>JAEEGE010000480.1:0-13280 GCA_036346955.1 Dipus sagitta | reverse complement strand
CATGCATGCATGCATGCATGAATGAATGAATGAATAAATAATAACAAATGAATAGGCAGAGAGGCGATCACCCAGGGAAAGACACTGAAAACGACAGGGAAGGCAAGAAGGATGGGAGAGGGGGAAAAACCAACCAAACCAACCAACCTGTCTGGGTCTCCTTGGAGGGTGGTGTGTTCTGCCAGCTGTTATCTGAGTACTGATCAGCTAGTGAGGGAGAATCCCTGGACCTTCCTAGGACAGCTTGAACCAAATGGCAGGGATAGTAGTTTGCAGGTTGGCGGGGTACTTCGTGAAGCCCTGTCCTCACAACGCTGTCTCAGTTACTGGGCCGCAAGTAGTTGGGCAGGAGAATTCCCTGCCTGCCACCTTTCAGGCCAGCTGGACGCAATGGCAGCAAGTAGTTTCCAGGTCATTTCCCTGACGGCAGTTCCACCTCGAAGAGCGGCCCTGTCCCCAGACAACACCTGTGGAGCTACCTACCTAATCTCACTTGTGAGTCCTCGACCGTCTTCCATTTGACAGGACTTGGGCATCCTCCCCAAATGAAATTCTGGGTTGATTCCAGCGGGACACAGGCATGTTTCATCCCCTGCTCTGGAACTTCGAGAAGACAATGCCCATTCTCTTATAAGTATGGGACACACGTTTATCTCGTCCTCAAGTGTTAATCCGTCCGTCCTGTCCATCCATCTGGCCACCTCTGGTGCCTGTCCTTTGGGCTATGGGAAATCCCATTGTCCTCTACTTGCATTGCCACATTTCTTCTGTCTTCTCTTCTCGAGACCCTAGGGACTTGTGCGCAGGCCATAGGGCACTTTTCTCCGGGACCGCTCTAATTCAGATTGCTCGCCAGTGGGACCAGAGTCATCGTGGCCAGATTCCCCTGACCCACTCCGCCCACCGCTCCTGCGCTTGACCACCTCACCCCGTCCCCTGCCTGCCACCTGTGTCCCCTGTTCGTTGGAACGACCGCCCCATTGGCAAGAGGGTGGCCCTCACTGTCTGCCCCTTAAGTCCCTTTTGCACAGAACCCTCGAGGCGACGGGCGGGGCTGGGGAGGTTCTGCCTTGGGGGGAATGCGGACACTCTTGGTTGGGTTTGTGAGGCCTCCCCTGGAAGCAGGGCCCTCACAACACGATGCGGCCTGAGCCCCTTGGCAGACCGCGGGGCGATGGCCAGGCCATGAACATACAGAGTTCTCCGCTCCCATTCCGTCCTCGCACGGTGGGTTCCAGACAGGCCCATGTCCGTGGCCTGTCGCTTCCCGCTGCGGGCCTGAGAAATCAGGCTTCCTCGTAGGGGGTTCACCACTGACCTGATGCTCGTTTGACCCCACCTGGTCTGATGCCTGCCAAGACAGTCGTGGGTGTGGGGAGATATGGCTCGGTAGGTGTGTCAGCAAGGGGAGAGAAGAGAGAAACGAGGGAGGTTAAGGGAAGTCGGGCACCCAGGGCGCGTCTTCACACCTCCTTGGACAGCGACAGGCGACGCGCCCAGCAAACAGGGACAGGGACAGCGACAGGGCAGCGACAGTACAGATACAAAAACGACATCCCTGGGGATCCTGCCCTGTCTCTGTTCTGGCGTGGGAAAGGCAGATGCCTGCTCCAAAGAGCCAGGTGAAGATGGGCTATGTTGGGAGGGGCCCGGGAGACCTGGTAGTGGTGTGTGGTAGCGCAAATGTTGCCAAAGCATTATTGGCAGATGGATAGCTAAGGGATGGAGGGAGGAGGAAAGGGGAAGGGGTGAATAAGGACCGAGTCGGGAGGAGGAGGAGGAAGAGACAGGGGAGGATATAGAGAAGGAGGAAGGAGGAAGGAAGACTTATGGAGGAGGAGAGGAAGGCAGGAGGGTCCTGAGAGGAAAATGGCAGGTTGCAAATCTTAAGGAAGGAAATGGACGCTTTGGTGCTAAGAGGCAACGGGATGAGGGGACGAGAGTAGCGGACCAAACTCCTAGGGGCCTGGCGGGGTGCGGGGTGCGGGGCTGGATGGAGGATGTATGCAGCGCCCCTCTGTGTTGGGCAGTGGATGTCTCCTTGGAGCCCCCCCCGGCGCTCACACAGCTCGAGTGCACGTGCATGACAAAGAACAGGAGGCAAGGAGAAGCCTGAGGACGGGGAGGGACGAGGACGTGGGTGCACACACATGGCGTGCGGAGCTCCTGGTGTGTTGTCGGGCGCGCGCGTGTCTCCCCTGGCAATGGTTTCTTGCGTTTGATTGAAGCTGAATTGAAAGTTGAATGAGAGGAACGGAAGGAAATGAAAGTTTGCAGGAGACTAGGTGGCTGGGGCATGGGTATCGAAGACCAAGTGTGTCGGGACTGCGCTTGAAACGATGGTGGAAGACGCGAGCAAGGGCGGGCACTGAGGCAGAGGTGGCAGGGTAACGAGGAGTGTGCATCGGGCTGCTTGACATTCCATTCCTGTCTCCCTGAACGTGGGCTGTGCACAAGTGTGGTTTTGGTGGTTGTTGTTGAAAGGCTGGAGGAATGGTGGGCGGACGAAAGGTTGGTTGCAGGGTGGTGAGTTGGGAGTGTAGAGGCTGCCGTGCGTCGTGGTGTGCGTGTGCGGTGGGTTGTGGGTGTGGGTGTGGGTGTGTGGTGTTGGTGAGCAAAGGATGGGCTTAGGTGAGCCATGTATGAGCGTTGTGGCAAGACGAAGGGTGTGTTGAAGGGAAGGCAAAGAGCGGAGAGGCGGGGAGGGGAGGTGTGGGTGTTCGTGTTGAGGTGTGTTGTGGTTTGAGGTGTGTGTGGAGAGCCCCCCGGTTTGCGCAAAAGCGGCGGGGAAAGAAATGTGTAGCCCAGGCTGGCCTCGAACTCCTGATCCTCCTGCCTCCGCCTCTTCAGTCAATATCCTACCGGAATGGCGCCACACAACCGGCGACAGCGCTGCCGCTCTGCCTCTATTCCAAGACGCGCGCCTGACGTACACGGCCGACACGCCCCTCCTGCTCCACCGACCGCCGCCAGCGCCATCGCCAGCACAAAACCACCCGCAGCCCCGGCTCGCCCGACCGCCCCGGGCGCCAGCAAACGCCTCGCCCGCCTCACTCTCCGCTACACCACTTACTGGGGCTTTTTCGGCACACCCCGCACGCCACACGCACTCACGCCAGCACCTCCTGCGCTCTGCACCCAAAACACACCGGCCCCCGCCGCTGTCCCGCCCACGCCGACGCGCCGCCCTCTCGCGGCGCCACCAAAACCGCACTCCTCTCACCCGCCTGCTCCCTCCCCGGCCTCTTGCTAGGCCCAAGGCCTGGACACGCACCCCCAACCTGCAGCCTCCTCGCCCTCCCTCACGGGCCCTCAGCTACTGCCCACACCCCCAGGCCCGGGCACTTGTCACAGGACTCACACGACTACTCGGAGGTGGACGCTTCACAAACTTTGCACCTTTCACACTTCTCTCCTCCACTCCACCGGCCTCTGGGCCGAGGCCCACTGACGGCACGCTCCTCCGAACCAACACCGTGCGACGCGGGACACGGGAACTAGCAGGGGCCCGAGCAGCCATCCACCAACACTGGGACCCCCATTGCCTTTCAGTAATGCCAGGGTGTGACTGGCTACGCAATGGGAAAGACAGCGTCAGGGTGTTGACCACAACAAGCCTGGGCGTTGGGTAGGCACAGCAGTGCGTGCTCGCGGCGGGGCCCCCTCTTGCTCTGTGGAAGTTGGGTCGGGGGGGTGAGGGGGGGGTAAACACCAGCCCTCCTCCATCTCTCCAATCCCCGTACTTCCTTATGGGGCCCCACCGGCTCGGTGGCTGGCAGCACGCCCGACAGACAGAAGCTCTCGGTTTTCTGTCCAGAAACGGACCCATCAGGATTTGCATGAGAGCACCGAGTGCCTGACCTGGCCCGGCCCGGGCCGGGCTTGGACCCCGTCGTTCCTTTAGGATGGAGAGTCTGGACATTCAACAGCATATCAGGAGGGCAAAACACTTTCATTGCACCGCTGGGTGCGGGGACGCCCTCTCAGAGGCAGGATGGCCCCATGTTGATGATGAGGTCTTGCTGGTGGAACAGGGAAGGAAGGCTAGGCTGCCTACTCCCCGCACCCCCCCCGAGGTGGAGGACAGGTACCCACCAAACCAAATCACAAACCGACGGAAACAACCAAGGGGGACCACTAGCGGGTGTCTTTATAGAACAAAACTGTGCGGCCTAAGGAAGCAGGATCGAACATGCCAGTCGCAAGGCCTCTCTTTGGTGATGTAATATTCGAAACTTTCAGCTATCTGTAGAGGTGTGAGGCATCAACCTGACGGCTCCCTGGGACGCCAATAGCCGATTAGGACGGGACCCAAAGAAAGAGCGGAGGAATGACAAAAGAAACAAGAAAAGAAGGGAAAGAAAATGAAAGGAAGACAGACAAACATGAGAAGCAGGCCTGGCTGTCTCACCCCATGAAACCAGGCACTTGGAAGGCAGAGAGGTAGGAGGACAGCGGTGAGTCAGGACCACCTGAGACTACACATAGAATTCCAGGTTTTCCCCCCTGGGCTAGGACTAACCTTACCTTAAGTAAATAAATGAATAAATGCATGCATGCCATGTATGAATGACTGAATAACGAACAAATGAATAAGGCAGAAGGAGATCACAGGAAACGACACTGAAACGCAGGTAGGCAAGAAGGATGGGAGGGGGAAACCAACCACACCAAACCAACCATGTCTGTGTCCTCCTTGGGTGTGGTGTGTATTACAGCTGTTATCTGAGTACTGATCCAGCCAGTGAGAGGAGAATCCTGCGAACCTTCCAGGTTCAGCTTGAACCAAATGGGGCAGGGTATTAGTTTGCGGTCTGGCGGAGGGGGTGACTTCGTGAAGCCCTGTCTCACAACGTGTCTCAGTACTGGGCCGCACGTGGCAGGAGAATCCTGCCTTGCACCTTTCAGGCCAGCTGGAACGCAAATGGCAACGCAGTACAGTAGTTTCCAGGTCATTTCCTGACGGCAGTCACCTCGAAAAGGGGCCCTGTCCCAGACACTCTGTGGACGCTATCCTACCTAATCTCTTGTGAGTCCCTCGACGTTTCCATTTGCCAGGAACTTGGCAATCCTCCCCAAAATGGACATTCTGCGGTTGATTCATAGGACCCAGGCCAAGTTTCATCCCCTGCTTGGAACTTCGAGGAAGAAATGCCCATTTCATATAAGTAAGGGGAACACGTATCTCGTACCTCATGTGTCCATCCGTCCCGTCCATCATCCGGCTGGCAACCTCTGGCTGCTTTCCCTTTGGGCCTATGGGAAATCCCATTGTCCTCTACCTGCCCGTGCCCACATTTCTCCTGTTCTTCTCTTCTCGAGTCCTTAAGGACCTGTGCGCAGGCCCATGGGCACTTTTCCTCCGGAGCTCTAATTAAGATTGCCTGCCCTGTGGGTCAGGAGTCATCGATGGGCCAGATTCCCCTGACCCACTCCGGCCCCACGCTCCTTGCCGCCTTGGACCACTCAACCGTCCCCTGCCTGCACCTGGTGTCCCCAGTTCGTTGGAACGACCCCCGCCCCCCATTTGGCAAGAGGTGGGCCCTCACCGTCTCCCCCTTAAGTCCCTTTGCACGAAACCCTCGAGGGCGACGGGTCGGCTGGGGAGGATCGGCCTTGGCGCTGCATGCGGAACACTCTTCGGTTGTGCGTTTGAATTGCCCTCCCAGGGAGCCAGGGCCCTCACACACGATGGGGCCAGAGCACTTCGGCAGACGCGGGCGATGGCTTGCCCTGGCACATACAGAGTTCTCCCCGCGTCCATTCCGATCCTCGCACCGGGGGTTCTTGAACGGCCATGTCCCGTGGCCCTCCGCTTCCGCTGCGGGCCTGAGAAATCCAGGCTTCCTCGCAGTGGTTCACCCACTGACCTGATCTCAGTTTGACCCCACCGGGGTCTGATTCCTGCCAAGACAGTCGTGGGTGTGGGGACAACGATATCGGTCGGTGGTGGTGTCAGCAAGGGCAGAGAAAGCGAGGAGGTTACAGGACGTCGGTGCAACCCAGGGCCGCGCTTCACACCTCCTGGACAGCGACAGCGAACTGCGACAGGGACAGCGACAGGGACAGGCGACAGCTACAGATACAACGACAGCTCCCTGGGGCTCCTGCCCTGTCTCTGTCTCGGCGAGGGAAGGCCAGAGCCTGCCAAAGAGCCAGGTGAGATGGGCTCTATGTTGGGAGGGCCGGAGACTGGTATTGGTGAGGTAGCGGCAAATGTTGCCAAAGCCTGTTGGGCAGAGAGGATAGCTAAGGGATGGAGGTAGGAGGGAAGGGGGTGAAAGGACCACGAGACGTCGGAGGCAGGAGTAGGAGGAGGAGGAGAAGAGACAGGGGAGGATTTAGAGGAGGAGGTGGGGAAGAAGACCTAGGAGGAGGACGCGGACGGCAGGAGGGTCCTGAAGAGGCAAATGGCGGTTGCATTCTAAGGAAGGAAGGACGCTTTGGTGCCAAGGAGGCAAAGGGAGGATGAGGGGGCCGAGAGAAGAGGGCAAACTCCTGGGGCCTAGCGGGGTGCGGTGTGCGGCTGGACATGGATGAGGATGTTTGCAGAGGCCCCTCTGTGTTGGGCAGGAAGTCTCATTGGAGCCCCCAGCGCTTCACAGCTCGAGTGGCACGTGCATGTCAAAGAACAGGAGGCACGGTGGCCTGAGGGGAGGACGAGGACCGGGGGCGGTGCACACCATCATGGGAGCGGAGCTCCTGGTGTGTTGTCGTCCGGCGTGTGTCACCCTGGCAATGTTTCTTGGGTTGGATGAAGCTGAAAATTGAAAGTTGAATGAGGGAACGGAAGGAAATGAATGTTTGCAGGGAGACTAGGTGGCTGGGCTGGGTACGAAGACCAAGTGTGGACTGCGTCATTGAAAACGATGGTTGGGAGCGGGAGCTTGGGCCTGGGGGCACTGAGGCAGGAGGTGCCAGCGGCTAAAGAGCGAGGGGTGCATCGGGCTGCTTGACATTCCACATTCCTGTCTCCCTGAACGTGGGCTGAGCACAAAGTGTGGTTTTGGTGGTTGTTGTGAAAGGCAGGAGGAATGGTGGGGCGGAAAGGGTTGGTGAGGGTGGTGGAGTGTGAGAGTAGAGGCTGGCAGTTGCGTGTGCCCGTTGTGCGTGTGGTGTGGGCGGTGTGTAGGTGTTGTGAGCAAAGGATGGGGCTAAGGTGAGCATGTATGAGCGTTGTGGGCAAAGCGAAGGTGTGTGACGGGAAGGGCAAAAGAGGAGAGGCGGGATGGGCGGGTGTGGGTGTCGTGTTGTGGTGTGTTGTGGTTTGAGTGTGTGTGGTTGTCGCGGTTGCGCAAAAGCGGCGGGAGAAATAATGTGTATAGCCCAGGCTGGCCTCGAACTCCTGTCTCCTGCCTCAGCCTCTTCAGAATCTCCTACCGCATGCGCCACCACAAACCGGCGACAGGCGCTGCGCTCTGCCTTATTCCAAGACGCCGCCGCCTGACGTCACGCGACCACGCCATCCTGCTCCACCGCCCGCCGCCCGCCGCAGCCGCCAGCCGCCAGCACAACCGCCTCACAGCCCGGCCGCCCGACCCGGCGCCCCGCAACGCCTCGCCCGCCCTCACCTACGCTACACACTCACAGCTTCGGCACGCACGCACGCACACGCACTCACGCCCGCCAACTCCTGCGTCAGACACCTCAACACACGGCCCCCCGCCGCTGCCGAACCACGCCGCACGCGCGCCCTCTCGCGGCCGCGCCACCACAACCGCACTCCTCACTCCCCAGCCTGCCTCCCTCCCGGCCCTCCTGCTTGGCCCAGGCCTGGAACCGCACCCCCACCTGCAGCCTCCTCGCCTCCCTCAGGGCCCTCAGCTTACATGCCCACACCCAGGCCCGGGAACTTGTCTCAGGACTCACACGACTACTCGGAGTGGTCGCTTCACAAACTTTGCACCTTTCACACTTCTCTCTCCACTCACCGGTCTGGGCGAGCCCCCTGAGGCACGCTCCTCCTAACCCAACACGTTACGACCGCGGGACACGGGAACTAGCCAGGGGCCCCGAGCTGCCATCCTCCAAACTGGGACCCCCATTGCACAGTAATGCCAGGGGTGTGACTGGGCTACGATATGGGAAAGACAGCGTCTGGGTGTTGAACAAACAAGCCTGGGCGTTTGGTAGGCCAAGCCAACCGTGTCCGTGCTCGCTGCGGGGCCCCCCTTGCCTGTGGAACGTGGGTCGGGGGGGGTAGGGGGGAGGGTAAAAACCATCCCTCCTCAGCTCTCCATCCCGTACTAACCGTATGGGGCCACGGCTCGGTGGCAGACGCCTGACAGACAGAAGCTCTCGGTTTTTTCTGTCCAGAAAACGGCATCAGGATTTGCTATGAGAGCACCGGTTGCCTGACCTGGGGCCGCGGGCCCGACGGCCAGGGCTTGGGACCCCGACGTTCCTGTAAGGATGGAGGAGCTGGACATTCCACAGCATCTCAGGGAGGGCAAAAACTTTCATTGCCCACAGCTGGGTGGGGGACGCCCTCTCAGCACGGCAGGGATGGCCCCAGTTGATGATGAGGTCTATGCTGGAGGACCAGGGACGGAAGCTGGCTGCCCGAGGGAGGGACAGGTCCCCACCCCAAAAAATCACAAACCGACGGAACACCAAGGGGGGACACAGCCGGTGTTCTTTATAGAACCCAAAACTGTGCGGCCTAAGAATGCAGGATCAGACATGCAGTCGCAAGGCTCTCTTTGGTGAGTGAATCTCAGACTTTTTCAGCTACTTTGCAGGGGTGAGGCATCAACCTGGACGGCTCCAGGACGCGCCAATAGCGATTCGGGACGACCCAAAGAAAGAGCGGAGGAATGACAAAAGAACAAGAAAAGAGGGAAAGAAATGAAACGGAGACAGACAAATGAGAAGCAGGCCTGGTGTCTCACCCCATGAACCTGGTCACTTGGAAGGCAGAGAGGTAGGAGGACAGCGGGGTATGTGCTCAAGCCACCCTGCGATTTACACATTGATTCCAGGTCTTCCCCCTGGGCTAGAGGCCTACCTTACCCTTAAATAATAAAATGAAATACTAAAATGCATGATGCATGCAAGAATGAATGAATGAATAATATAATAACAAATGAATAAGGCCGAGGAGGAGGATCACAGGAAGACACTGAAAACGCCAGGAAAGGCACAAGAAGGATGGGAGGGGGAAAACCAACCCAACAAACCAACCATGTCGCTGGGTTCCTTGAGTGTGGTGTGTATTACAGCCTGTTATCTGAGTATGTTTCAGCTCGTGCAGAGGAGAATCCTGGACCTTCCAGGACAGCTTGAACCAAAAAGGCAGGGTTAGTAGTTTGAGGTTGTCGGGGTTACTTCGTGAAAGCCCTGTCTCACAACGCTGTCTCATGTACTGGGCCGACCAAGTGGCAGGCGAATCCCTGCTGCACCTTTCAGGCCAGCTGGAAGCAATGGCAACGCACGTAGTTTCAGGTCATTTCCCTGACGGCAGTCACTCGTAGAGCGGGCCCTGTCCCCAGACAACACCTGTGGAGGCCTACTACCTAATCTCCTTGTGAGTCTCGACGTTCCATTTGCCAGGACTTGGCCCATCCTCCCCAAATGAAAATTCTGGGTGATTCCGAGGACAACAGGCAAGTTTCATCCCCTGCTCTGGAACCTTCGAGAAGACAATGCCCATTCTCAAATAAGTAAGGGACACCTACGTTCTCGTAACCTCAAGTGTTTCTTCGTCGTCCTCCATCAATCTGGCCACCTCTGGTGCCTTTCCCTTTGGGCTATGGGATAATCCCATTGTCCTCTACCGCACCTGTGCCCACATTTCTTCCTGTCTTCTCTTTCTCGAGACCCTTAAGCGGACTTGTGCGCAGTGCCCATAGTGCCTTTTCTCCGGAGCTCTAATTCAGATTGCTCGCCAGTGGGACCAGAGTCATCGATGGCCAGATTCACTGACCCACTCCGCCCACCGCTTCCGGCCGCCTTGGACCACCTCAAACCCCGTCACTTGCCTGCCACCTGTGTCCCAGTTCCGTTGTGGAAACGACCCCCGCCCCATTGGCAAGAGGAGGGGGGGCCCCTCACCTGTTTCTGCCCTAAGTCCCTTTGCACCAGAAACCATCGAGGCGACGGGCGGCTGGGGAGGTTCGGCCTTGGGGGCCACTGCGGACACTCTCGGTTGTGCGTGAAAGCCTCCCAGGGAGCCAGGGCCCTCACCCTCGATGCGGCCTGACCTTGGCAGGGGACGCGGGCGGCATGGCCAGGCCTGAAATACTGCAGTTCTCCCGCGTCAATTCCGTCCTCGCACCGGGGGTTCCATGACAGGACCATGTCCGTGGCTTCCCTTCCCGCTGCGGGCCTGAGAAACCAGGCTTCCTCGTAGGGGTTCACCACTGACCTGAGCTCGTTTGACCCCACCTGGTCTGGATTCCTTGCCAAAGGACAGTCGGGGGTTGTGGGGAGATAGCGGCTCGGTGGTGGTGTCAGCAAGGGGAGAGGAAGAGAGGAGGTTACAGGACCGTCGGCGGGCACCAGGGACGCCGCTTCCACCACCTAAGGACAGCGACAGGCGGACAGCGAACAGCAACAGGGACAGGGACAGCGGACGGCATCGACAGCTACAGATACAACGACAGCTCCTGGGTCCCCTGCCCTGTCTCTGTCTCGGCGGGGGGAAGGCCAGAGCCTGCCAAAGAGCCAGGTGAAGATGGGCTATGGTGGAGGGCGGAGACTCGGTAGTGGTGACGGTCGCGGAAAATGTTGCCAAAGCATAGTGGCAGAGGGATAGCTAAGGGATGGAGAGTTGGAGGAAGGGGGCGTGAAAGGACAACGAAGCGGAGCGAGGCGGAGGAAGGAAGGGGAGGATATAGAAAAGGAGGAGGAGGAAGGAAGACCTGGAGGGGAAAGGAGGAAGGCGGAGGGTCCTAAAGAGGAAAAGGGAGGTTTGCATTTAAGGAAGAAAGGAGCTTTGGTGCTAAGGAGGCAAAGGGGAAATGAGGGGAAACGAGAGAAGGGGAAAATCTGGGGCCTAGGGGGGTGCGGGGTGGGGGCTGGAGGAGGTTTGTTTGCGGGCCCCCCTCTGTGTTGGGCAGGATGTCTCCTTGGACCCCCCCAGCGCCCCCCCAAAACAGTCGAGTGCACGTCCCTTGTAAAAGAACAGGAGGCGGGAAAAGACCCTGAGGGGAGGACGAGGGACCGTGGGGGGCACACACATGGGGCGGGCTCCTGGTTGTTGTCGGCCGCGCCCCGTTTTTTCCCCCCCCTGGCAATGTTTCTTGCGTTGGGTTTGAAGCTGAATTGAAAGTTGAATGAGGGGAAAAGGAAAAAGGAAAAGAATGTTTGCGGGGGGACTAGGTGGCTGGGCAGGGTTTCGGAAAACCAAGGGGGGGACTTTCGCTTTGAAACGATGGGTTTTAAGACGGAGCTTTGGGCGCACGGGGGAGGAGGTGGCCAGCGGCTAAGAGGGGCGTGTTTTTTTTGGGTGCTTGACATTCCCATTCCTGTCTCCCTGAACGTGGGTGGGGACAAGTTTGGTTTTGGGGGTTGTTGTTGAAAGGCAGGAGGGAAAGGTGGGGGAAAAGGGGTTTGGGGCAGGGGGGTGGTGTGGGAGTAGAGGCTGCCGTGCGGGCTGTGCGTGTGCGTTGCGTGTGGGTGGGGTGGGGGGTTTTGGGGGGTGTAGGTGTTGGTGAGAAAGGATGGGGGTTAGGTGGATGTTTTGAGCCGGGGTGGGCAAAACGAAGGGTGTTGAAGGGGGGCAAAAGAGGGGGAGGCGGGGGGGGGGGGTGGGGGGTGTCCGTGTTTTTGGTTTTTTTGTGGTTTGAGGTGTGTGTGGTGTCGCGGTTGCGCAAAACGGCGGGAAAAAAAATGTGTAGCCCCGGGGTGGCCTCGAACTCCTGATCCCGGGCCCCCGCCTCTTCAGCAATTTCCTCCCCCATGCGCCACCACAAACCCGGGGACAGCCGCTGCCGCTTTTGCCCCTTTTCCAAGACCCCCGCCGCCTGACGTCACGCCCCAAAACGCCCCCCCTGCTCCACCCCCCGCCCCCAGCCGCCAGCCGGGCCCGCAAACCCCCCCGCAGCCCGGGCCCCCCGACCGCCCCGGGGCAGCCAAAGCCCCGCCCCCCTCACCTCCCGTACCCCACTCACAGTTTGGCACGCACGCACCCCACACCCCCTCCGCCAGCCACCTCCCGCGCCCCAGCACCCAACACACCGGGCCCCCCCCGTGCCCGACACCCGCCGCACGCGCGCCCTCTCGCGGGGCCCCCACCCAACCGCACTCCTCTTTCCCCGCCTTTCCCCCCTCCCCCGGGCCCTTTCCCGCTAGGCCCAAAGGGCCTTTGGGCACGCCCCCCCCCTGCAGCCTCCTCGCCCTCCCTCCGGGGCCCCCCCGTACATTTCCCACACCCCCCGGCCGGGGGGCACTTGTTTGGAACCCCACGATACTCGGAGTGGGGCGCTTCACAAACTTTGCCCTTTTTACACTTCTCTCCTCCACTTTTCCCCCGGCTCTGGGCGGCCCACTGACGGCACGCTCCCCCTAAAAACACGTGCGAAGCGGGAAAGGGAACTAGCCAGGGGCCCCCAGCTGCCATCCCAAACCCCCGGGACCCCATTGCCCCAGTAATGCCAGGGGTGGATGGGTACGCTTGGGGAAAGGGCAGGCCCTTTAGGGTGTTGCACAAAAAGCCTGGGCGGTTGGGGTAGGCCCAAAAAAAACAGTGGTGCTCGCTGCGGGGCCCCCTCTTGGCCTTTTGGAAGTGGGGCGGGGGCGGGGGGGGGCGGGGGGGAAAAAAACCCGCCCTCCTCCAAAATCTCCATTCCCCCTAAATACCGTAGGGGGCCCAAACCCGGGTCGGTTTGGGAGACGCCGACAGACAGAAGCCCCTCCCGGGTTTTTTGTCCGAAACGGAAACAGGATTTTCCCTGAGAGCACCCAGTGCCCCGACCTGGGCCGGGCCCCGGGGCCCCGGGTTGGACCCCGTGTCCTGTAAGGTTTGGGGAGCTGGACATTCCACAGCATCTCAGGGGGGCAAAAAAACTTTATTGCCCCAGCTGGGTGGGGGACGCCCTCGAAAGGGAGGGGTGGGGCCCCCGTTGATGATGAGGTCTTTCTGGTGGAACAGGGAAAAAGGTTTGGGTGCCCCAGGGGGGGGAAAGGGGCCCCACCCCCCCCCCCCCCCTTCCAAAAAACCAAGGAAACCCCAAAGGGGCACAGCCGGTGTCTTTATAGAACCAAACTGTTCGGCCTAAGGGAAAGCAGGATCAGGGCATGCCAGTCGCCCAAAGGGCCCCTCTTTGGTGATTTAATAT
>JAEEGE010000194.1:0-25724 GCA_036346955.1 Dipus sagitta | reverse complement strand
AGTTTATCTGGGAGTACGCACATCCAATTTAATTCAGTGACCAGGTAAATGGAAACGTTGCTATCTGTGGGTAGAAAGTATCGCTATTCATCATCCCAACACTACCCACACGAAGGCACGCGGGGGCAGGGGCCGGGCAGAAGTGAAAGATTCCAGAAGCCTGTCAGCTTGCCTCCAAATCCGCCCTCGGGAGGATCCTTGAGGAATTCCCGTGCCCAGGTCAGACAGTCATGTGAGATCCGTGGCAGCCAGGGCACGGCGAGACCCACGCTCCAGCGACCAATAAGTAAAATTCAAACCAACCAAACAACCGACCGATCCCAACCAACCAATGCAACGAATAGACAGTGAGATGAATAACTACCATTGACAAACTAAGGGAATAGCGTGGAAAAGATGCCAGTAAATTAAACACGGTATGGTGGCTGCTGTCTGTGGCCACAAGTTTGTAAGACATCAGGGAGCATCTGGGCCAGGGCAGCGGGGAAGAATAGACAGGGCGTGTGAATGTGAGGGCTGTGTGTGATTGCACTGAGTTCTCAGGCGAGGAGGGGGCGCGGGTGACTGGAATCCTCGATTTCCTGATGAGACCTCCCTCTGAACAGCTACAAGGAACTAAGTCGAAAAAGGGAATCGCGAGTTCCCCTTGCAAATTCAACTCAGGTCGCTTCGCTTTGGGGGGCACGGAAGCACGGTTGTCAGTGTGGCCTTGTGTCTGTCCCTGAGTCTGTGATTCATGGCGGCGTCCGCATCCCTTGCTCCCGCCAGGTGCCTAGGCGGGGATTTGTCTGCCACACGCCTTGGAATGCCCGAGAGTAGCCCGTACTTCCTGGGCATGAAGACTGTGACCACGCCTCCAGTGCGTGCCCCCTTGGCCCGGGCAGGGACTTGGATCCCATCCAGGCGCAGCAGTGGAAAGGCGCAGCAGAGGGCAGAGCCCATTTTCCTTCCCCGGGCAGGTCCCTTGCTTCCGAGCTGGGCCTCATCTCCTGTGCACATCTTCTTAGTATTTCTCTTAATGCTCTTGGGCCATGTAAGTGGGGGCGATTTTCTGTGCTGACCCTGCCGCAGTTGGGCCTGGCGCCGCAGGGAGCCCGTGAAGAGGCCAGGGCACAAGCAGAGGCTGGTTTGGCACTGGGGCGGGACTGGAGACTGAGCCGCAGCTGCTGCTTTCCCAGGGTCATCCGCCCCTCCTGCGGCACAGTGCTCTGTCTTTGGTGAGAAGGCTGCCGGCCTGATGTAACAAGCAGGCCCGCCGTTGGCAAGGATCGCCTGGGATGTCCAGGCTCTGGGGCCCCTGCGCCTCAGCAGCGTCCCGGGTGCTGCCGGCTCCAAGCTGGGAGCCCCCTGCCTGGAGAGTCCTGCAAGCCCTCGGGTCGATCTGGCGCCAGTCTCCGCGCCCCTGGTCATCTCCTCTCCGACAAGGCTCCGTGCAGTGAACCGCCGTACGCCACCGCTCGGCAAGGATTCCTTGTGGACTTTTCTCCAGGGCATGGAGGCGGCGAGGGCGGTGCTTGTCCGGAGAGGGCCACCCTACAGGATTCCGCCCCGTTCCGCTGCATCCCCAAGGCCGGAACACGATTCCTTTGCTCTCCTCCCTGCCCCCCTCCTCCCGGCGTGGGGCTCGAGAGCGCAAACCGGCACGGGGCCTGGACGCCTGGCGTCCTGTAGGAGTGGCGGCCCCTGCCCGCGTCCAGAGTAACGGGTTTCTTAGAGTGCACTCTGGCTCCCCCGGGTGCAGCCTCATCTAGTTCTGCCCCAGCACAGGAGCAACGCCCATGTCCCTCTGGTTGAGGAGAAGGAGGCCCTTTCCAGTCCAGGGAGCGCCTGGCGCCCTGTGCTGCCCAGGGGGGGGTGCGCTGGGCGATGGGCATCCTGAGCCAGCCGCTCCTCCCTCGGGAATCGTGCCGATGCCTGCCTTCCGCACTGGGCTTCGGGCCCTGCCGAGCCAGCCTCTTCCAGCGGTGCCGCCAAGTCCCCCTCGCCAAGGGTCCCAGGAGCGCGTGTTTTGCGCAGCACTTCACGGTCATTTCCTGAAGCCCGTCCTTCCTCAGAGATGCTGGAGCTCATGTAAGGCCGAAGTTATCTTTCTCCCAAAGCTTCCGCTGCTTGTGAGGGTACGGGTTGATGTCCTGGCGGACCTGGCACTTCCTACGTGACCCTCAGCACCCGCTTTCTCTCCTCCATCCCCTTGCCTGGCTGGTCGAGGAGTGGCTCCCCTCAAGGTGTGGCTCCTTCCCCAGCTAGCTCTCAAGACTCGCTCACCGCAGGGGTTCCCCAGCCGGTCCTGGGCACAGCGCAAGCCGCTCCCACCTCCCGGGGCCTCCGCGATCCTAATCCACGTCTCCTCTCTGGTCGCCTGCCAGCACCCAGGATTCTGCTCTTTCCAAGACCTCCCGAATCTCTGTACTGCGCCCGCCCCCCCTGCGCCGGCCTTTAAATACTGCCCCACCGCCCCCTTCAGGCTCCGCCCTCTTGGCTCGCTGGGCTTCTCGTTGGCCACCCGCGCTCCTTGGCCCAGACCCTCCCTGGTCCCCCTCGCTTTCCCCCACAAGCACGTCCGATGCCAAGACCCAGTGGGACGTGCGCCTTCCCACGAAAGGAGGCCCTGTGCACCCACATGCCCACCACTCCTTCACGGGGCTGACGAGCCACAGGTTTTGTGCTCTGCCCTCAGTCTCCGTGTCACTCATCTGCGGCCTGCGGCCGCTTGCAGAGCCACCACGTTTTCTAGTCATCACAACATCAGCTTCTTTCACCCCAGGGACCGATGTATCGAATATTCCCCTTCTTCCTTCAAATCCAGCTACTACCCTTCTTCCATGTCCCAGCTTTCGCTTTGCTGCTGTTCTTAGGTATTATATTTATTGTTTTTATTGTTTTTCGGTTTGTTTATTTATAAATTCATTTACTTACTGGATTTCTTTCCTTCTTCTTCTTGGTTGGTTGGTTCGTTGAAATTCCTCCGGGACCCCCCATAATAACCTAATGGAGCCCCTACACGCTCTGGCCCCTCGCCGGCCCCCACCCCACCCCGCCCCGTCCTCACATTTCCCTAGGTGCCTGGTTATCAGGCAAAGGAAATTGATCACGTATATTCTGGGAGTACGCACATCCAATATAATTCAGTGACCCGGTAGAATGGAACGTTGCTATCTGTGGGTGAAAGTATCTCTATTCATCATCCAACAACCCACGACGTAAGGCACGCGGGGGCAGGGGCCGGGCAGATGAGAAAGATCCAGAAGCCTTTCAGCCTTGCCTCCAATTCCGGCCCTCGCGAGGATCCTTGTGAAATCCCCTGGCCAGTTCAGACAGTCTTGTGAGATCCAGGCAGCCATGTCCACGGCGAGACCCTCGCCCAGCGACAATAAGTAAATCAACCAACCAAACAACCGACCGACCAACCAACCAATGCACAATAGACAGTGAGATGATAACTACCATTTATCAAACTAGAGGGATGGCGTGGAAAAGATCCGAAATTAAACACGGTGGGTGTGCTGCTGGTTGGCCCACAGTTTGGAAGCATCAGGGACAGGCTGGCCAGGGCAGCGGGGGAAGATAGACGGGCGAAGTGACTGTGATGCTGTGTGGATTGCCCTGAGTTCCAAGGGCGAGGAGGGGGCGAGGTGACTGAATCCTCGATTTTCCAGATGTGACCCTGGCCTCTGAACAGCTATGGAACTAAGTCGAAAAGGGATCGCGAGTTCCCCTTGCAAATTCACCGGCTCGTGGGCACGTAAGCACGGTGTGCAGTGTGGCCTTGTGGTTTGTCCCTGCGTCTGTGGATTCATGCGGGCGTCCGCATCCCTTGCTCCCGCCAGGTGCCTAGTGCGGGGATATGTCTGGCTTCACGGCCTTGGAATGCCCGAGAGTAGCCCGTACGTCCTGGGAGTAAGACTGTGAGCCACGCCTCAGTGCGTGCCCCCTTGGCTCCGGGCAGGACTTGGGATCCCTAACCAGCGGCAGCAGTGGAGAGGCGCAGCCGAGGGCAAGCCCAGTTTCCTTCCCCGGAAGTGTCCCTTTGCTTCCGTAGCTGCTCATCTCCTGGGACACATCTTCTTGTAATCACTTATGACACTTGGCACAGGAGTGGGCGATTTTCTTGGTGCTGACCCTGCCGCCTTTGGGCCTGCCCGCAGGAGCCCGTGAAGAGGCCAGGGCACAAGCAGAGGCTGGTTTGGGCACTGGGGCCGGGACTGGAGACGGCGCAGCTGGCTGGCTTTCCCCGGGATAAGCCGCCCCTCCTGCGACACAGTGCTTTTTCCCCAAAGTGCTCCAGTCCTTTGGTGAGAAAAAAGGCTGCCCCCGCCTGGTGACAATTGATAGCGCATCCCGCCGTGCCAAGGATCGCCTGGAAGTCAGGCTCTGGGCCCCTTGCGCCTCAGCAGCGTCCCGGGTGCAGCGCTCCATGCAGGGTAGCCCCAGCTCTGGAGAGTCCTGCAGCCTCGGGTCGATCTGGCCGGCCAGGTCCTCCCGCCCCTGGGGCTTCTCCTCCAAGTCAAGGCTCGTGCAGTGAAGCCGCCGTAAGCCACGCGGCCTTCGCAAGGAGTATCCTTGTGCTTTCTCCAGGGCATGGCGCGGCGAGGCGGGTGCTGCTTGTCCCCGAGAGGGCCCCCCGACATGGATTCCGCCCCCGTTCCGCTGGCTTTCCAAGGCGGAACACGCTTCCTGCTCGTCCTCCTCTGCTCGCTCCGTACTCTCTCTCTCGCTCGATCTCGCGCGTGGGGCTCGAGAGCGGCACCAGTGCACGTCACTCTCTGGGCTGGACGCCTGCGTCTGTAGGGAGTGTCGTGCCCTGCCCCGCTTCCCAGAGTAGACGGTGTCTAGGAGTGCACTCTGGCTCCCCCGGTGCAGCCTCATCTAATTCCTGCCCCAGCAGCCGAGGAGCACGCCATGTCCTCTGGTGGGGAGAAGGAGGCCCTTTCCATGTCCAGGAGCGCCTGGCGCCCAGTGCGGGCCCGTGCCTGGGCGATGGGAGACATCCATGGAGCCCAGCCGCTTCCCACCTCTCTGTGAGTCGTGCCGATGCCTGCCCATCCGCACTGGGCTTCGGCCCTGCCGAGCCAGCCCTCTCCAGCGGGCCGCCCAGGGTCCCACGCCAAGGGTCCCAGGAGCGCGTGTATGCGCAAGCCCTTCAAGGTCCTTCCTGATGGCCCACTCCCTCAGGATGCGTTGGAGTCCATGGGTAAGGCCGAGAGATTTCCTCCAAAGCTTTCCGCTGCTTTGTGTGGTAACGGTGAAGTCCAGGCGGCCTGGCACTTCCACGTGACCCCTCAGCACCCCGCTTCACCTCCCTCCCCCTTGCCTGGCTGGTGCGAGGAGAGGCTCCCCTCAGGTGCGGCTCTCCCAGCCTAGCTCTCAGACTTCGCTCCCGCTATGTTTCCCCACCGGGTTCCGGGCACAGCGCAAGCCGCTTCCACCTCCCGGGCCTCCGCGATCCTCTCTCGTCTCCCTCGCTGGCGCCTGCCCAGCACCCAGGATTCTGTCTGCATCTCCAAACCTCCCGAATCTCTGGACATGAGCGCCCGCCCGCCCCTGCGCCCTCCGCCCCCTTGGGCTCGCTGGGCTTGCTCGTTGGCCCCCCGCGCTCCCTTGGCGCCCAAGATCCCTCCCCTGGTTCCCCTCCGCGTTCCCCCACAAGCTCGACCGGCCAACCCAGGGGGACGTGTCGCCTTCCACTAAAGGCGGCCCTTGTTTCTCCACAAGCCCACCCCTCCTTTCCCAACGGGCGCGTGCCACAGGTTGGTGCTCTGCCCGTCAGCTCCGTGTCCACTCAGAGCTGTGGCCTGGCGGCGCTTGCAGAGCCACGTTTCATAGTCATCACTAACATCAGCTCCTTCTCCCCCAGGGGAACTCGATGTTCGAATATTCCCCTTCCCTTCCTTCAAACAGCTACTAACTACCCTGCTCCTTCCCCAGCTGTCGCTTTGCTGCTGTTCTTATTATTTATTTATTTGTTTGGTTTGTTTTTCCTGTTTTGTTTAATTTGAGTTTATTCATTTACTTACTGAATTTGCTTTCCGTCTTCTTCTTGGTTGGTTGGTTCCGGTTGAAATTCCTCCGGGACCAACCCCAGAATAACTTTATGGAGCCCCAAACAGCTCTGGCCCATTCCCGCCCACCCCATACCCCGCGCCCCGTCCTCACAATTTTCCCTAGGTGCCTGTTATCAGGCAAAGGAAGTGAACAAGTTTTATTCTGGGAGGTACCACACCATTTTAATTCATGACCAGGTAGAATTGAAACGTTGCTATCTCCTGTGGGTAGAAAGTATCCTATTCATCTTCCAGCTACCCACACGAAGCACGCGGGGGCAGGGCCGTCGGGCAGATGTAAAGATTCCAGAAGCCTGTGCACTTGCCTCCAATTTTCCGGCCCTCGGGAGGATCCTGTGAATTCCCTGCCAGTTTCAGACAGTCTTGTGGGAGATCCGTGGCAGCCAGGGCCACGCGAGACCCTCGCTCCAGCGGACCATAATAAATCACCAACAAACAACCGACCGACCAACCAACCAATGCACGAATAGACAGTGAGAGTGAATAACTGCCATTACAAACTAAGGGCTAGCGTGAAAAGATGCCTGTAAATAAACACGGTTTGGTTGCTGCTGTGTGGTCACAGTTTGGGAAAGCATCAGGGAGCAGGCTGGCCAGGGCAGCGGGAAGATAGACAGGGCGATGTGAATGTGAGGGCTGGTGTGGATTGCACTGAGATTTCCAGGGCGATGAGGGGGCGCGGTGACAGGAATCCTCGATTTCCTGATGTGACCCTGCCCTCTGAACACTCTGGAACTAAGAGAAAAAGGGATCGCGAGTTCCCCTTGCAAATTCAACCGGCTCGTGGGTCGCACGGAAGGCACGGTTGCAGTGTGGCCTTGTGTCGGTCCCTGTGTCTGTGGATTCCATGGCGGCGTCCGCATACCCTTGCTCCCGCCAGTGCCTAGGCGGGGGATATGTCCTGCCTTCACGCCTTGGAATGCCCGGAGAGTAGCCCGTACTTCCTGGGCAGGAAGACTGTGAGCCCACGGCTCAGTTGCGTGCCGCCTTGGCCCGGGCAGGGACTTGGGATCCCTTCCAGCGGCAGCAGCCAGTGGAAGGCGCAGGCGGAGGGCAGAGCCCAGTTTCCTTCCCCGGGCAATGTCCCTTGCTTCCTGAGCTGGGCTCATCTCCTGGAGCACATCTTCTTGTAATCACTTATGCTCTTGGCATGAGTGAGAGGCGATTTTCTTGGTGCTGACCTGCCGCCTTTGGGCGCTGGCTGGCCCGCATGGAGCCCTTGAAAGGCCAGGTCACAAGCAGAGGCTGGTTTGGGCACTGGCGGCGGGACTGGAGACTGAGCCGCAGCTGCTAGGCTTTACCGGCGGGTCAGCCCGCCCTTCCTGCGGCAACAGTGCTTCCTGTCTTTGGGTGAGAAGGCTGCCGCCTGGTGGACGCATCCCCGCGGTGGCAAGGATCGCCTGGATGTCAGGCTCTGGCCCCTGGCCCTCAGCAGGCGGTCCCGGGTGCTGCGGCTCCAGCTGGGAGCCCCTGCTCTGGAGAGTCTGCAGCCTCGGGTCGATCTGGCGCCCGGTCTCCGCCCCAGGGCTCTCCTCCGTCAAGGCTCCGTGCAGTGAAAGCCGCCGTTAAGCCAACGCGGCTCGCAAGGAGTTCCTTGTGACTTTTCTCCAGGGCAGGGAGCGGCGAGGCGGGTGCTTGTCCGGAGAGGGCCTCCCCGACAGGATTCCGCCCCGTTCGCTGGCTTCCCAAGGCGGAACACGCTTCCTGCTCGTCCTCCTGCTCCTCCCGCGTGGGGCTCGAGAGCGGCACGTGCACTGGGCTGGCGCCTGGCGTACTGTAGGGAGTGGCGGCCCTGCCCGCGTCCAGAGTTGACGGGTGTCTTAGAGGGCACTCTGGCTCCCCCGGGTGCAGCCTCACTTAGTTCTGCCCACAGAACAGGAGCACGCCATGTCCTCTGGTGGGGGAGAAGGTGGCCCTTTCTCCATGTCCAGGGAGCGCCTAGGCGCCCTGTGCTGCCCGGGCTGGGCGTGGGGCATCCTGGAGCCCAGCGTCCTCCCTCGGGGTGTCGTGCCGATGCCTGCCTTCCGCACTGGGCTTCGGGGCCCTGCGAGCCAGCCTCTTCCACGGGGGGCCGCCAAGTCCCTCGCCAAGGGTTCCAGGAGCGCGGTTTGCGCAAGCCCTTCACGGGTCTTCTGATGCCCGTCTCCTCAGGATGCGTGGAGTCATGGGTAAGCGCCCGAGAGTTTCTCCAAAGCTTTCCGCTGATTCGTCGTGGGTACGGGGTTTGATGTCCAGGCGGACCTGGCACTTCCTCGTGACACCCTCAGCAACCCGCTTCTCCTCATCCTGCTGGCTGGTGCGAGGAGCGGCTAACCTCAGGTGCGGCTCTCCCAGTAGCTCTCCCCGCCTTCGCTCCCGAAGGGGTTCCCCAAGCCGGGTCCTGGCACAGCGCAAGCGCTCCCACCTCAGGGGCCTCCGCGATCCTCCTCGTCTCTCGCTGGTTCGCCTGCCCAGCACCCGGATTCTGCTCTTCAAACGACTTCCGGAATCTCTGTACTGCGGCCGGCCCGGCCCCTCGCGCCTCCGCCTCTTGCTCGCTGGGGTTCTCGTTGGCCACCCGCGCTCTTGGGCGCCAGATCCCTCCCCTGGTCCCCTCGCTTTCCACCACAAGCTCGTCCGGCCAGACTCAGGGGGACGTGCGCCTGCCACGAAAGGAGGCCCTGTGCTCCACATGCCCACCACTCCTTCACGGGTGCGTGCCAAGGTTATGTGCTCTGCCCTCAGCTCCGTGTCACTCATCTGCTGCCTGCCGGCGCTTGCAGAGCCCGTTTTCTAGTCATCACAAAATCAGCTTCTTCTCCCAACGGGACTCGATGTGCGAATATTCCCCTTCCCTTCTTCAAACAGCTACTACCCTGTTCCTTTCCAGCTGTCGCTTTGCTGCAGTTCTTATGTTTATGTATTTATTTGTTTGTTTGTTTTATATGTTTGTGTATTTATTTATTCAATTTACTTAACTGATTTGCTTTCCTTCTTCTTCTTGGTGGTTGGTTCGTTGAAATTCCTCGGGGAAACCCCCCCAGAATAACTTTATGGAGCCCCAAACGCTCTGCCCCTCCGGACCCACCCCACCGCCCCGTCCTCACATTTCCCTAGGTGCTGGGTTATCAGGCAAAAGGATTTGAATCAGTTTTATTTCTGGGGGGTACGCACATCCAATTTAATTCAGCGACAGGTAAGAATGGAAACGTTACTATCTGTGGGTAGAAAGTATCTATTCATCATCCAATACCCACACGAAGGCACGCGGGGGCAGGGCCGGGGCAGATGTGAAAGATTTCCAGATAGCCTGTGCAGCTTGCCTCCAATTCCGGCCCTCGGGAGGATCCTTGTGAATTCCTGCCGGGTTCAGACAGTCTTGTTGAGATCCGTGGCAGCCCGGGCCACGGCGTGACTCGACTCAGCGACCAATAAGGTAAATCAAACCATACCCAAACAACCGACCGACCAACCAACCATTGCACGAATAGACAAGTGAGATGAATAACTACCTTACAACCTGAGGGATAGCATGGAAAAGTTGCCGGTAATTACACGGTTGGGTGTGCGCTGTGTGGCCACTGTTTGGAAAGCATTCAGGGAGCAGGCTGGCCAGGGCCGCGGGGAAGATTGACAGGGGCGATGTGAGTGTGAGGGCTGTGTGTGATTTGCCTGAGTTCAGGGCGAGGAGGGGGCGCGGTGACTGGAATCCTCGATTTCCTGAGTGACCCTGATCTCTGACAGCTTTGGAACTAAGCGAAAAGGGATCGCGAGAGTTCCCTTGGAAATTTCACCGGGCTCGTGGGGCACGAGCACGGTTGCAGTGTGGCCTGTGTCTGTCCCTGTGTCTGTGGATTCATGGCGGCTGTTCCGCATCCTTGCTCCGCCGGTGCTAGGGGGGATATGTCTGGCCTTCACGCCCGTGGATTGCCCGAGAGAGTAGACAGAACTTCCTGGCAGGAAGACTGTGAGCCACGCCTCAGTTTGCGTGCCCCTTGGCAAGGGCAGGGACTTGGAGTTCCCTTCAGCGGCGCAGTGGAATGGCGCAGGCAGGAGGGCAGAGCCCAGTTTCCTTCCCCGGGCAATGTCCTTGCTTCCTGAGCTGGGCTCATCTCCTGGAGCAATCTTCTTGTAAAATCTCTATGCTCTTGGCATGTGTGGGGGCGATTTTCTTGGTGCTGCACCTGCCGGCCTTTGGGCGTGGCCCCCAGCAAGGGAGCACCGTTAAGAGGCAGGGCACAAGCTGAGGTGGTTTGGGCACTGGGGCGGGAATGGAGACTGAGCCGCAGCTGATGGCTTTCCAGGGTCCAGCCGCCCCTCCTGCGGAACAGTTCCTGTCTTTGGGGGCGTAGGCTGCCGCCTGTTGGACGCGTCCGACGTTGGCAAGGATCGCCTGGATGTCAGGCTCTGGGGCCCCTGCGCCTTCAGCTGCGTCCGGGTGCTGCGGCCCATGCTGGGAGCATGCTCTGGAGAGTCCTGCCAGCCTCGGGTCGATCTGGCGCCAGGTCTCCCGCCCTGGGCTTCTCTCCGTCAAGGCTCCGTGGCAGTGAAGCGCAGTAAGCCACGCGGCTCGGTGCAAGGGAGTTCCTTGGTGACTTTTCTCAGGCAATGGCCAGCGGCGTGGGGGTGTGCTTGGTCCGAGAGGGCCACCCGGACAAGGATTCCGCCCGTTCCGCTGGCTTCCAAGGCGAACCGCTTCATGCTCGTCCTCCTGCTCTCCCGCGGGGGGCTGAGAGCGCACCGTGCACTGGGCTGGACGCCTGGCGTCCTGTAGGGGTGCGGCCCTGCCCGCGTCAAGGGAGTAGACGGGTGTCTTAGAGTGCACTCTGGCTCCCCCGGGTGCAGCCTATCTAGTTATGCCCAGCACAGGAGCACGCCATTGTCCTCTGGTGGGGAGTAGGAGGCCTTTCCATGTCCACGGAGCGCCTGGCGGCCCTTGTGCTGCCCGGGGGCTGGGCGATGGGGCTCCTGGAGCCCAGCCGCTCTCCTCGGGGAGTCGATGCCGATGCCTGCCTTCCGCACTGGGCTTCGGGGCCCTGCCTAAGCCAGCCTTTTCCTGGTGCCGCCAAGTTCCCTGCAAAGGGGCCCAGGAGCGCGTGTTGGCGCAAGCCTTCACGGTCTTATGATGGCCCGTCTCCCTCAGGGATTGCGTGGAGTCATGGGTAAGGCCGAGAGTTTCACCAACGCTTTCCGCTGCTTGTGTGGTCGGTTGATGTCAGGCGGACCTGGCACTTCACGTGTCCCTCAGCACCCGCTTCTTCTCCATCCCCTTGCTGGCTGGTGCGAGAGTGGCTCCTCAGGTGGGCTCTCCCCAGTAGCTCTCAGACTTGTGCAGGGGTTCCCTGCCGGGTCTGCGCACCCCCCCCCCCCCAGCGCAAGCCGCTCCCACTCCGGGGCCTCCGCGATCCTCTCGTCTCCTCGCTTGTTCGCTGCCAGTCCCAGGACTTCTGCTCTTCCAAGACCTCCCGAATCTCTGGTACTGCGCCGGCCCGCCCTGCGCGGCCTTTATATACTGCCCACCGCCCCCTTCCTCGGCTCGCCTCTTGCTCGCTGGGCTTCTCGTTGGTCACCCGCGCTCTTGGGCGCCAAGATCCTCCCTGGTCCCCTCGCTTTCCCCCACAAGCTCATCGCCAGACCAGGGGACGTGCGCCTTCCACGAAGGGGGCCCTGTGCTCACATGCCCACCACTCCTTAGGGCTGCGTGCCACAGTTGTGCTTGCCATCAGCTCAGTGTCACTCATCTGCGGCCTGCGGCGCTTGCAGAGCCACGTTTTCTAGTTCATCACAACATCAGCTGCTTCTCCCCCAGGGACTCGATGTTCGATATTCCCCTTCCCTTCCTTCAAACAGATACTACCCTGCTGCTTTCCAGCCTGTCGCTTTGCTGTTGTTCTTATGTTTATTTATTGATTTGTATGGTTTTCTTTTTCTGGTTTGTTTTTAATTATTTATTCATTTTAATTATTGATTTTCCTTTCCTTATCGTCTTGGTTGGTTGGTTCGTTGAAATTCCTCCCACCCCCCAGAATAACTTATGGAGCCCCAAACGCTCTTGCCCCTCCCGGCCCCACCCCACCCGCCCCGTCCGCACATTCCATAGGATGCCTGATTATCAGGCAAAGAATTGATCAAGTTTATTTCTGGAGGTACGCACATCCAATTTAATTCAGTGACCAGGTAGAATGGAAACGTTGCTATCTGTGGGTAGAAAGACCTATTCATCTCAACTACCACACGAAGGCACGCGGGGGCAGGGGCCGGGCAGATGTGAAAGATTCCAGTTGCCTGTGCAGCTGCTCCAATCCGGCCCTCGGGAGGAATCTTGTGAATTCCCTGCCTGGTTCAGACAGTCTTGTGAGATCGTGGCAGCCAGGCCACGGCGAGACCCTCGCCCAGGGACCAATAAGTAAATCACCAACAAACAACCGACCGACCAACAACAATGCACGAAAGACAGTGAGATGAATAAACTACCATTACCAAACTGAGGGATAGCGTGGAAAAAGATGCCTGTAAATTTAACACGGTTGGGTGTGCTGCAGTGGGGCCACAGTTTGGAGCATCAGGGAGCAGGACTGGCCAGGCAGCGGGGAAGTAGACAGGGCCCGATGTGCATGTGAGGGCTGTGTGTGATTGCACTGGTTAGGGCGAGGAGGGGGGGGAAGGGGTGGGGGTGGGGGGAGGGGAGCGGTGACTGGAATCCTCGATTGCTGATGTGACCCTGATGTCTGAACAGCTATGGAACTCAAGCGATAAGGGTTCGCGAGTTCCCCTTGGAAATTCACCGGCTCGTGGGGCACGGAAGCACGGTTGCAGTGTGCCTTGTGTCTGTCCCTGTGTCTGTTGGATTCATGCGGGTCCGCATCCTTGCTCCCGCCAGGTGCCTAGGCGGGGATATGTTCTGGCCTTCACGCCTTGGAATGCCCCGGAGAGTAGCCCGTACTTACTGGGCAGGAAGACTGTGAGCCCGGCCTCAGTGCGTGCACCTTGCCCGGGCAGGGACTTGGATCCTTCCAGCGGCAGCAGTGGAAAGGGCGCAGCAGAGGGCAGAGCCCAGTTTCCCTTCCACGGGCAAATGTCCCTTGCTTCCTGAGCTGGGCTCATCTCCTGGAGCACTCTTCTTGTAATTCCTCCAACTGGCATGTCAGGGTGGGCGATTTTCTTGGTGCGACCCCTGCCGCTATGGGCGCTGGCCCGCTGGGAGCGTGAAGAGGCCAGGGCACAAGCAGAGGCTGGTTTGGGCAATGGGGCGGGATGGAGACTGAGCCGCAGCTGCTGGCTTTCCAGGGTCAGACGCCACATCCTGCGGCACAGTGCTCTGTCTTTGGGGGAGAAGGCTGCCGCCTGGTGGTCGCGTCCCGCAGTTGCTAGGATCGCATGGGATGTCAGGGCTCGGGGGCCCTGCGCCTCAGCAGCGTCCCGGGTGCTGCGGCTCCTTGCTGGGAGCCGTGCTCTGGAGAGTCCTGCAGCCTCGGGTCGATATGGCGCGCCAGTCTCCCGCCCCTGGGGCTTTCTCGTCAAGGCATCTTGTGCAGTGAAGCCGCCGTAAGCCACGCGGCTCGGCAAGCGAGTGCCTTGTGTTTCTCCAGGGATGGAGCGGCGTGGGCGGGTGCTTGTCCGGAGGTGGCCAACCGACAGGTTTCCGCCCGTTCCGCTGCTTCCTAAGGCGGAACTGCTTCCTGCTCGTCCTCCTGCGGATCCTCCCGCGTGGGGATCGAGAGCGGCACGTGCACTGGGCTGGACGCGGGCGTCTGTAGGGAGTGGCGGCCCTGCCGCGTCCAGAGGTAGACGGGTGTCTTTGAGTGCCCTCTGGCTCCCCCGGGTGCAGCCTTCATCTAGTCTGCCCCAGCAAGGAGCAAGCCATGTCCTCTGGTGGGGAGGAGGCCCTTTCCATGTCCAGGGAGGCCTGGCGCCCTGTGCTTGACCGGGGCCTGGGCGGTATGGGGCATCGGAGCCCAGCCGCTCCTCCCTCGGGGAGTAGTGCCGATGCCTGCCGTCCGCACTGGGCTGCGGGGACCTGCCTTAGCCAGCACTCTTCCTGCGGGCCGCAAGTCCTCGCCAAGGGCCATGGGCGCGTGTTTGAGCAAGCCCTTCACGGTCTTCCTGATGACCGTCTCCTCATGGGTTGCGTGGGAGTCACGGTTAATGGCCTGAGAGTTTCTCCAGCATTCCGCTGCTTGTGTGGGTACGGGTTGTGTCCAAGGCGGACCTGGCACTTCCACGTGACCCTCAGCACCCGCTTCTCCTCCATCCCCTTGCCTGGCTGGTGCGAGGAGTGGCTCCTCAGTGTGCGGCTCTCCCAGCTAGCTTCAAGACTTCGCTCCGCAGGGGTTACCCAGCAGAGTCCTGAGCACAGCGCCAAGCCGCTCCCACCTCCCGGCCTCCGCGATCCTCATCGTCTCCTCAGCTGGTCGCCTGCCCAAGCACCTCCCAGATTCTGCTCTTCCAAGAACTCCCGAACTCTGGTACTGTGCGCCCCCGGGCCCGGGCCCACGCCCCTGCGCCGGGTCCCTTTAATACTGCCCACCGCCCCTTCCAGGCTCCGCCCATCTTGGCTCGCTGTGCTTTTCGTAGGCCACCCGCGCACCACTTGGGCCCAAGACCCTCCCCTGGTCCCTCCTTTCCCACAGCTGCGTCCCCCAGACCCCGGGACCATGCGCCTTCCACGAAATGAGCCCAGTGCTCCACATGCCCACCACTCCTTCACGGCTGCGGTGCCACAGGTTGTGCTCTGCCCTCTGCTCCGTGTCACTCATCTGCCGGCCTGCGGCGCTTGCAGAGCCACGTATTCTAGTCATCACAACATCAGCTTCTTTCTCTCCTCCTGGACTCGATGTTCGAATATACCCCATCCCTTCTTCAAACGCTACTACCCAGCTTCCTTTCGCAGCTGACTCTTTGGCGTTGTTCTTATGTTTTTATTTATTTTTGTTTGTTACTTTTCGTTTGTATTTAATTAATTATCATTTACTTACAGATTGCTTTCCTTCTTCTTCTAGTTGGTTGGTCGTTTAAAAGTCCTTCCTCCGGGACCCCCAAAATAACTTTAAGAGCCCGAGGGGGGGGGGGGGGGGGGGGGGGAAAACCCCAAACGCTCTGCCCCTCCCGGCCCCCACGCCCAACCCCGCCCGACCTCACATTTCCCTAGGTGCCTGGTTATCATGCAAAGGACATTGATCAAGCTTTATTCTGGGAGGGTCGCAACATTCCAATTTAATTCAGTGACCAGGTAGAATGAAACGTGCATCTGTGGGTAGAAATTAATCCTATTCATCATCCAACTACCCACACACGAAGCAACGCGGGGGCCGGGCCGGGGCAGATGTTGAAAGATTCCAGAATCCTGTGCTGCTTGCCTCCAATTCCGGCCCTCGGAGAGGATCCTTGTGAATTCCCTGCCAGGTTCAGACAGTCGTCGTGAGATCCGTGGCAGCCAGGCCACGGCGGAGACCCTCGCTCCGCCGTCCACTAAGTAAATCAACCAACCAAACAACCCACCGCCCAACCAACCAATGCACGAATAGACAGTGCTGATGAAACACACAATACAAACTAAGGGAAAGCGTGGAAAAAGATGCCTGTAAATTAAACACGTTTGGGTGTGCTTGCAGTGTTGGCCACAGTTTGGAAGCATCAGGGAGCATGCATGGCCAGGCATCGGGGAAGAAAGACAGGGCGATGTGAATGAGGAGGGCTGTGGTGTGATTGCTCTGAGTCCAGGGCGAGGAGAGGGCGCGTGGACTGGAATCCTCATTTTCCTGATGTGACCCTGCCCTCCTGATCAGGCTACGGAACAAAGAGCGAAAAGGGAATCGCGAGTTCCCTCTTTCAAAATCCACGGCTCGTGGGGCACGAAGCATCGGTTGCAGTGAGGCCTTTGGTGCTGTCCCGGGTTCGGGGGGGGATTCATGGCGGCGTCCGCATCCCTATGGCTCCCCCAGTGCCTAGGCGGGGATATGTCTGGCCTCACTCCTTGGAAATGCCCGAGAGTAGCCGTACTTCCTGGGCAGGAAGACAGTGAGCCACGGCCTCATGCGTGGCCCCCTTGGCCCCGGGCAGGGACTTGGGATCCCTTCCAGCGGCCAGCATGAAAGGGCCCAGCGAGGGCAGAGCCCAGTTTCCTCCCCGGGCAATGTCCCTTGCTTCCTGAACTGGGCTCATCTCTGGAGCACATCTTCCTTGCTAATCTCTATGCTCATGGCCATGAGTGGGGCCGATTTCTTGGTGGCAGACCCTGCCGCCTTTGGGCGAAGGCCCAGTGGAGCCGTGTAAGAGGCCAGGCACAACAGAGGCTGGTTTGGGGCACTGGGGCGGGACTGAGACTGAGCCGCAGCTGCTGGCTTTCAGGTCAGCCGCCCCTCCTGCGGCACAGTGCTTCCTGTGCTTGGGGAGAAGGCTGCCTCCTGGAGTGGACGCGTCCCGCCGTTGGCAAGGATCACCTGGATGTCAGCTCTGGGGGCCCCTGCGCCTCAGCATCGTCCCGGGTAGCGCGGCTCCATGCTGGGAGCCCCTGCTCGGAGAGTCCGCAGCTTGGGTCGATCTGGCGCCATGTTCTCCCGCCCCTGGGGCTTCTCCTCCGTCAAGGCTCCGTGGCAGTGAAGCCGCCGTACCGCCACGCGCACGGCAAGGAGTTTTCCATGTGCCTTTTTCTCCAGGGCATGGAGCTGCGAGGGCGGGTGCCTGTCCGGATAGTGCACCGACAGGATTCCGCCCGTTCCGCTGGCTTCCAAGGCGGAACACAACGCTTCCTGCATCGTTCCTCCCTGCTCCTCCCGGAGTGGGCTCGAGAGCGCACCGTGCCCTGGGCTGGACGCCTGCGACCTGTATGGAGTGGCGGCCCAGCCCGCGTCCAGAGTAGACGGGTTGTCCTTAGAGGTGCACCTCTGGCTCCCCCGGGTGCAGCCTCACTAGTTACTGCCGCCCCACAGGAGGCACGCCATGGTCCCTCTGGTGGGGAAAGAGGAGGCCCTTCCATGACCAGGGGCGCCTGGCGCCCTGTGCTGCCCGGGGCCTGGGCGATGGGGCTCTCTGGAGCCCAGCCGCACCTCCCTCGGTGAGTCGTGCCAATCCCTGGGGGGCCTTCCGCAACTGGGCTACGGGCCCTGGCCGAGCAGCCTCTTCAGCGGGCCGCCAAGTCCCCCACGCCAAGGTCCCAGGAGCGCGTGTTTGCGCAAGCCCTTCACGAGTCTCCTGATGCTCGTCTCCTCAGGATGCGTGGAGTCATGGGTAAGGCCGAGAGTTTCTCCAAAGCTTTCCGCTGCTTGTGTGGTACGGGTTGATGTCCAGGCGACCGGACACATCCACGTGACACTCAGCACGCCGCTTCTCCTCCATCCCCTTGCCTGGCTTGGTGGCGAGGAGTGGCTCCCCCAGGTGCGGCTCTCCCTAGCTAGCTCACAAGACTATCGCTCCCCGCAGGGGTTCCCCAGCCGGGGTCCAGGGCAACAGCGCAAGCGCTCCCACCTCCCGGGGGCCTCTCCGCGATCCTCCGTCGTTCCCTCGCTGGTCGCCTGCCCCGCACCCAGTATTCAGCTCTTCCAATACCTCCCGAATCTCTGTACTTGCGCCCGGGCCGCCCCCTGCCGCGGGCCATTAATATACAGCCCACCGCCCCTTCCAGCTCCGCCCTCGGTTGGCTCGCGGGGTTCTCGTTGGCCACCCGCGCTCACTTGGCGCCAAGATCCCTCCCATTGGGCCCCTCGCTTCCCCTCCATAGGGGGACAACTCGTCCGGCCAGACCCAGGGGACCTCGCCTTCCTCGAAAGGAGGGCCCTGAGCTCCCCCAAACCAACATGCCCACACACTAATCCATCACGGGCAGCGTGCACAGGTGTTCTCTGCCCTCAGCTCCGTGTCCACCATCTGCGGCCATGCGGCGCTTGCAGACCCACGTTTTCTAGTCATCACAACATCGAGCTTCTTCTCCCCCTGGTACTCGATGTTCGGAATATACCCCTTCCCTTCCTTCAAACAGCTACACCCTGCCTCCTTTTCGCAGCTGTCGCTTTGCTGTTGTTCTTAGTATTTATTTATTGTTTGTTTCTTTTTTCCTGTTTGTTTATGTATTTTTCATTTTACTTACTGGATTTGCTTTCCTCTCTTCTTGGTTTGTGTTCGTTGAAATCCTCTCGGGACCCCCCAGAATAACTTTATGGAGCCCCAAACGCTCTGCCCCACCCGGCCCCACCCCTACCCCGCCCCGTCCTCAACTTTCCTAGGGTGCCTGGTATATCAGGCATAGGGAATTGATCAAGTTTGATTCGGGGAGGTAAGCACATCAATTTAATTCAGTGACCAGTAAATGGAAACGTTTGCTAACTGTGGTGAAAGTATCCTATCACACCAACTACCCACACGAAGGCACGCGGGGGCAGGGCCGGGGCAGATGTGAAAGATTTCCCAGAAGCCTGTGCAGCGTGCCTCCAATTCCGGCCCTCGGGATGGAACCTTGTGAATTCCCTGCCAGGGTCAGACTGTCTTTGAGATCCGTGGCAGCCAGGGCCACGCGAGACCCCTCGCTCCAGCGACCATAAGTAAAACAACCAACCAAACAACCGACCGACCAACCACCAATGGCCACGAATATACAGTGAGATGAATAATGCTATTACAAACTAAGGGATAGCGTGGGAAAAAGATTGCCTGTAAATTAAACACGGTTGGGTGATGTGCTGCTGTGTGGCCACAGTTTGGAAGCATCAGGGAGCAGGCTGTGCCAGGGCAGCGGGGAAGATAGACAGGGCGATGTGAATGTGAGGGCTGTATGTGTGTGTGATTGCACTGGAGTTCCAGGGCGAGGAGGGGGCGCGGTGCTGGGAATCCTCGATTGCCTGATGTGACCCTGCTCCTCTGAAACAAGTATGGAACTAAGCGAAAAGGGATCGCGAGTTCCCTTGCACTTCCACCGGATCGTGGGGCACGGAAGCACGGTTTTTGCAGTGTTGGCCTTGTGTCTGTCCCTGTGTCTGTGGATTCATGGCGGCGTCTCGCTTCCCTTGCTCCCGCCAGGTGCCTATGGCGGGGGGATATGTCTGGCCTTCAGCCTTGAGAATGCCGGAGAGTAGCCCGTATTCCTGGGCAGGAAGACTGTGAGCCACGGCCTCAGTGCGTGCTCCCTTGGCCGGGCAGGCTTGGGATCCCTTCCAGCGGCAGAGCAGTGGAAAAGGCGCAGCCGAGGGCAGAGCCAGTTTCCTTCCGAGGGCAATGTCCCTTGCTTCGGACGCTGGGCTCATGTCCTGGAGAATCCTTCTGTTATCTTCTTATGCTCTTGGCCATGTGTGGCGGCGATTTTCTTGGTGCTGACCTGCCGCCTTTGGGAGCGCTGGCCCGCTGGGAAGCCCGTGAAAGGAGGCAGGGCACAAGCAGAGGCTGGTTTGGGCAATGGGGCGGGATGGAGACTGAGCCGCAGCTGCAGGCTTTCCAGGGTCAGCCGCCCCTCCTGCGGCACCAGTGATACTGTCTATGGGTGAGAGAAGGCTGACAGCCTGGGTGGACGCATCCCGCCGTGTGGCAAGGATCGCCTGGGATGGTCAAGGCTCTGGGGCCCATGCACCTCAGCAGCGTCCCGGGTGCTGCGGCTCCATGTGGATGCCCCTGCTCTGGAGAGTCTGCAGCCTGGGTCCGATTTGGGCCCCAGGTCTCCCGCCCCTGGGGCCTTCTCTCCGTCAAGGCTCCGTGGCAGTGAAGCCGCCGTAAGCCACGCGGCTCGGCGAAGGAGTTCCTTGTGACTTTTCTCAGGCATGAGCGGCGAGGGCGGGGTTGCTTGTCCGGAGAGGGCCACCCGAACAGGATTCCGCCCCGTTTCCGATGTTCAGGCGGAAACGTTCCTGTCGTCTCTGCTCCTCCGCGTGTGGAGGCTCGAGAGCGGCACGTGTCACTGGGCTGGACGCCTGGCGTCCTGTAGGGAGTGGCGGCCCCCCTCCTGCCCGCGTCCAGAGTAGACGGGTGTTTAGAGTGCACTCTGGCTCCCCGTGTGCAGCTCTCTAGTTCTGCCCCAGCACAGGAGCAACTCCATGTCCCTCTGGTGGTGAGAAGGAGGCCCTTTCCATTCCAGGGAGCGCTGGCGCCCTGTGCTGCCCGGGGCCTGGGCGATGGGGCATCGGAGCCCAGCCGCTCCTCCCTCGGGGAGTCGTGCCGGAGCCTGCCTTCCGCACTGGGCTTGCGGGGGGCCCTTGCCGAGCCAGCCTCTTCCAGCGGGCCGCCAAGTCCCTCGCCAAGGCGTCCAGGAGCGCGTGTTTGCGCAAGAGGCCCTTCACGGTCTTCGATGCCCGTATCCCTCCAGGATGCGTGGAGTCATGGGTAAGGCCGAGAGTTTCTCCAAGCTTTCCGCTGCTTGTGTGGGTACGGGTTGATGTCCAGTGCGGACCTGGCACCTTCCACGTGACCCTCAGCACCCGCTTCTCCTGCCATCCCCTTGCCTGGCTGGTGCGAGGAGTGGCTCCCTCAGGTGGCGGCTCTCCCCAAGCTAGCTCTCAAGACTTCGCTCCCGCAGGGGTTCACCAGCCGGGTCCTGGGCACAGCGCAAGCCGCTCCACCTTCCCGGGCCTTTCCCGCGATCCAGTCCTGTATCCTCGCTGGTCGCTGACCAGCACCCAGGATTCTGATCTTCCCAAGACCTCCCGAAATCTCATGGTACTGCGCCCGGCCCGCCCTGCGCCCTCCGCCCTCTTGGCTCGCTGGGCTTCTCGGTTGGCCACCCGCGCTCCTGGGCGCAAGATCCTCCCCTGTCCCTCGCTTTCCCCCAACAAGCTCGTCCGGCCAGACCAGGGGTCGGTTACGTGCGCCTTCCACGAAAGGAAGCCCTGTGTCCACATGCCCACCACTCCTTACGGGCTGCGTGCCAAGGTTGTGCTCTGCCCTCGCTCAGTGTCATCATCGGTGGCCTGCGCGCTTGCAGAGCCAAGTTTTCTAGTCATCACAACATCAGCTCTTCTCCCCATGGGACTCGATGTTCGAATATTCCCCTTCCCTTCTTCAACAGCTACTACCTGCTTCCTTTCCCAGCTGTCGTCGGATTGCTGTGTTTTATGGTATTTATTTATTTGTTTGTTTGTTTTTCTGTTTGTTTATTTATTTATTCATTTACTTACTGATTTGCTTTCCTTCTTCTTCTTGTTGGGTTGGTTGGTTGTAATTCCTCGGGACCCCAGATAACTTTAATGTGAGCCCCAAACGCTCTGCCCTCCGGCCCCCACCCACCCCGCCCGTCCTACATTTCCCTAGGTGCTTGTTATAGGCAAAGGAATTGATCGAGTTTATTCGGGGAGGTACGCACATCCAATTAATTCAGTGACCAGGTAGAGTGGAAACGTTGCTATCTGTGGGTAGAAAGTATCCTATTCATCATCCAACTACCCACACGAAGGCACGCGGGAGGCAGGGGCGGGCAGATGTGAAAGATTCAGAAAGGCCTGTGCAGCTTGCTCCAATTCGGCCCTCGGGAGGATCCTTGTGAATTCCCTGCCAGGGTTCGGACAGTCTTGTGAGATCCGTGCAGCCAGGGCCACGGCGGAGACCTCGCTCAGCGGACCAATAAGTAAATCAACCAACCAACAAACCGACCGACCAACCAACCAATGCACGAATAGACAGTGAGTGAATAACTGCCATTACAAACTAAGGGATAGCGTGGAAAAGATGCTGTTAATAATTAAACACGGTTGGGTGTGTGCTGTGTGGCCACAGTTTGGAACAGCCCATCAGGGAGAAGGCTGGCCAGGGCAGGGGGAGATTGACAGGGCGATGTGAATGTGAGGGACTGTGTGTGATTGCACTTGAGGTTCCAGGGCGAGGAGGGGGCGCGGTGATGGAATCCTGATTTCCTGATGTGGACCCTGCCCTGAACAGCTATGGAACTAAGCGGATAAGGGTCGCGAGTTCCCCTTGCGGAAATTCACCGGCTGTGGGGCACGGAAGCACGGTTGCAGTTGTGGCCTTGTGTCTGTCCCTGTGTCTGTGGATTCATGGACGGCGTCCGCATCCCTTGCTCACGCAGGTGGCCTTGGCGGAGGGATATGTCTGGCCTTCACGCCTTGGAATTGCCCGGAGTGTTTGCCCGTACTCAGGGGCAGGAAGACTGTGAGCACGGCACTCAGGTGCGTGCCCCCTTGGCCCGGGCAGGGACTTGGGATCCCTTCCAGCGGCCAGCTGTGGTGGAAGCGCCAGCCGAGGGCAGGAGCCCAGTTCCTTCCCCGGGCAATGTCCCTTGCTTCCCTTTTTTTCCCCCCATGAGTGGGCTCATCTCCTGGAGCACATCTTCTTGTAATCTCTTATTGCTCTTGGCATGAGTGGGGCGATTTCTTGGTGCTGACCCTGCCGCCTTTGGGCGCTGGCCCGCAGGGAGGCCCGTGTAGAGGCCTGGGCACAAGCAGAGGCTGGTTTGGGCACTGGGGCGGGACTGGAGAATGAGCCGCAGCTGCTGGCTTTCCCAGGGTCAGCCGCCCCTCCTGCTGGACAGTGCTCCTGTCTTTGGGTGAGAAGGCTGCCGCCTGGTGGACGCCATCCGCCGTTGGCAATAGGATCGCCTGGGATGCTCAGGCTCTGGGGCCCCATGCGCCTCAGCAGGCGTCCCGGCGTGCTGGGCTCCGTGATCGGGAGCCCCCTGCTATGGAGTAGTCCGCAGCTCGGTCGATTCTGGCGCCAGGTCTCCCGCACTGGGGCTTCTCCTCCGTAAGGGCTCGTGGCAGTGAAGCGCGTAAGCCACGCGGCTCGGCAAGGAGTTCCTTGTGACTTTTCTCCAGGGACAGGGGAGCGGCCCGAGGGCGGGTGCTTGTCAGGAGGGGCCACCCGACAGGATTCCGCCCCCGTTCGTGGCCTTTCCAAGGCGGAACACGCTTACTGCTCGTCCGCTGCTCTCCCGCGTGGGGCTCGAGAAGCGGCACAGTGCACTGGGCTGGACGCCTGGCGGTCCTGTAGGGAGTGGCGGCCTGCCCGCGTCAGAGTAGACGGGTGTCTTAGAGTGCACTCTGGCTACGGGTGCACAGCCTCACTAGTTCTGCCCAGCACTAGGAGCACGCCTGTCTATGTGTGGGGGAAGGGGCCCTTTCCATATCCAGGGAGCGCCTGGCGGCCCTGTGTGCCCGGGGCTGGGCGATGGGGCAATCCTGGATCCCAGCCGCTCTCCCTCGGGGAGTCGTGCCGATGCTGCCTTCGAATGGGCTTCGGGGCCCTGCCGAGCCAGCCTCTCTCCTGCGGGCCGCCATGTCCCTCGCCAAGGGTCCCAGAGACGCGTGTTTGCGCAAGCCCTTCTCGGTCTTCATGATGCCGTCTCCTCAGGTTGCGTGGAGTCATGGGTAAGGCGAGAGTTTCCCAAACTTTCCGCCTGCTTGTGTTGGGAGTTCGGTGGTTTGATGTTCCAGGCGGACCTGGCACTTCCACGTGACTCAGCACCCGCTTATCCTCCATCCCTTGCCTGGCTGCGTGCGAGGAGTGGCTCCCCTCAGGTAGCGGCTCTCCCCAGCTAGTCTCATTGGACTACGCTCCCGCCTGGGGTTCCCCAGCCGGGTCCTGGGCACAGGGCAAGGACGCTCCCACATCCCTGGGGCCCTCGCGATCCTCCTGTCTCCTCGACTGGTCGCCTGCCCAGGCACCAGGATTCTGCTTCTTCCAAGACCTCCCGTACTCTCGGTACTGCGCCCGGCCCGCCCCTGCGCCGGGCCTTTATAATAAGCCACCGGCCCCCTTCCCTGGCTCCGCCCTCTTGGCTCGCTTGGCTTCTCGTTGGCCCACCCGCGCTCATTGGGCGCAAGATACCCTCCACTGCGTCCCCTCGCTTTCCCCCACAAGCTCATCCGGCCAGACCCAGGGGGACGTGCTGCCTTCCACGAAAGGAGGCCCTGTGCTCCACATGCCCACCACTCTTCACGGGTGCGTGCCCAGGTTGTGCTCTGCCCTCAGCTCCGTGTTCACTCATCTGCGGCCTGCGGGCTTGCAGAGCCAGAACGTTTTCTAGTCAATCACCACAACAGCTTTTCTCCCCCAGGGGACATCGATGTTCGAATATTCCCCTTCCCTTCCTTCAAACAGCTTTACTACCCTGCTTCCTTTTCGCAGCTGTCGCTTTGCTGTTGTTTCTTAAGGTATTTATTAAATTTGTTTGTTTCTTTTTTGTTTGTTTATTTATTTATTCATTTACTTACTGTTTTGCTTTCCTTCTTCTTCTTGGTTGGTTGGTTAGTTGAAATTCCTCCGGGACCCCCCCAAGAATAACTTTATGGAGCCCCAAACGCTCTGCCCTCCGGCCCCACCACACCCGCCCCGTCCTACATTCCCTAGGTGCCTGGGTTATCGGCAAAGAATTGATCAAGTTTTATTCTGGGAGGTACGCACATCATTAATAATTCTGTGACAGGTAGAATGAAACGTTGCTATCTGTGGGTAGACGAAGTATTCCTATTCATCATCAACTACCACACGAAGGCTCGCGGGGGCAGGGGTCAGGGCAGAATGTGAAGATTCAGATGCCTGTGCATCTTGCTCCAATTCGGCCCTCGGGGAGGATCCTTGTGAAATTTCCTGCCAGGTTCAGACAGTCTTGTGAGATCCGTGGCAGCCGGGCCACGGCGAGACCCTCGCTCAGGACAAAAGTAAATACCCAACCAAACAACCGAAGTCCGGGACCAAACCAACAATGCACGAATAGACAGTGAGTGAATACTACCATTACAAAAAACTAAGGATAGGTGGAAAAGATGCCTGTAAATTAAATCGGTTGGGTGTGCTGCTGTGTGGCCACAGTTTGGAAGCATCAGGGTGCAGGCTGGCCAGGGCAGCGGGGAAGATAGACAGGTCGATGTGATGTGAGGGCTGATGTGTGAGTGCACTGAGTTCCAGGGCGAGGGGAGGGGCGCAGGTACATGTGGAATCCTCGTTTTCTGAATGTGACCTGCCCTCTGAACGCTATGGCAAACTAAGCGAAAAGGGATCGCGAGTTCCCCTTGCAAATTCACGGCTCGTGGGGCCGGGGAATGCTCGGTTGCAGTGTTGTCCAAGTGTCTGTTCCCTGTGTTGTGGAGTCATGGCGGCGTCCGCATCCCTTGCTCCCGCAGGTGCCTAGGCGGGGGATATGTATGGCCTAACGCCGTGGAATGCCCGGAGAGTAGCCCGTACTTCCTGGGCAGGAAAGACTGGGGCCACGGCCCCAGTGCCGTGCCCCCCTTGGCGGGCAGGGACCTTGGGTCCCTTCATATTCGGGGATCCCTTCATCGCAGCAGTGGAAAGGCTCGCCGAGGGCAGAGCCCAGATTCCTTTACCCGGGCAAGGGTCCCTTGTCTGAGCTGGGCTTCATCTCCTGGAGCTCATATTCTTGTAATCTCTTATGCTCTTGGCCATGAGTGGGGCGATTTTCTTGTGCTGGACCTGCCGCCTTTGGGCGCTGGCCCGCAGGGAGCCCGTGAAGAGGCCAGGGCACAAGCAGAGGCTGGTTTGGGCACTGGGGCGGGACTGGAGGACTGAGCGCAGCTGCTGGCTTTCCCAGGGTCAGCGCCCTCCTGCGGCACAGTGCTCTGTCTTTGGGGCGAGGCTGCGCCTGGTGGAGGCGTCCCGCCGTTGGCAAGGATCGCTGGGATGTCGGCTCTGGGGCCCTGCGCCTCAGCAGCGTCCGGGTGCTGGGGGCTCCATGCTGGGAGCCCCTGCTCTGGAGTGTCCTGCAAAGCCTGGGGTCGATCTGGCGCAAGGTCTCCCGCC
>JAEEGE010000345.1:0-28597 GCA_036346955.1 Dipus sagitta | reverse complement strand
TGGTGGGGAGAAGGGGGGCCCTTTATGCCCCAGGGAGCGCCTGGGCCCTGTGCTCCCCGGGGGCCCTGGGCGTTTGGGGGCATCCTGGAGCCCAGCCGTTTTTTTCCCTGGGGGGAGTGGGTGGGGATGTTTTGGTTTCCGCACGGGGGCTTGGGGGGGCCCTGCCGACCCCAAGCCCTTCCAGGGGGGCGAAAAGCCCCCTCCCCCAAGGGTTTCCCAGGAGCCCCGGGGTTTTGGCGCAAGCCCTTCACGGTTTTTCCCTGTTTGCCCTTTCCCCCTCGGATGGGTGGGGGGTTTTAGGGGGTAACCCGGAGATTTCCCAAAAAACTTTTCCGTTGTTTGGGGGGGAAGGGGTTGAGGGCCGGGGGGGCCTGGCCCCACTTCCCGTGCCCCCTCAGCACCGCTTTCTCCTCCCCTTGCCTGGTGGTCCCGAGGAGTGGCTCCCCTCAGGTGGGGCCCTCTCCCAGTAGCTCTCGGGGACTTCGCTCCCGCGGGGGGTTCCCCGCCGGGTCCTGGGCACGCCCCCAAGCCGTTTCCCACCTCCCGGGGGCCTCCGCAAACCCTCCTCGTTCCTCCCCTTTGGTCGCCTGCCCAGCCCCCAGGTTTCTGCTTTTCCCAAGACCTCCCAAAATCTTTTGGTATTTGCGCCCGGCCGCCCGTGCCCCGGGGCCTTTATTACTCCCCACCGCCCCCTTTTCCAGGCCCCCGCCCTTTTGGGGCCCTCGCGGGGTTTTCCATTGGCCACCCGCGCCCCTTTTGGGCGCCAAGATCCCTCCCCTGGTCCCCTCGCTTTCCCCCCACAAGCTTCGTCCGGCCCCCCGGGGGGACGTGCCCCTTTCCCCGGAAAGGGGGGCCCTGGCCCCCAAATCCCCAAACCACCCCTTTAGGGCTGCGGGGCCCCACAGGTTTTTGCTCTGCCCTCAGCCCCAGTCCCCAATCTTCGGCCTGCCCGCTTGCAGAGCCCTTTTTTTCTAGTCTTCACAAAACAGTTTTCTTCTCCCCCGGGGGACTCATGTTCAAAAATTTTTCCCCCTTTCCTTTCCCCTTTCCCTTAAACAGCTCCCTACCCTGTTCCCCTTTCCCACCTTTTCCCCCCTTTGCGCAGTTCTTAGGAATTTATTTATTGGGTTTGTTTGTTTTTGTTTGTTTTTTTTTATTCATTTATTACAAAATTCCTTTCCTTCTTCTTTTTGGGGGGGTTTGGGTTTCGGGGAAATTCCCCCGGGGACCCCCCAAAAGAAAAAAATTTATGGACCCCCAAAACCCGCTCTCCCCCCCCCGGCCCCCCCCCCCCCCCCGCCCTTCAAATTTCCCTAGGGGGGCCTGGTTTTTTCAGGCAAAAATTTTCAGTTTTTTTGGGGAGGTAGGGCACAAAAATTTTAATTCAGTGACCTTTTAGAATGGAAACGTTTATCTTTTGGGTGGGGAAAAAGTTCCCTTTCCCATCATCCAATTTCCCACAAAAAGGCCCGGGGCCGGGGGAAAGGGGGGCGGCAAAAATGTAAAGATTCCAGGCCTTTTGGTTGCCCCCAAATTTCCCCGGCCCTCGGGGGGGATCCTTGTAAATTTCCCTCCCATTTTTTCAAAGCCCTTGTGGGGTTTCCGGGAAAGCCGGGGGCCACGGCGAAAACCCTTTTGCTCCGGGGGGGGCCAAAATAAGAAATAAAAACCAAAACCAAAAAAAAAACCGACCCCCAAACCCAAAACCAATGCAACAAATTTGACAGTGGATGAATAATTTCCATTACAAAAAAAGGGATACCTTGGAAAAGGGATCCCTTTAAAATTTTAAAACGGTTGTGGGGGCTGCTGGGGGCCCACAGTTTGGAAGCAAAGGGAGCGGGGCGGGGCCAGGGCAGGGGAAAATAGACAGGGCGAGGGGGAATGTGAGGGCTGTGTGTTTTTCCCAAGGGTTCCAGGGCGGGAGGGGGGGGGTGCCCTGGAATCCTGTTTCCCTGATGTGACCCTCCCCTCAAACAGCTAGGGAAAACTAAGCAAAAAGGGGGATGGGCGAGTTCCCGTTGCAAATTCACCGGATCTTTTAAAAAAATAAAAAAAAAAAAAAAGGGCCCAAAAGGGGTTGCGGGTGTGGCCTTGGGTCTGCCCCTTGTTGTGGATTCAGGGGGCCCTTTTCCGATCCCTTGCCCCCCGCCGGGGTGCCTAGGGGGGGGAAATATGTTGGCCTTAAACCCCTTTGGGGAAGGGCCGGAGAGTGCCCTATTTCCCTGGGCAGGAAGACTGTGAGCCCGGCCTCAGTGCGTCCCCCCCTTGGGGCCCGGCAGGGACTTGGGATCCCTTCCAGCGGCGGCAGTGGAAAGGCGCAGCAGGGGCGAGCCCTTTTCCCTTTCCCCCGGGCAATGTCCCTTGTTCCTGACGGGGCTCATCCCCTGGAGCCATCTTTTTAAAAACCCTTTTAAATGCCTTGGCCAGAGGGGGGCGATTTTCTTGGTGGACCCTGCCGCCTTTGGGCGCGGCCCGCAGGGAGCCCTTAAAGGGAGGCCAGGGCAAAAAGCAGGGGCGGGTTTTGGGGCACTGGGGGGGGACTGGAGATTTGAGCCGCACTGCTGGTTTTCCCCCGGGTTTAAACCCGCCCCCCCTTTGCGGCACAGTGCCCCCTGTCTTTGGGGGTAAAAGGGCCCTGCCGCCTGGTGGACGCGTCCCGCCGTTGGCAAGGATCGCCTGGGGATGTCAGGCTCGGGGCCCTTTTTGGGCCCGCCTCAGAAAGCGCCCCGGGGTGCTGGGGCTCCATGGGGGACCCCCCTGCTCTGGAGGCCCTGCACCCTGGGGTTTTCGATCTGGCGCCGGGGTTCTCCCCCCCCCTTTGGGGCCCTTCCCCTTTTCCGTAAAGGCCCGTGGCAGTAAAGGGCCTCCGTAAGCCACGGGTGGGCAAGGAGTTTTGTGACTTTTTTCCGGGCATGGAGGGGCCCGAGGGGGGGTTTGCTTTCCGGGAGGGCCACCCGACAGGATTCCGCCCCATTCCGCGGGTTTTCCAAAGGGCAAAACACGCTTCCTGCTGGGCCCCTGTCCCCCGCGGGGGGGTGGGAGAGGGGGGCACCGTGCACTGGGCTGGACCCCTTTGGCCCCGGTAGGGATGGGGGCCCCTTTCCCCGGGCGCCAGGTAGCGGGTGTCTTAAGTGCACTTGGCCCCCCCGGTGCAGCCTCATTCGTTCTCCCCCGCACAGGAGAACCCCATGTCCTCTGGTGGGGGAGAAGGGGGCCCCTTTTCCAGTCCAGGGAGGCCTGGCCCCCCTGTGTTGCCCGGGGCCGGGGCGATGGGGAGCCGGGACCCAGCCGCCCCTTCCCTGGGGGAGTGGGGGAATGCCTCCCCTTCCGCACGGGGGTTTTGGGGCCCCTGCCGGCCAGCCCCCTTCCAGCGGGCCCCCAAAGTCCCCGCCAAGGGTCCCGGGGAGGCGGGGTTTTTGGGCGCAAGCCCTTCACGGTTTTCCCTGATCCCCCGTCTCCCCCGGGCGGCGTGGGGGCATGGGTAAGGCCGAGAGTTTCCCAAAGCTTTCCGCTGCTTGGGGGTAGGGTTGATTTTCCAGGGGGACCTGGCACTTCCCCGTGCCCCTAAACCCCGTTTTTTCCCCATCCCCTTGCCTGGGGGTGCGGGATGGCCCCTCGGGTGCGGCTTTTCCCCAGTAGTCTCAAGACTTCGCTCCCCCCCCGGGGGTTTTCCCCCCACCCGGGGGTCCGGGGCACAGCCCCAAGCCCCCCCCCCACCCCCCCGGGGGGCCTCCGCGTTTCCTCCTCGTCTCCTCGCGGGTTTCCCCCCTGCCCACCCCCGGATTCTGCTTTCCAAAGACCCCCCAAAAATCTCGGGTACTGCGCCCGGCCCGCCCTTGCGCCGGATTTTATACTGCCCCCCGCCCCCTTCCAGGGCCCCCGCCCTTTTGGGCTCGCGGGGCTTCTCCCCTTCCCCCCCCCCCCCCCCCCCCCCCCCCCTCCCCCCCCCCCCCCCCCCCCCCCCCCCCCCCCCCCCCCCCCCCCCCCCCCCCCCTGCCCCAAGTTTCCCTCCCCCCCCCTCGTTTTCCCCCCCCAAACCCGTCCCCCCCAGGACCCAGGGGGACGTGCCCCTTCCATAAAAGGGAGGCCCTGTGTTTCCACATCCCCACCACTCCTTCAGGGGCTGCGTCCCAACGGGTTGTGCTCTGCCCTCACTCCGTGTCACTCACCCCTGGGGCCCCTGCGGGCTCTGCGGGCCCAAACGTTTTCTAGTCTTCACAACATCAGTTCTTCCCCCAACAGAGACTCATGTTCGAAAAATTCCCCCCTTCCCTTCCTTCAAACGCTTACCCTGTTTCCCCTTTCCCCCTGTCGCTTTGCTGCAAATTTTTTATGGAAATTTTTTTATTTTTTTTTTTGTTTTTTTTTGTTTGTTTATTCATTTACTTACTTTATTTCCTTTCCTTTTCTTCTTTTTTGGTTTGGGGCGCTGAAAATTTCCCCCGGGACCCCCAAAAAAACTTTTTTGGGCCCCCAAAAACTCTTCCCCCCCCCGGCCCCACCCCACCCGCCCCGTCCACATTTCCCAGGTGCCGGGTTTTCAGGCAAAAAAATTTGGTTCAATTTTTTTTCTGGGAGGTAGGCACTGCAATTTAATTCTTTGCCAGGTGGGAATGGAAACGTTCCTTTCTGTGGGTAGAAAGTATAAATTCATATCCAATCCCCACAAAAAGGCACGGGGGGGCCCGGGGTCCCGGGCAGAGTGAAAGATTCCAAAACCCGGTGCAGCTTGCCCCCAAATTTGCGGCATCGGGAGGACCCTTGTGTTTTTCCCTGCCAGGTTCGGGCCCAGTCTTTTTGAGACCCTTTGGCAGCCGGGGGCCAGGCGAAAACCCTCGCTCCAGGGGCCCAAATAAGTAAAAAAAACCCAAACCAAAAACCCCCCGCCCACCCCCAAACCCAAATTTTCACGAATAGACAGTAGATGAATAACTCCCTTACAAAAAAAGGGATAGCGGGGAAAAAGTTTTTTTAAAATTAAAAACAGGGTTTGGGGTGTGCGCTGTGGGGGGGCCCAGTTTGGAAGCATCAGGGAGCAGGCTGGCCGGGGCGGGGGGAAAGATAGACAGGGCGATGTGAATGTGGGGGCTTTTTGTGTGTTTGAAAGAGTTAAAGGGCGAGGAGGGGGCGCGGGGGGACGGAATCTCGATTTCCTGATGTGACCCTCCCTTTCTAAACAGTTTTGGGGAATTTTAAGCGGAAAAGGGTTCGCGATTTCCCCGTTGCAAATCCCCGGATCGTGGGCACGGGAAAAGCACGGTTGCAGTGTGGCCTTGTGTCTGCCCGGTTTCGGGGGAAATTAAAGGCGGCGTCCGCTCCCTTGCTCCCGCCAGGTCCCTAGGGGGGGGATATGTCTGGCCTTCAGGGCCTTTGGGAAAGGGCCGGGGAGATTTAGCCCGTTTCCGGGGCCAGGAAGACTGTGGCCCCCGGTTCCAAATGGTCCCCCTTGGGCCCCGGGCAGGGACTTGGGATCCTTCCGGGGCCAGAGGGGGAAAGGGGCAGCAGGGGCAGAGCCCTTTTCCCTTCCCCGGGAAATTTGTCCCTTGTTTTCCTGAGCTGGGTCTTTCCCCCGGGAGCACATCTTCTTTTTAATCTCTTAGGCTTTTGGCCCATGAGTGGGGGGGATTTTCTTGGGCTGACCCTGCCGCCTTTGGGCCCCTGGCCCGCAGGGGGGCCCGTGAAGAGGGGCCCGGGGCCCAAACAGAGGCTGGTTTGGGGACCCCGGGGGGGGACTGGAGACTGAAACGCAAACTGTGGCTTTCCCCGGGGGCAGCCGCCCCCCCTGCGGAACCGTGCTTGTCTTTGGGGGGGGGAAGGCTGCCGCCTGGTGGACGCGTCCCCCCTTGGGCCCCAAAGGGTCGCCCGGGGGTGTAGGCCCCTTTGGGGGCCCCCGCGCCCCAGCAGCCTCCCGGGGGGCTGCGGTCCATGCTGGGAGCCCCCCTCTGGGGGAAATCCTGCAGCCCCGGGTCGATTTGGCGCCGGCTCCCCCCTGGGGCTTTCCTCCGTCAAGGGCTGTGGCCCGTTGAAAACCCTTTCCCTAAAACCACGGGTCCGGCAAAAGGAAATTCCCCTTTTTGTTTTTTTCCAGGGCTTTGGGGCGGGAAGGGGGGTGCTTGGGGCGGAGAGGGGGCCCCCCACAGGATTCCGCCCCTTTTCCCCTGGCTTTTCCAAAAACGGGGAAAACGCTTCCCGCTCGTTCCCCCTGGGTCCTCCCGCGGGGGCTCGGAGCGGCACCTTGCACGGGGAATGGACGCCCGGGCCTGTAGGGAGTGGCGGGCCCCGCCCGCGTCCGAGGGAGGGGGTTTTTCTTAGAGTGCACTCTGGCTCCCCCGGGTGCAGCCTCATCTGTTTTTGCCCCAGCACCGGAGCAAAGCCCTGTCCCCTGGTGGGGGGGAGGAAAAGGGGGCCCCTTTTCCCTGTCCAGGGAGCGCCTTTGGGGCCCCGTGGGTGCCCCGGGGGCCCGGGCGGGTGGGCATCCTGGAGCCCCCGCCGCTCCTCCCTCGGGGATTCGTGGCCCCCGGGCCCGCCTTCCCCACTGGGCTTCGGGGCCCCGCCGAAACCAGCCTTTTCCGCGGGGCCCCCCGTCCCTCGCCCAAAAAGGGCCCGGGGGCGCTTTTTTTGCGCAAGCCCTTCCGGTCTTTTTTTGATGCCCCTCTCCCCCCCAGGGTGCGTTTGGGGTCATGGGTAAGGCCCCAGAGGGTTTTCCAAAACTTTCCGATGCTTGTGTGGGAAAGGGTTGTTGCCCCAGGGGGGCCCTGGCCTTCCCGTGCCCTCAGCACCCGCTTCTCCCCCCACCCCCTTCCCTGGGGGTTTTGCGGGGGGGGTCCCTCAGGTGCGGCTCCCCAAAGTTTGCTCTAAAAGCTTCGTTTCCCGCGGGGGTTTCCCCCACCCGGGTCCTGGGCACAGCGAAAACCCGGGCTCCCACCCCCGGGGGGGCCTTCCGCGATCCTCCTGTCTCCTCCTGGTTCGCCCCCCCCAGCTTCCAGGTTCGGGCCTTCCAAGACCCCCCGAATCTCGGGTTTCTGCCCCCGGGCCCCGGCCCCGGGGCGCCGGGCCTTTATATACCCCCCCCCCCCCTTTTTCCCAAGGCTCCGCCCTTTTTGGCTCGCGGGGCCCTTCTCATTGGCCCCCGCGCCCCTTTTGGGCCCCAAGACCCCTCCCCTGGTCCCCTCGCTTTCCCCCCAAAAGCTGCCCGGGCCCAGCCCAGGGGGACGTGCGCCTTCCCGAAAGGAGGGCCCTGTGCTCCACATGCCCACCAACCTTTCCCGGGCTGCGTGCCACAGGTTGTGCTCTCCCTCAGCTCCTTTGTCACCATTGGGGCCCTGCGGCGCTTCCCAGGGGCCACGTTTTTTTGTTTTTTCACAACTTCAGCTTTTCCCCCCGGGGGACTAAAAGTTCGAATTTTCCCCCTTCCCTTCCTTAAAACCAGTTACACCCTGTTCCCCCCCCAGCGGGTCGCTTTGTGTTTGTTTTATGATTTATTTATTTGTTTGTTTTTTTTGTTTTTTTTATTTATTCATTTACTTACTGTTTTCCCTTTCCCTTCTTCTTTTTTGGGTTGGTTGGTTCGTTGAAATTCCCCGGGACCCCCCAAAATTAACTTTATGGACCCCAAAACGCTCTGCCCCCCGGGGCCCCCCCCCACCCCGCCCCGTCCTCACTTTTCCCCTTTGGCCCCTTTGGTTTATCAGGAAAAAGGGAAATTTTGATCAAGTTTATTCTGGGGGTTGCACATGCTTTTTAAATTTCATTGACCATTAGAAGGGAAAAGGGTTGCATTTTGTGGGTAAAAAAAGTATCCCTTCATCACCCAAACTACCCACTGAAGGCACGGGGGGCGGGGGCCGGGCAGATGTAAAGATTCCGAACCCTGGGTAGTTTGCCCCCCAATTTCCCGGGCCCCCTCGGGGGGGAAATCCTTGTAAATTTCCCTCCCAGGTTAGACAGTCTTGTGAAAATCCATGGCAGCCGGGGGCCACGGCGAGACCCTCGCCCCAAGCGACCAAAAAGAAAAATAACCAACCAAAAAACCCCGGCCCGGCCCAAACCAAAACCAATGCACGAAATAGACAGTGAGATGAATAAAATTCCATTACAAAAAAAAAGGGGTACCGTGGAAAAGATCCTGTTTAAATTTAAAAACGGTTTTAGGTTTTGTGCTGTGTGGCCACAGTTTGGAAGCATCAGGGAAGGTGGGCCCGGGGAGGGGAGGGGGAAGGGGTAGAAGGGGGGATTGTAATGGAGGGGTGTGTGTGATTGCACTGGAAATTCCAGGGCGAGGAGGGGGCGCGGGATGGAATCCTCGATTTCCGGATGTGCCCCGCCCCTCTGAACACTATGGAATAAGCGAAAGGGGATCGCGAGTTCCGTTGGGAAATTCAGGATCGTGGGGCACGGAAAAAACCCGGGTTCGTTTTGGGCCCTTTTGTCTGTCCCTGTGTCTGTGGATTCATGGCGGCGTCCCCATCCCCTTTCTCCCGCCAGGTGCCTAGGCGGGGGTTTTGTTGGCCTTCACGCCTTGGAATGCCCCCGGGTAGCCCGTTTCTTCCCGGGAAGGGGAAGGGCTGTGAGCCACGGCCCCGTGCGTTCCCCCTTTGGGCCCCGGGAGGGACTTGGGATCCCTTCCCGCGGGAGCAGTGGGGGAAAGGGGCGGGAAGGGGGAGCCCAGTTTTTTTCCCCGGGCAAGGGCCCTTTTTCCTTTAGCTGGGCTCATCTCCTGGAGACATCTTCTTTTAATCTCTTATTTCTCTTGGCCATGGTGGGGCGATTTTTTTGGTGCTGACCCTGCCGCTTTGGGCGCTTCGGCCCGCAGGGAGCCCGTGAAGAGGCCAGGGCACAAGCAGAGGCTGGTTTGGGCACTGGGGCGGGACTGGAGACTGAGCCGCAGCTTGGCCGGGCTTTCCAGGGTCAGCAGCCCCTCCTGCGGCTCCAGTGCTCCTGTCTTTGGGGGTGAAGGTGCCGCCTGGTGGACGCCGTCCGCCGTTGGGCAAGGCTCGCTGGGATGTCAGGCTTGGGGCCCCCTGGCCTCAGCAGCGTCGGGTGCTGCGGCTCCATGCTGGGAGCCCTGCCTGGGAGAGTCCTGCAGACTCGGGTCGATCTTGGCGCCAGGTCTCCCGCCCCTGGGGCTTCTCCTCCGTCAAGGCTCCGTGGGCGTGAGGCCTCCGTTAAGCCACACGCGGCTCTGCAAGGAGTTCTTGTGACTCTTCTCCAGGGCATGGAGCGGCGAGGGCGGGTGCATGTCCGGAGGAGGGCCACCCGATCAGGATTCAGACCCATTCCGCTTGGCTTCCAAGGCGGAACACGCTTCCTGCTCGTCCTCTGCTCCTCCCGCGTGGGGCTCGGAGAGCGGAACCGTGCACTGGGCGGACGCCACTGGCGTCCTGTAGGGACCAAGTGGCGGCCCTGCCCGCGTCCAGAGGTAGACGGGTGTCTTAGAGTGCACTCTGGCTCCCCCGGGTGCAGATCATCTCGTTCTGCCCCAGCACAGGAGCCCAAACATGTCCTATGGTGGGGGAGATGGAGGCCATTTCCATGTCCAGGGAGCGCCTGGCGCCCTGTCTGTGCCGGGGGCCTGGGCGAATGGGGCTATGGAGCCAGCCGCTCCTCCTCGGGGAGTCGTGCCGATGCCTGCCTTCCGACTGGGCTTCGGGGCCCTGCGAGACAGCCTCTTCCAGGCGGGACGCCAAGTCCCTCGCCAAGGGTCCAGGAGCGGTGTTTGCGCAAGCCCTTCCCCCATGGTCTTCCTGGAGGCCCCTCTCCCTCAGGATGCGTGGAGTTATGGTAAGGCCGAGAGTTTCTCAAAGCTTTCCGCTGTTGTGTGGGGAACGGTGTTGATGCCAGCGTACATGGCACGTCCACGTGACACATCAGCACCCGCTTATCACTCCTCCCCTTGCCTGGCTGGTGCGATGGAAGTGGCTACCCTAAGGTGCGGCTCACCCAGCTTAGCTCTAAGACTTCAGCTACCGCAGGGGGTCCCCAGCCGGGGTCATGGCACTGCGCGAGCCGCTCCCACCTCCCGGGGCCTCCGCGATCCTCTCGTCTCCATCGCTGGTCGCTTGACCCAAGCACCCAGGATTCTGCTCTTCCAAGACCTTCCGAATATCTGGTACTGCGCCCGGCCGCCCGGCGCCGGACCTTTATATACTGCCCACCGCCCCCGTCCAGGCTCCGCCCTCTGAGCTCCTGGGTTCTAATTGGCCTCCCGCGCTCTTGGCCAAGATCCCTCCCCTGGCCCCCCTCGCTTCCCCCACAAGCTCGTCCGGTCCAGACTCAGGGGGACGTGCGCCTTACTTGAAAGGACGGCCGGTGCTCCACAGGCACACACTCCTTACGGGCTGCGTTCCAAGGTTGTTGCTTCAGCCTCAGCTCCTGTCACTTCATGTCGGCCGCGGCGCGTGCAGAGCCACGTTTTGTCATCACAACTCAGGCTTTTCTCCCACCAGAGACTCGATGTTCGAATATTCCCCCCTTTTCCCTTCCTTCAACACTGCTACTATCCTGTTTCCCTTTTCCCCAGCTGTCTCTTGCTGCTGTTTCTTTTGTAATTTATTTATTTGTTTGTTTGTTTGATTTGTTTTTTTTATTTATTTATTCATTTACGCTACTGATCTTCCTGTTCCTTCATTATTCTTGGTTGGTGGTTCGTTGCAATTCCTCCGGGGACCCCCAGATAACTTTATGGAGCGCAAACGCTCTCCCCCTCCCTGACCCACCCCACCCCGCTCGTCCTCCAAGTTTCCCTAGGTGCCTGGTTATCAGGCAAAAATTTAAAGGATCAAGTTTATTCTGGGAGGTATGCACATGCAATTTATTCAGTGACCAGGTAGGAATGGAAAACGGTTGCTATCGGTGGGGTAGAAAGTATCCCATTCTCATCAACTACCCACATGAAAAGGGCACGCTGGGGCAAGGACGGGCACAGTGAGAAAGATGCCAGAAGCCTGTGCAGCTTGCCTACAATTGCGGCATCGGGTGGATCCTTGTGAATTTTCCCCGCCTGGTGCAGACAGTCTTGTGAGATCGTGGCAGCCAGGGTCCGGTGAGACCTCGCTCCAGAGGCCAATAAGTAAATCAACCAATACCAAACAACCGACCACCGAACCACCCAATGTACGAATAGACAGTGAGATGAATAACTACCATTACAAAAACTAAGGGGATAGCGTGGATAAAGTTGCCTGTAAATTAACCGGTTGGGTATGCTGGGTGTGGGCCAAGTTTGGAAGCATCTGGGAGCAGGCTGGCCAGGGCAAGAGGGGAAGATGAGGACAGGGCGATGTGAAAGTGAGGGCTGTGTGTGATTGCACTGGTCCAGGGGCGGGGAGGGGCGCGTTTGACGGAATCCTCGATTTCCTGATGTGACCCTGCCTCTGAACAGCTTGGAAACTAGGGAAAAGGTGAATCGCGAGTTCCAGTTGCAAATTCACCGGGATCGTGGGGCACGGAGGCACGTGGCTGTGGTGTGTCCTTGTGTCTGTCCCTGTGTCTGTGGATTCATGGCGGCGTCCGCATCCCTTGCTCACCGCCAGGTGGCCTAGGCGGGGTATGTCTGGCCTTCACGCCTTGGAATGGGCCGGAGAGTTAGCCCGTACTTCTCTGAGGCCAGGAAGACTCTGTGAGCCACGGCCTCAGTGCGTGCCCCCTTGGCCCGGCAGGGACTTGGGATCCTTTCAACGGCAGCAGTGGAAAGGCGCAGCAGAGGGCAGAGCCCAGTTTCCTTCCCCGGGGGCAATGTCCCTTGCTGCCTGAGCTGGGCTCATCTCTGGAGCAAATTTCTTGTAATCTCTTATGCTCTTGGCCATGATTGGGGCGATTTTCTTGGTGCTGACCCTGCGCCTTTGTGGCGCTGGACCGGCAGGGAGCCCGTGAAGAGGCCAGGGCACAAGCGGGGTGGTTTGGGCACTGGGCGGGAATGGAGACTGAAGCCGCAGCTGCTGGCTTTCCCAGGGTCAGCCGCCCCTCCTGGGCACAGTGCTCCTGTCATTTTGGGGAAGAGAGGGTGCCGCTGGTGGACGCGTCCGCCGTTGGCTAGGATCGCCTGGGGTGTCAGGTTCTGGGGCCCCTGCGCCTCAGCAGCGTCCCGGGTGCTGCGGCTCCATGCGGGGAGCCCCTGCTCTGGCGAGTCCTGCAGCCCCTCGGGTCGATCTGGCGCCAGGTTTTGTTCCCCCCCCTGGGGCTTCTCCTACGTCAAGGCTCCGTGGCTGTGAAGACCTCGTAAGCCACGCGGCTCGGCATGGAGTTCCTTGGGACTCTTCTACAGGGCATGGAGCGGCGAGAAGAGGGCGGGTGTTGTCCGGGAGAGGGCCACCCGACGGAATTCCGCCCCAATTCGCTGGCTTCAAGGCGGTACACGCTTCCTGCTAGTCATCCTGCCTCCTCCCGCGGGGGGGCTCGAGAGATCGGCACCGGCTGGGTGGACGCCTGGCATCCTGTAGGGAGTGCGGCCCTGCCCGCGTCAGAGATTGGCGCGGTGTATTAGAGTTCACTCTGCTCCCCCGGGGGCAGCTCATATCGTTCTGCCCCAGCTCAGGAGAACGCCATGTACTCTCGCTGGTGGGGTGAATGAGGCCTTTACATGGTCCAGGGAGCGCCTGGCGCCCTGTGCTTGCCCGGGCCTGGGCGATGGGCATCCTGGAGCCCAGCCGCTCCTCCCTCGGGGAGTCGTTGCCGATGCTCTGCCTTCCGCACTGGGCTTCGTGGCACATGCCGAAGCCAGCCTCTTCCAGCGGGACGCAAGTCCCTCGCCAAGGGTCCCTGGAGCGCGTGTTTGCGCAAGCCCTCACGGTCTTCCTGATGCCCGTTCTCCCTCAGGTGCGTGGATGGAGTCATGGGTAAGGCCGAGTGTTTCTCAAAGCTTTCCGCTGCTTGTGTGGGTACGGGTTGATTGATCCAGGCGGACCTTGGCACTATCCACGTGCCCCTCAGCCCCCGCTTCTCCCCCCCCCATCCCCTTCCCGGGCTGGTGCGGGGGAGGGCTCCCCTGGGGCGGCCCCACCCAGCAGCTCTAAAGATTCGCCCCGCGGGGGTTTCCCCCACCCCGGGTCCTGGCACAGCGCAAGCCGCCCCCACCCCCCGGGGCCCCCGGGGCGATCCTCCTGGTTTCGCTGGTCGCCTGCCCAGCACCCGGGAAATTCGCTCTTCCAAGACCTCCCGAATCTCGGTACTGCGCCCCGGGCCCCTCCCTGCGCCCGGAAACCTTTTTAAAAAAGCCCACCGCCCCCTTTTTGGCTCCGCCCTTTTGGCCGCTGGGTTTCATTGGCCACCCGCCCCTCCTTGGGACGCCAAGGGTTTCCCCCCCCTGGTCCCCCCGCTTTCCGCCAAAAAAGCTTTGTCCGGCCAGGGGCCCAGGGGGACGGTGCGCCTTCCTTTAAAGGGGGGCCCCGTGTCCACATGCCCACCACCCTTCCGGGCTGCGGGGCCAAGGTTTTGCTCGGCCCCCAGCTCCGTGTCACTCATCTGCGGCCTCGGGGCTTGCAGAGCCCGTTTTCTAGTCAACCAACATCACTTCTTCTCCCAGAGACCGATGTTTTGAATATTCCCCTCCTTCCCTTCCTTCAAACCCGCTTTCTAACCCGCTTTCCCTTTCCCCGCTGCGCTTTTTCTGCGTTCTTTGTATTTTTAAATTTTTTTGGGTTTTTTTGTCTGTTTGTTTTTTTATTCCTTTACTTACTGATTTCCCCCTTTCCCTTTTTTTCTTGGTTGGTTGGTTTGTTGAAAAATTTCCCCCGGGACCCCCAGAAAAAAAATTTATGGGCCCCAAAAGCTCTGCCCTCCCTGCCCCACCCCACCCCCCCCGCCTCAATTTCCCTAGGTTTCCCGGTTTCGGCAAATTAATGGATCAAGTTTTTTCTGGGGGGGTTTTGCAATGCAATTTAATTCATGAACCCGGTTTGAATGGAAACGTTGTATCTGTGGTAGAAAAATAAACCCCTTTTATCATCCAACTACACACATTTAAGGCAAAAGGGGGGGGGCAGGGGACGGGCCCCGATGTGAAAAATTCCAGAAAACCTGTGCAGTTTGGGCCCCCAATTGCGGCCCTGGGAGGAACCTTTTTAATTCCCTGCGCCAGGGTTTAGACAGTCTTGTGAGACCGTGGGGGGGCCAGGGCCACGGCGAGACCCTCGCTCCGCGGCCAAAGTAAAAACAACCAACCAAACAACCACCGACCAACCAACCAATGCCGAATAGACAGGAGATGAATAATACCATTAAAAAACTAAGGGGTACGTGGAAAAGATGCCCGTAAATTAAGGGACGGTTGGGTGTGTGCTTTTGTGGGGGGCCCCAGGTTTTGGAAGATCAGGGGGGGGAGGCAAGCCAGGGGAGGGGGAAGATAGACAGGCGATGTGAAAGTGAGGGCTTTTGTGTGATTTCACTGAGTTCCAGGGGAGGAGGGGGCCCCGGTGACGGAACCTCGATTTCCCGATGTGGAAACCCCGCCCCCGGAACAGTATGGAAATTTAAGCGAAAAGGGATCGCGGGAAAAAATTTTCCCGTTGCAAATTCACCGGATCGGGGGGCACGGAAAGCCGGGGTTTCAGTGTGGCCTTGGTCTGTCCCTGTGTCTGTGGATTCATGGGGGCGTCCGAAAATTTCCCCGCTCCCCCCGGTCCAGGGGGGGATATGTTGGCCTTCAAGCCTTGGGTTTCCCGGAGAGTAGCCCGAAATTCCTGAGGGAGGAAGACTGTGAGCCCGGCCTCAGTGCGTCCCCCCGGCCCGGCAGGGGGCTTGGGGGTTTCCCCTTCCCCGCGGCCGCAGTGGAAAAGGGGCACAGAGGGCAAGAAAATTTCCTTCCCCGGGCAAGGTTTCCCCTTTCTGCCTGAGCTGGGCTTTATCCCCGGAGCACATCTTCTTGTAATCTCTTATGCTCTTGGCCATGAGTGGGGCGTTTTGTCTGGGCTGACCCTGCGCCTTTGGGGCGCTGGCCCGCAGGGAGCACGGTTCGTGTTGAAGAGGCCAGGGCACAGCAGAGGCTGTTGCGGCACTGGGGCGGGGAACTGGAGCTGAGCGCAGCTGCTGGCTTTCCCAGGGTCAGCCGGGCCCCTCCTGCGGCACAGTGCTCCGGGTTTTTGGGGGGAGAAGGCTCCCGGGCCTGGTGGACGCTCCCGCCGTTGGCAAGGATCCCCGGGGATGTCAGGCTCGGGGGCCCCCTGGCCTCAGCAGCGTCCCGGGGGGCTGCGGCCCCATGCTGGGAGCCCCTCCCTCTGGAGAGCCCGGGCAGCCTGGGGTCACCCTGGCGCCGGGTTGTCCCCCCCCCCGGGGTTTCTCCTCCGTAAAGGCTCCTTTGGAAAGTAAGCCCCTTTAAGCCCGGGGCTGGGGAAAGGGATTTCCTTTTGTAAACTCTTCCCAGGGCATGGAGCGGCGAGGGCGGGTGCTTGTCCGGGAGGGGGCCCCCCGGACAGGTTTTCCGGGCCCCTTCCCCCCTGGTTTCCCAAAAAAGGGCGGAACACGCTTCCTGCTCTTTCCTCCTGCTCCTCCCGCGGGGGGTTTGGGAGACGGCACCGGCACTGGGCTGGACGCCTGGCGTCCTGTAGGGAAAGTGGGGGCCCCTGCCCGCATCCAGATGGGGGGGTTTGTCTTAGAGTGAAATTTCGGGCCCCCCCGGGGGGGCACCCCAATCTCGTTCTGCCCCAGCACGGGAGCACGCCATAAACCTTTCTGGTGGGGGAAGGAGGCCCTTTCCATGTCCAGGGAGCGCCTGGCCCCCGGGTGTTTCCCCGGGGGCCGGGGCGATGGGCATCCTGGGCCCCAGCCCCCTCCCCCCTCGGGGGGTCGTGCCCATGCCTGCCTTCCGCACTGGGCTTCGGGGCCCTGCCAACCCGCCTCTTCCAAAAGGGGGCCCCCAAAATTCCCCCGCCAAGGGTTTCCCCGGGGCGCGTGTTTTCGCAAGGCCCCTTCCCCGGTCTTCCCGATGCCCCTCTCCCCCCAGGTGCGTTTGGGGTTTATGGGTAAAAGGGGGGGGGGTTTTTTTCCAAAGCTTTCCCCTGTTGGGTGGGTACGGGTTGAGGGCCAGGCGGGGCCTGGCACTTCCACGTGACCCTCCCGCACCCGCTTCCCCCCATCCCCTTGCCTGGCCTTTGGGGCGAGGATGGGTCCCCCCAGGGGGGGGCTCTCCCCAGCTAGCTCTCAAGACTTCGCTCCCCCAGGGGTTCCCCCGCCGGGTTTCCCGGGGCCCGCGCAAGCCCCCCCCCCCTCCGGGGCCTCCCCCGATCCTCCTCGTCTCCTCGCCCGGGCGCCCGTCCCGCACCCAGGGTTCGCTCTTCCAAGGGGCCTCCCCAATCTTGGTACTGCGCCTGGCCCGCCCGTGCGCCGGGCCTTTATATACTGCCCACCCACCCTTCCAGGCTCCGCCCGCTTGGCTCGCTGGGCTTCTCATGGACACCCGCTGCTCTTGGGCGCCAAGATCCCTCCCCTGGTCCCCGCGCTTTCCCCCCCAAAGCTCGTCCGGCCTGACCCAGGGGGACGTGCGCCTTCCTGAAGGAAGGCCCGGTGCTCCACAGCACACACTCCTTCACGGGCTTCGTGCACGGTTGTGCTTGGCCCTCAGCTCCGTGTGTCCTCATCTTTGGGGGGCGGCCTGTGGCGCTTGCAGAGCCTCGTTTTCTAGTCATAACAACATCAGCTTCTTCTCCCACTGAGACTCGATATTCAAATATCCCCCTCCTTCCCTTCCTTCAAAAAAGCTATATCTGCTTCCTTTCCCAGCTGTCGCTTTGCTTGCTGTTCTTTTGTATTTATTTATTTATTTGTTTGTTTGTTTGTTTTTGTTTCTTTATTTATTTATTCAATACTTGTCCTTACTGATTTCCTTTTTCTTCCTTCTTGGTTATGTTGGTTCGTTGAAATTCCTCCGGGTCGCCCCAGAATAACTTTATGAGCCCCAAGAACGCTCTCCCCTCCCTGCCCCACCCCACCCCGCTCCGTCCTACATTTCCCTAGGTGCTGGTTATCAGGCAAATAAATTGGATCTAGTTGATTCTGGGTGGATGCAATGCAATTTATTCAGTGACCAGGATAGAATGGGAAACGTTGCTATCTCGTGTGGTTAGAAAGTATCCCATTCATATCCAACTACCACATGGAAGGCAACGCGGGGGCAGGGGACGGGCAGATGTGAAAGATTCCAGAAGGCCTGTGGCAGCTTGCTTCTAGTGCGGACACTCGGGAGGATCCTTGTGATTCCCTGCCAGGTTCAGGACAGTCTGTGCAGATCCGTGGCAGCAGGGCCACGGCGAGACCCCTCGCTCCAGGCGGCCAATAAGTAAATCAACCAACCAACAATCCGCCCGACCAAACCAACCAATGCACGAATAGAACAGTGAGAATGAATAACTACCATTTCAAACTAAGGGATAGCGTGGAAAATAGATGCCTGAAAAATTGAAACACGGGTTGGGTGTGCCTGCTGTGTGGCACAGTTTGGACGCAATCAGGGAGAGCAGGGCTGGCCACGGCAGCGGGGAAGATAGACAGGCGCTTTGAATGTGAGGGCTGTGTGTGATTGCACTGTGTTCCAGGGGAGGAGGGGCGCGGTGACTCGGAATCCTCGATTTCCTGATGTGACCCTGCCCTCTGAATCAGCTATGGTACTAAGCGAAAAAAGGGATCGCGAGTTCCCGTTGCAATTAACCGGATCGTGGGTCACGGAAGCACGGTTTTGCAGTGTGGCCTTGTGTCTGTCCTGTGTCTGTGGATTCATGGCGGCGTCCGCATCCCTTGCTCCCGCCAGGTGCCTAGGGGGGGGATATGTTCTGGCCTTCACGCCGTGGATTGCCCGGAGAGTAGCCCGTACTTCCTGGACTGGAAGACTGTGAGCCACGGCCTCAGTGCGTGCCACTTGGCCCGGGCAGGGACTTGGGATCCCTTCCAGCGCAGCAGTTGGAAAGGCGCAGCAGAGGGCAGAGCCCGTTTTCTTCACGGGCAATTGTCCTTGCTTCCTGCGCTGGGTCATTCCATCGGAGCACATCTTCTTGTAATTCTCTTATGATCTTGGCATGAGTGGGGCGGATTTTCTTGGTGCTGACCTGGCCGGCCTTGGGGCGCTGGCCCGCAGGGAGCCCGTGAAGAGGCCAGGGCACAAGCAGAGGCTGGTTTGGGCACTGGAGGCGGGAATGGAGACTTGAGCCGCAGCTGCTAGCTTTCCAAGGGTCAGCGCCCCTCCTGCGGCACAGTGCCGGTCTTGGGGGAGAAGGCTGCCGCCTGGGGGAACCCGCTTGACGCGTTGGCAAAGGATCGCTGGGATGTCAGGCTCCGGGGCCATGCGCATCAGCAGCGTCCGGGTGCTGCGGCTCCAAGCTGGGAGGCCCCTGCTCTGGACGAGTCCTGCAGCCTCGGTCGACTGGCGCCCAGGTTGTCCCGCCCCTGGGGCTTCTCCTCACGTCAAGGATCGTGGCAGTGAAGCCTCCGTTAAGCCACGCGGCTCGGCAAGAGGTCGTGTGACGCCTTCTCCAGGGCATGAGCGGCGGGCGAGGGCGGGTGCTTTCCGGAGAGGCCACCCGACAGGATTCCGCCCCATTCCGCTGGATTCCAAGGCGGGAACACGCTCCTGCTCGTCCTCCTGCTCCTCCGCGTTGGGGTCGAGAGCGGCACCGTGCCACTGGGCTCGACGCCTGGCCGTCCTGTAGGGAGTGGCGGCCCTGCGCGTCCAGAGTAGACGGGGTTTTTATGTCTTTCGAGTTAGCACGCTGGCTCCCCGGTGCAGCCTCATCTCGTTCTGCCCCAGCACAGGAGCACGCCATGTCCTCTGGTGGGGAGATAGGAGGCCCTTCCCATGTCCGGGAGCGCCTGGCCGCCGTGCTGCCCGGGGCCTGGGCGATGTTTTGGGCATCCTGGAGCCCAGCCGCTCCTCCCTGACTGGGAGTCGTGCCGATGGCCTGCTTCCGCTATGGGCTTCGGGGCCCTGCCTGAGCCCAGCCCTACTTCCAGCGGGCCGCAGTCCTCGCAGGGTCCCAGGAGCGCGTTGTTTCGCGCAAACCTTCACGGTCTTCCTGATGCCCGTCTCCTCAGGATGCGTGGAGTCATGGGTAAGGGGCCCAGAGTTGCTCCAAGGGCTTTCCGCTGCCTTGTGGTGTGGGTACGGGTTGATGTCCAGGCGGACCTGGCACTTCCACGTGACCCTCAGCACCCGCTTCTCCTTCCTTCCCCTGGCATGGCTGGTGCGAGGAGTGGACTCCCCTCAGGTGCTGCCGGTCTCTCCCCAGCTAGCTTCAAGACTTCGCTCCGCAGGGGTTCCCCAGCCGGGTCCTGGGCACAGCGCAAGCCGCTCCCACCTCCCGGGGCTCGCTCGCGATCATCTCGTCTCCTCGCTGGTCGCCTGACCCAGCACCAGGATCTGCTCTTCCAAGACCTCCCGAATCTCTGTCTGCGCCCGGCCGCCCGTGCGCCGGACCTTTATATACTGCCCACCGCCCCATTTCCAGGCTCCGCCCTCTTGGCTCGCTGGGCTTCTCATTGGCCACCCGCGCTCTTGGGCGCCAAGATACATCCCCTGGTCCCCCCGCTTTCCCCCACAAAAGCTCGTACGGCCAGACCCAGGGGGGCGTGCGCTTCCATGAAAGGCGGCCTGTGCTCCACATGCCCACCCTCCTTCCCGGGCTGCGTGCACAGGTTTGTGCTCTGCCCTCAGCTTCCGTGTCACATCTGCGGCCTGCGGCGCTTGGCAGAGCCCACGTTATTCTAGTTATCACAACAATCAGCTTCTTCTCCCACGAGACTCGATGTTCGAATATTCCCTCCTTCCCTTCCTTCATCAGCTATATCTGCTTCCTTTCCCAGACGGTCGCTTTGCTGTGTTCTAGGTATTTATTTATTTGTTTGTTTGTGTGTTTGTTTTTGTTTTATTCATTTACTTTCTGATTTCCTTTACTTCTTCTTCTTGGTGGTTGGTTCGTTGAAATTCCCGGGACCCCCAGAATAACTTTATGGAGCCCCAAACGCTTGCCCACCCACCCCGCCCGTCTCACATTCCCTAGGTGCCTGGTTATCAGGCAAATTAATGGATAAGTTTATTCTGGGAGGTATGCACATGCAATTTAATTCAGTGACCAGGAGTAGAATGGAAAGTTGCTATCTGTGGGTAGAAAGTATCATTCATCATCCAACTACCCCCTATGAAGGCAAGCGGGGGCTGGGGACGGGCAGATGTGAAAGATTCCAGGAAGCCTGATGAGCTTGCCTCCAACTCTGCGGCACTCAGGCGGGATCTTGTTGATTCCCTGCCAGGTTCAGACAGTTGTGAGATCCGTGGCAGCCAGGGCCACGGCGAGACCCTCGCTCCCGCGGCCAAGAAGTAAATCACACAACATCTAAAACAACGACCGACCGACCAACCAATGCACGAATAGACAGTGAGATGAATAACTACCATACAAACTAAGGGATAGCGTGGAAAAGATGCCTGTAAAATTGAAACAACGGTTGGGTGTGCTGCTGTGTGGCCACAGTTTGGAAGCATCTGGAGCAGGCTGGCCGGGCAAGCGGGAGATAGACGGGGCGATGTGATGTGGGGGCTGTGTGTGATTGCATGAGTTCCGCGGGAGTGGGCGCGGTGAATGGAATCCTCGATTTCCTGATGTTGACTAGCCCTCTGAACAGTTATTGGAACTAAGCGAAAAAGGGATCGCTAGATTCCGTTGCAAATTCAACCGGATCGTGGGACACGGAGGAAGCACGGTTGCAGTGTGGCCTTGTGTCTGTCCTGTGTATGTGGATTCATGGCGGCGTCCGGCATCCCTTGCTCCCGCCAGGTGCCTAGGCGGGGGATATGTCTGGCCGCACGCCTTGCAATGCCCGGAGAGTAGCCGTACTTCATGGGTGGAAGACTGTGAGCCAACGGCCTCAGTGCGTGCCCCTTGGCCCGGGCAGGGACTGGGATCCCTTCAGCGGCAGCAGTGGAAAGGCGCAGGCATGTGGGCAGAGCCCGTTGCCTTCCCCGGGCAATGTCCCTTGCTTCCTGAGCTGGGCTCATCTCCTGGTGCACATCTTCTTGTAATCTCTTATGCTCTTGGCATGAGTCGGGCGATTTCTTGGTGCTGACCTGCGCCTAATTGGGCGCTGGCCGCAGGGAGAACGTGAAGAGGCCAAGGCACAAGAGAGGGCTGGTTTCGGGCCCACTGGGGCGGGACTGGAGGACTGAGCCGCAGGCTGCTGGGCTTTACCCAGGTTCAGGCCCCTCTGCGGCACGTGCTCCTGTCTTTGGGGGGAGAAGGCTGCCGCCTGGTTGTGACGCGTCCCGCGTTGGCAAGGATCGCTGGGATATTGTAAGGCTTGGGGCCCCTGCGCCTCAGCAGCGTCCCAGGAGCTGCGGCTCCATGCTGGGAGCCCCTGCTCTGGAGAGTCCTGCAGCCTCGGGTCGATCTGCGCCAGGTGTCCCGTCCCTGGGCTTCTCTCGTCAAGGCTCCGTCGGCAGTGAAGCCTCGTAAGGCCACGCCGGTCGGCAAGGAGTTTAGTTCCTGGTGACTCTTCTCAAGGGCATGGAGCGAGCGAGGGCGGGTGCTTGTCCGGAGAGGGACCACGACGGATTCGCCCCATTCCGCTGTGCTTCCAAGGCGGGAAACACGCTTCTGACTCGTATCCTGCTCCTCCGCTTGGGGCTCGAGAGCGGCACCGTGCACTGGGCTGGACGCTGGCGTCCTGTAGGGAGTGGCGGCCCTGCCCGCGTCCAGAGGTAGGACGGGTGTCTTAGAGTGCCACTCTGGGACTCCCCCGGGTGCAGGCCTCATCTCGTTCTGCCCCTGCACAGGAGCACGCCATGTCCTCTGGTGGGGAGAAGGAGGCCCCTTTTCCATGTCCAGGGAGCGCCTGGCGCCCTGTGCTGCCCGGGGCCTGGGCGCGATGGGGCATCCTGGAGCCCAGCCCGCTCTCCCTCGGGGAGTCGTTGGCCCATGCCTGCCTTCAGCACTGAGGCTTCGGGGCCTGCAGCACTCTTCCAGCGGGCGACCCAAGTCCCTCGCCAGGGTACCAGGAAGGCGTGGTTGTTGGCAACGCCTTCACGGTCTCTTCCTGATTGCCCGTCTCCCTCAGGATGCGTGGAGTCTGGGTAAGGCCGTGGAGTTTCTCCAAAGCTTTCTGCTGCTTTGGTGGGTACGGTTGAGGTCCAGGCGGACCTGGCACTTCCACGTCGTGACCTCTGCACCCGTTATCCGGGCCTCTCCCTTGCCTGGCCTGGGGATGCGGAGGAGTGGCTCCCTACAGGTGCCGGCTATCCCCCAGCTTGCTTCTCAAAGACTTCGCTCCCGCAGGGGTTTCCCAGCGGGGTCCTGGGCACAGCGCCAAGCCGCTCCACCTCTCCGGGGCCTCCGCGAGCCTCCTCGGTTCCTCGTGGTCGCCTGCCCAGCCCCAGGATTTGCTCTTCCAAGACCTCCGAATCTCGGTACTGCGCCCGGCCGTGCCCGGTGGCCGGACTTATTATTTACTGCCCACCGCCCCCTTCCAGGCTCCGCCCTCTTGGATCGCTGGGCTTCTCATTGGCCAACACCGCGCTCCTTGGGCGCCAAGGATTCCCTCCCCTGGGTCCCCTCGCCTTTCCCCACATGCGCGTCCGGCCAGATCCAGGGGGACGTTTGCGACTTCCATGAAAGGAGGCCCTGTGCTCCATACAGTGCCCACCACTCCATTCACGGGCTGCGGCCACAGGTTGTGGCTTGCCCCTCAGCTCCGTTGTCCACTTCATCTGCGGCCTGCGGGCGCTTGGCAGAAGCCCCGTTTTCTAGTCATCACAACCTTCAGCTTCTTCTCCCACAGAGACTCGATGTTCGTATCATTCCCTTCCTTCCCTATCTTCAAACAGCTCTATCCTGCTTCTTCCCAGCTGTCGCTTTGCTGCTGTTCTTATGTATTTATTTATTTATTGGTTTGTTTGTTTGTTTGTTTCTGTATTTATTTATTCATTTACTTACTGATTTCCTTTCCTCTCTCTACTTGGTTGGTTGTTCGTTGAAATCCCCGGGACGCCCCCAGATAACTTATGGAGCCCCAAAACGCTTTGCCCCTCCTGCCCACCCCACCCCGCTTCCGTCCTCACATTCCCTAGGTGCCTGGTTATCAGGCAAATTAATGGATCAAGTTTATTCTGGCGAGAGTATGCCACATGCAATTTAATTCAGTGACCAGGTAGAATGGAAACGTTGCTTATCTGTGGTAGAAAGTATCCCATTCATCATCCAACTACCCACATGAAGGACGCGGGGGCAGGGGACGGGAGATGTGAAAGATTCAAGAAGCCTGGCAGCTTGCCTCCAATTGCGGCACTCGGGGGATCTTGTGAATTCCTGCCGGTTCAGACGTCTTTTGAGATCCTGGCAGCCAGGGCCACGGCGAGACCCTCGCTCCAAGTGGCCCAATAAGTAAATCATCCAACCAAACAAACGACCGGACCGCCAACCAATGCACGAATAGACAGTGAGATGACATAAACTACCCCTTACAAACTAAGGGATAGGTGGAAAAAGATGCCTTGTTATTGAACACGGTTGGGTGTGCTGCTGTGTGGCACAGTTTGGAAGCATCAGGGAGCAGGATGGCCACTCGGCCCAGCGGGGGAAAGATAGACTCTGCATGTGGCGTGTGAATGGGAGGGCTGTTGTGATTGCACTGTGTTCCAGGGCGAGGAGGGGGGCGGTTTGGACTGGAATCCTCGATTTCCTGATGTGACCTGCCCTCTAACAGCTATGGAACTAAGCGGAGAAAAGGGATCGCTTGATTTCCCGTGCAAATTCACGGATCTTGGGCACGGAAGACGGTTGTTTTGGCGTGTGGCCCTTGGGTCTGTCCCTGTGTCTCGTGGATTCATGGCGGCGTCCGCATCCTGCTCCCGCCAGGTGCCTAGGACGGGGGATATGTCTGGCCTTAAAGCCTTGGAATGCCCGGAGAGTAGCCGTCTTTCCGGGGCAGGACGTCTGTGAGCCCCGGCCTCAGTGCGTGCCCCCTTGGCCCGGGCAGGGACTTGGATCCCTTCTGGCAGCAGTGGGAAAGGCGCAGAAGAGGGCCGAGCCTCAGTCTTCCTTCCCCGGGCAATGTCCCTTGCTTCCTGAGCTGCGGCTCATCTCCTGGGCACAAATCTTCTTGTAATCTCTTATGCTCTTGGCCATGAGTGGGGCGTGATATTCTTGGTGCTGGCCCTGCGCCTTGGGGCCGCTGGCCCGCCAGGGAGCCGGGATTTTTTTTTTAGCTTGAAGGGGCCAGGGGAACAAGCAGAGGCTGGTTTGGGCACTGGGGCGGGACTGGAGACTGAGCCGCAGCTGCTGGCTTTCCCAGGCGTCGCCGCCCCTACTGCGGTGGCACAGATGCTCCTGTCTTTGGGGGATGAAGGCTGCCGCCTGGTGGCGCGTGGAACGCCGGTTTGGCAAGGATCGCTGGGATTGGTCAGGCTCTGGGGGCCCTGTCGCCTCAGCAGCGTCCCGGGTGTGCTGCGAGGCTCCATGCTGGAGCCCCCTGCTCTGGAGAGTCTGCAGCCTCGGGTCGACCCTGGCGCAGGTTGTCCCGCCCTGGGGCTTCTCCCTGTCTCATAGGCTCCGTGGCTCAAGTGTAGATCTCCGTAAGCCACGCGGCTCTGGCAAGGAGTTTTTCCTTGTGACTCTTCTCCAGGGCATGGCAGCGGCGAGAGGGCGGTTGGGGTTGCTTGTCCGGAGAGGGCACCCGAAAGGCAGGGATTCCGCCCACATTCCGCTGCTTCAAGGCGGAACACGCTTCCTGCTCGTCTCCTGCTCCTCCCGCGTGGGGCTCTGTGAGGGCACCGTGCACTGGGGCTCGACGCCTGGCGTCCTATAGGGAGTGGCGGCCCCTGCCTCGCGTCCAGAGTAGAGGGTGTCTTAGAGTGCACTTGCGCTCCCCGGGTTGCAGCCTCATTCTCGTTCTGCCACCAGCACAGGAGCACGCCATGTCTCTGGTGGGGGAAGGAGGCCTTTCATGTCCAGGGAGCGCCTGGGCGCCTGTGCTGCCCGGGGCCTGGGCGGATTGGGCATACTGGAAGCCTGCCGCTCCTCCCTGGGGAGTCGTTTGCCCATGCCTGCCTTCCGCACTCTGGGCTTCGGGGCCTGCCGAGCCAGCCCTTCCAGCGGGCGCCAAGTCCCTCTCGCCAAGGGTACCAGGAGCGCGTGATTGCGCAAGCCCTTCAGGTCTTCCTGATGCGTCTCCCTCAGGATGGCGTGAAGTCATGGGTAAGGCCCGAGAGTTTCTCCAAAGCTTTCTGCTGCTTGTTGTGGGTTCGGGTTGATGTCAGGCGGACCTGTGCCTTCACGTTGACCCGCAGCAACCCGCTTCTCCTCATCCCCTTGCCTGGCTGTGTGCGAGGAGTGGCTTCCCCTCAGGTGCGGCTCTCCCCAGCTAGCTCTCATGACTTCGCTCCCGCAGGGTTCCCAGCCGGTCCTGGGCACAGCGCAAGCCGCTCCCACCTCCCGGGGCCTCCGCGATCCTCCTCGTCTCCTCGCGGGTCGCCTGCCCAGCACCAGGATTTGCTCTTCCAAGACTCCGAATCTCTGGTACTGCGGCCCGGCCGCCCGTGCGCGGACCTTTATATACTGCCCACCGCCCCCTTCTGGTCTCCGCCATCTTGGCTCGCTGGGTTCTCATTTGCCACCCGCGCTCCTTGGGCGGCAAGTCCTCCCTGGTCCCCTCGCTTTCCCCCACACGCTCGTCTCGGCCAGACCAGGGGACGTGCGCCTCTCCATGAAAGGAGGCCCTGTGCTCCACATGCCCACCACTCCTTCACGGGGCTGCGTGCCACAGGTTGTTGCTCTGCCTCGCTCCGTGTCACTCATCTGCGGCCTGCGGCGCTTGCAGGAGGCCACGTTTTCTAGTCATACAACATCAGCTTCTTTCCACAGAGACTCGATGTTCGGAATTTCCCCTTCTTCCCTTCTTCAAAGGACTATCCTGCTTCCTTTCCCAGCTGTCGCTTTGTGCTGTTCTTATGTATTTATTTATTTATTTGTGTGTTTGTTTGTTTGTTTCTTTATTTATTTATTCATTTACTTACTGATTTCCTTTCCTTCTTCTAATCTTGGTTGGTTGGTTCGTTGTGAAATTCCTCCGGGACGCACAGAATAAACTTTATGGAGCCCAAAACGCTTTGCCCCTCCCTGCCCCACCCCACCCGCTCTTCCTCAACATTTCCCTAGGTGCTGGTTATCAGGCAAAATTAAGGGATCCAGTTTATTCTGGGAGGTATGCACATGCAATATAATTCTGTGACAGGGAGAATGGAAACGTTGCTATTGTGGTAAGAAATATCCCATTTCATATCCAACTACCCACATGAAGGCACGCGGGGGCAGGGGAACCGGGCAAGATGTTGAAAAGATTCCAGAATAGGCTGTGCAGCTTGCTCCAATTGCGGCACTCTGGAGGATCCTTGTGAATTCCTGCCAGGTTCAGTCAGTCTTGTGAGATCCGTGGCAGCCAGGGCCACGGCGAGACCCTCGCTCCAGCGGCCAATAAGTAAATAACCAACCAACAACCGCCCGACGACCTAACCAATGCCACGAATAGACAGTGAGATGAATAACTACATTACAAACTAAGGGATAGCGTGGAAAAGATGCCTGTAAATTGAACACGGTTGGGTGTGCTGCTGTGTGGCCTCGTTTGGAGCATCAGGGAGCAGGCTGGGCCCTGGCAGGGGGAAGATAGAAGGGCGATGTGAATTGTGAGGGCTGAGTGTGATTGCCACTGTGTTCCAGGGCGAGGAGGGGGCGCGGGGAATGGAATCCTCGATTTCCTGATGTGACCCTGCCTCTGACCAGCTATGGAACTAAGCGAAAAGGGATCGCTAGATCCCGTTGCAAATTCACCGAGATCGTTGTTGGGGACACGGAAGCACGGTTTGCAGTGTTGGCCTTGTGTCTGTCCTGTGTCTGTGGATTCATGGCGGCGTCGCATCCCTTGCTCCCGCCAGGTGCCTAGGCGGGGGATATTTCTGGCCTTCACGCCTTGGAATGCCCGGAGGAGTAGCCGTACTTCCTGGCAGGAAGACTCTGTGAGCCACGGCCTCAGTGCGTGCACCCTTGGCCCGGGCAGGGACTTGGGATCCCTTCCAGCGGCAGCTGTGGAAAGGCGCCGCAGAGGGCTAGAGCCCAGTTTCCTCCCCCGCGGCAATGTCCTTGCTTCCGAGCTGGGCTCATGCCTGGAGAACATCTTCTTGTAATTCTTATGCTCTTGGCCATAGTGGTGGCGATTTTCTTGGTGACTGAACCTGCCGCCTTTGGGCGCTGGCCCGCAGGGAGCCCTGAAGTGGCCTGGGCACATGAAGAGGCTGGTTTTTTGGGCACTGGGTGCGGGACTGGAGACTGAGCAGCAGCTGCTGGCTTTCCCCGGAGTACAGCCGCCCCTCCTGCGGCACAGTTGCTCCTGTCTTAGGGGGAGGAGAAGGCTGCCGCCCTGGTGGACGCGTTGGGGACGCCGTTGGCAAGGATCGCCTGGGATGTCAGCCTTGGGGCCCCTGGGACTCAGGCAGCGTCCCGGGTGCTTGGGCTCCATGCTGGGGAGGCCCCTGCTCTGGAGAGGTCCTGAGACCTTCGGGTCGAACCCTGGCGCCAGTGTTCCCGCCCCTGGGGCTTCTCCTCCGTCAAGGCTCCGTGGCAGTGAGGCCTCGTATGGCCACGCGGCTCGGCAAGGAGTTCTTGTGATCTTCTCCAGGGCATAGGAGCGGCGAGGGCGGGAGCTTGTCCGGAGGGGGCCACCCGACAGGATTCGGACCCCATTCCGCTGGATCCATGGCGGAACACGCTTCCTGCTCGTCCTCCTGCTCCTCCCGCGTGGCGGCTCGAGAGCGGCACCGTGCAACTGGGCTCGACGCCTGGCGTCTCCTATAGGGAGAGTGGGGCCCTGCCCGCGTCCAGAGTAGAGGTGTCTTAGAGTGGCACTCTGGCTCCCCGGGTGCAGCCATCTCGTTCTCGCACCAGCACAGGAGCACGCATGTCCTCAGGTGGGGCGAGAAGGAGGCCCTTTCCATGGGTCCCAGGGAGCGCCTGGCGCCCTGTGCTGCCGGGGCATGGACGATGGGCATCCTGGAGCCAGCCGCTCCTCCCTCGGAGTCGTGCGATGCCTGCCTTCCGCACTGGGTTCGGGGCCCTGCCGAGCCAGCCTCTTCCAGCGGGCCGACAAGTCCCTCGCAAGGGGTCCCAGGAGCGCGTGTTTGCGCTAGCCCGTCACGGTTTCCTGATGCCCGATTGCCTCCCTTCGGGTGCGTGGATGGAGTCATGGGTAGGCCGAGAGTTTCTCAAAGCTTTCCGCTGCTTTTCTAGGTACCGGGTTGATGTTCCAGGGCGACCTGGCACTTCTACGTGTCCTCAGCACTCGCTTCTCCTCCATCCCCTTGCTGGCTGGTCGCGAGGGTGGCTCCCTCAGGTGCAGGCTCTCCCAAGCTAGCTCTCAAGGACTTCGCTCCCGCAGGGCGTTCCCCAGCCGGGTCCGGGCACAGCGCAAGCCGCTCCCACTCCCGGGGCCTCCGCGATCCTCCTCGTTCCTCGCTGGTCGCATGACCAAGCACCAGGATTCTGCTCTTCCAAGACATCCCGATTCTCTGGTACTGACATGCCAGGCCCGCCGTGCGCCGGACCTTTATATACTGCCCACCGCCCCCTTTACAGGCTCC
>JAEEGE010000369.1:0-10967 GCA_036346955.1 Dipus sagitta | reverse complement strand
CCCGGTGTGCCAGTTTCCCTCTATCTCTCCCTTTCCCCCCCTATCTTTTCCCTGTTTCTCTCTCACTTTTTAAAGAAGTAAAATACTTTCTTTTTTTGGGGGGGGGGGGGACCAATTTTGGCTCCAACCGGGTTTAAATGAAGAGTGAGGGCCCCCTTTTCCCGTCCCTGCCCTGTTCCTTGGGAATTTTTTTCTGTTTCCCAAATCCAACCCAAACACGCCCCAAAAGGGAAATTGAAAAACCCTATTTAAATTTGCGCCCCACCCGAAGCAAGTCCCTGCCCCGGGTGCCCCATTGGGGGGAAGAAAAAGCACGGGCCCCCTTATTAGTCCTGGATTTGTCAAAACCCTCTCTCACAAAAAGCGGCCAGAAATCCTTGCCCCTTTTAAAAGAAAAGGGGACACCCCCTCATCGCCAGGGAAAAGGGGAAAGGGGGGCAGCCCACGCAGTGGATCCAGGCGTTCCCCGTTTTTTTCAAATGTCCGAATTTTGATGTTGGGGGGAAATCCACCTACCCGGGTTCTGTCAGCGGGCCCGGCCCCCCCGGGGAGGCCCACCTCCGGCACCAAAAAAAAAGTATACTTTTTTGGAGCCCCCATTCCCCCAGGGGAAAACAAAACCCCGGGCCCTGCTCCTCACTTTTTTTAGATATCCCCATTCCAAGGCTTTAAAACTTGTACGTGAGGGGGGGAACCCGAAAAAATTGCTCAATGTGAGCAACAGCCACTTGGCAGGGATATGGGCCCTTTCCTCAACCGCCCTTTTTGGTGGGATAAAACCGACCCCCTTTTCTGAAAACAGCCGATTCCCCCGACCTAGGGGTTGAAACCTTCTCTCAGCCTTGGGCCAGGGGAACGGGACTTTTTTCCCGGGCCCGACAGAACACCACGACCCCCTTCAGGAATCTCTGTGCGCTAGGGAAAAAAGGCGCCCCTTTACAACACGTTACTTAATGGTCACATGCGCATTTCGACCCGCAGAGCTTTCAGGTGGAAATGAGACCCTGCCAATTTAGTCCAGACCCCTTTGTAGGCCCGGGACGAAAGTCTCTTTGGGCAGCAGACACACAGAAGTTTCCCAAGTTCGAGAGGGCAAACAGAATAAAGATTAAAAACCCAAAGCAAAAAATTTCACAAATTTTTCATCCCCTTTAAAGGACCAGGCAGAATTGCTGAAGCCAGGCCAAAAAGAAATTACGAGTGTCGGGGTTTCCCCCCGTCACTCTGAGGGGTTTTTTTCTCACATTCAGAGGCTTTCGAGAGCCCTCGAAAACCCCACAGTGGGTGCAGGTGGAACGAAGGACCAAAACGGGAAGTATTGGAAAATAAACGTCCCCCCGGGGTCATGAGCAAAGTTCACAATCAAGGAAAAAAGGGTTTAAGTACTTAAACAGGCCCCTGGGAACCAGTTATTTTTGCTGTGGGTCACTTCCTCCTCACAAGTACAATTCAGGTACTCCTGAATTCAGTTCACCCCGCTACTGAGCCAGGAATAGGGGGAAACCCACCCCAAGGGGGAAAAGAAGACCAGGAAAGGGGGCCTGTGGGAACCGGGGATGGGCCTGGCGGTTGGCTTTTTGCTGGGAAGCAAAGGAACCCGGGGTTGATCCCGGGCCAGCGGCCGAGCCCCAGTGCGGTGGGCACCGGTGTGCCAGTTCCCCTTCCCCCTTTTCCCCCCCCATTTCGCTGTTTGTCTCCACATTAAAGAAAAAAATTTTCTTTTCCTTTGGGGGGGGGGGGGGGGGGGAAACTTTCAATGTGCTCAACCAGGTTACTGAAGGTGACGGTCCTTGCCCAGCCCCTTTGTGACCGGGAAATTTTATTCTGATTCAAACCCTTTTCCAAAAACGTCCGAAGGAATTGAAGAACCAAGGGTGGGTTCACCAAACAAGACTCCTCCCGCCTTGCATTGGGTGGAAGAAAAGCACCCCCATTAGAACCCCCGGGAGTTGTCCCCTCTCTTTCTTGAAAGCTGAATCAGCACCCCTGCCTTCAGAAAAAGGGGCACCTCTCATCACCCGGGCGGGGGAAAGTGGGCAGTCCATGCGGTGGACTCAGGCGTTCCGAGATTTTCAAAAGTCCGAATGTTTGATGTGTGAGGCAGCCTCATGGTCTGCAGCTGGCCGGCACTCTGGACCCCCCTCCCTTAGCCAATTAAAAGGTCTTTCTGGGGCTCTTTATTCCCAGAGAAAAACACCCTTCCCGGGCCCTGCCCCCTCCCCTTTTTGACATCCCTTCCCTAGGCTCAACACTTGTTTGTGAGGGGTGAACCCCAAAAAATTTCTCTTAACAACGCGATCGGGCAGGCATATGGGCCGTGGCCAGCCGCCGTTGTGGGGGGATTAACTAAACCCATTTTTGAAGACAGCCGTTTCCCTGCCTGGCTGAGAGCCTTGTTCTCAGCCTGGGTGGGAATCGGGAGCTTTTCGGACCGCAAAAAACGCCACGCCCAGCGGGGAATCTCTGTGCGCTGGGGAAGGGGGGCCCCCTGACACACACTGTTTAAGTGGTCACATGCGCATGCGACATGCAGAGTTACAGGTGACGTGAGACACTACCTGTGATCCTGAGCCCCTTTCTAGCGAAGAAACTGACGATTGTTGAGGCAGCAGAACACACAGAAGTGTCCCAAGTTCGAGAGGGCAAACAGAATATGAGTAAAACCCGTATGAAATGTATGCACATTCTTCATGCCTTATAGGACCAGGGCCAAATTGCTGAAGCCAGGCCAAAAAGACTTGGGAGTGTCGGTTCCCACGTGTACTCTGGGGGTGTGTTCACGCATTCGCAGACTCTCGAGACCCATCGTGGCCGACAGTGGGTGCAGGTGGAACGAAGGACCAAAACGGGAAGATTGGAAAATCACGGACGTGCCCCTGGTTCCCTAAAGCACTTTCACACACATCAAGGAAAATAGGGTAATTTACGTAACACAGGCTCCACTGGAACACAGTTATACTTTGCTGTGGCCTCACTTGCCCTCACAATGATGAGAAGTTCAGGCTACGTCCTGAATTCCAGTTCAGCCGCTACTAGAGCTCAGGAATAGCTGGAAAAACAGCAAGGGAAAGGAGACCAGGCCGGGCACATGTGGGAACCGGGAGATGGCCTGGCGGTAGAGTTTTTTTGCTGGGAAGCCAAAAGGGAAACCCCGGGTTCAAAACCCCCGGCACGCATGCAGCCCGATGCCAAGGGGCGCTCATGGGGCGGTAGGGCACCTGGTGTGCCAGTTCCCTCTGTCTCTCCCTTTCCCTCCCTATCTCTGTCTGTTTTTCCCTCTCACATTTAAAGAAGTAAAATACTTTCTTTTCCTTGTGGGGGGGGGAACGTCAAGGGTGCTCAACACAGGTTACTGAAGAGTGACGGCCTCCTTGCCAGCACCTGTCATGTGTACCTGGGAATTTTATTCGATTCAAATCCTATTCCCCAAACCCACGTCCAGAAGGAATTGAAGAACCTATGTGAGTGGCGTTCAACACAGAAGCAAGACTCCTGCCGCCTGTGTCATTGGTGGAAGCAAAGCACCGCTCATTAGAATCCTGGAGTTGTCAGCCTCTCTCTCAAGAAAGCTGGATCGCCTCCCTGCACGGTTTTAGAAAAGGGGAAAACCTCATCGTCGCCAGCGACAGGGGAAAGTGGGCATTCCACGCGAGTGGACCTCAGGCGTTCTCGCGATTTTCAAGCCGAATGTTTGATGTGTGAGGCAGCCTCACCCGGTCAGTCACTGGCCCGGCACTCGGGGAGGCCCTCCTCCTGCAGCCAATTAAAGGATACCTTCTGGGGCTCTCTTATTCCCAGAGAAACACAAACCCTTTCCCGGGGCCCTGCCCCCCTCACATTTCAGACATCCCCATTCCAGTAGGCTCAACACTTGTACGTGAGGGGTGAACCCGAAAAAAATTTCTCAATGTGAGCAACAGCGACTCGGGCAGGCATATGGCCGTGCCTCAGCCGCCTTTGTGGGTGGGATAAAACTGACCCAAATTTTTTGAGACAGCCGATTCCCTGACCTAGGGTGAGGGAGCTTTTTGGACCGACAGAACGCCACGACCATGCAGGCATGTCTGTGCGCTAGGAAAGGAGGCCCCTGACACACCGTGACTTAAGTGGTCACATGCGCATGCCCAAAATGCAGAGCTTACCGGTGAAGTGAGACACTACCTAGAGTCCTGACCCCTTCTATCCGGGGACTTTACGTCTGTTTGAGCAGCAGACACACAGAAGTGTCCCAAGTTCGAGAGGGCAAACAGAATATGAGTAAAACCCGTTATGCAGGTATGCACATTCTTCATGCCTTACAGGCCCAGGGCAAAATTGCTGAAGCCTGGCCAGGAAGACTTAGGAGTGTCGGGTTCCCAACGTGTACTCTCAGGGTTTGTTCACGCATTCGCAGGCTCTCGAGAGCCATCGAGACCCGACAGTGGGTGCTGGTGGAATGAAGAACCAAAAGGGTACGTATTGGAAAATCAGGGAGGTGCCCCTGGATCACTGAGCGATGTTCACACACATCAAGGAAGTACGGTAAGTACGTAACACAGGCTCCACTGGGAACACAGTTATACTTTGCTGTGGCCTCACTTGCTCCTCACAATGATGATAAATTCAGCCCACGTCCTGAATTCCAGTTCAGCCGCTACTGGAGCTCAGGAATAGCTGGAAAAAGCAAGGGAAAGAAGACCAAGCACGGGCACAGTGGGAACCGGGAGATGGCCTGGAGGTTAGAGTTTTTTCTGGGAAGCCAAAGGAAACCCCGGGTTTGAATTCCCCCGGGCCACATGTGAGCCCGATAACCCAAGGGGGGGCCCCTCATGTGCGGGTAGGGCACCCGGTGTGCCAGATCCCTCTATCTCTCCCTTTCTCCACCCTATCTCTGTCTGTTTCTCTCTCACATTTAAAGAAGTAAAATACTCTCTTTTCCTTTTGGGTGGGGACGTCAATGTGCTGAACACAGGTTACTGAAAAGTGACGGCCTCCTTGCCCAGCACCTGTCATGTGTACCTAGGAATTTTTTTCTGATTCAAATCCTATTCCAAACACGTTCAGAAGGAATTGAAGTACCTATGTGTGTGGCGTTCCATCCAGAAGCAAGACTCCTGCCGCCTGTGTCGTTGGGCGGAAGCAAAACACCGCTCCTTAGAAGTCCTGGAGTTGTAAGCCTCTCTCTCAAGAAAGCTGGACGAGCATCCCTGCACGGTTTAGAAAGGGGGACACCTCATCATCACCAGGGACAGGGGAAAGTGGGCAGTCCAGACGAGTGGACTCAGGTGTTCTCGATGATTTCAAATGTCCCAATGTTTGATGTGTGAGGCAGCCTCACCTGGTCTGTCGCCTCGCCTGGCACTCGTGGAGGCCCTCCTCCTTCAGCCAATTAAAGGATACTTTCTGGAGCTCTCTCATTCCCAGAGAAACACACCCTCCGGGCTCTGCTCCCTCACATTTCAGATATCCCCATTCCAGGAGGCTCAACACTTGTATGTGGGGGGTGAACCCGAAAAAATTGCTCAATTTGAGCAACAGCGACTCGGGCAGGCATGTGGCCATGCCTCAGCCGCCTTTGTGGATGGGATAAAACTGACCCATTTTCTGAAATCAGCTGATTCCCTAACCTAGGCTGAGAGCAGCCTATGTTAGGGAATCTGGAGCTTTTCGGACCGACAGAATCCCACGACCACACAGGGAATCTCTGTGCGCTAGGGAAATGAGGCCCCTGACACACACGTGACTTAAGTGGTCACATGCGCATGTGACATGCAGAGCTTGCAGGTAAAGTGAGACACTACCTATGATCCTAGCCCCTTTCTAGCCGAGGACTGACGTCTGTTTGAGGCAGCAGACCACAGAAGTGTCCCAAGTTCGAGAGGGCAAACAGAATATGAATAAAACCTGTATGCAAGTATGCACATTCTTCATGCCTTATAGGCCCAGGGAAAAATTGCTGAAGCCAGGCCAGGAAGACTTAGGAGTGTCGGGTTCCCAACGTGTATTCTGAGGGTTTGTTCACGCATTCGCAGGCTCTCGAGACCCAAATCGTGACCCGACAGTGGGTGCAGGGGGAAAATGAAGGACCAAAAAGGGTAAGTATTGGAAAATCACAGACGGCCCTGGTTCACTGAGCAAAGTTCACACACATCAAGGAAAATACAGTAAGTACGTAACACAGGCTCCATTCGGAACACAGTTATACTTTGCTGTGGCCTCACTTGCTCCTCACAATGATGACAAGTTCAGGCTACGTCCTAAATTCCAGTTCAGCCGCTACTGGAGCTCAGGAATGCTGGAAAAAGCAAGGGAAAGAAAACCAGGCACGGGCACTGTCGGAACCGGGAGATGGCCTGGCGGTTAGAGCTTTTTGCTGGGAAGCCAAAGGAACCCGGTTCGAACCCCGGGGACGCATGCGAGCCCTTTTGCACAAGGGCCGCTCATGTGCGGGAGGGCACCCGGTGTGCCAGTTCCCTCTATCTCCCCCTTTTCCCTCCTCCCTATCTCTGTCTTTTCTCTCTCACATTTAAAGAAGTAAAATACTTTCTTTTCCTTGTGGGGCGGGGGGACGTCAATGTGCTCAAACACAGGTTACTGAAGAGGAGGGCCTCCTTGCCCACCACCTGTCATGTGTACCTGGGAATTTTATTCTGAATCAAATCCTTTCCAAACACGTCCAGAAGGAATTGAAGAACCTATGTGAGTGGCGTTCCCCCCAGAAGCAAGGACTCCTGCCCCCCTGTGTCATTGGGTGGAAGCAAAGCACCGCTCCTTAGAAGTCCTGGAGTTGTCAGCCTCTCTCTTCAGAAAGCTGGACCAGAAACCCCTGCAGGGTTTAGGAAAGGGGACACCTCATCATCACCCTCGTTCGGGGTAGTGTAAATTTGGGTTCTGATTGTGGAAGTGAGTGAAACTTGAGGATGGACTAAATTGTCTCCCACTCATGTTTGTTATGGAACAGGATTTTATGGGCTACTTAAGAATTTTCTAATAGGTCTGCTGGATTCTGAATTGTCACCATGCCAGGTTAGGGTTAATAGCTTATTTTACCCCTTGCCAGATGTAATTCCAGAACTATAAACTAAAATTGCTCAGTCTTAGAAACCTATCCAGGACTAATGTCAAAATGGACTTTAAAGCTGTATCAGGCAAAAAACCCATTGCCATTACTGGAAATGTTGAAAATGTCAGCAGCAGTGGGAACACATCTCAGTGTTCTGAGCTTTGCTATCTGAAGGCATTCCCCGAGGTCAGCTGTGGTACTTAACACAGCGGAAAAGAATTTCAGGCTGAGCCAGAGTTACCGTTAGTGAGTCTGAGTAGAAGAAAATTACAGACGGTTGGGTGAGGGTCAGGTGTGGGCCTCAGGACAGAAGTGCACCCTAATTCTTCAGGAACCAGTTTCATCAGTGACTGGGACTTTTGGATTTGTTGTTTAAGGGAGGTGAGCACTCAGTCCTTATAACAAGATTGTAAAATGAAACCATCGGGTTTTTTTCTAAGGATACTGGAGAGACTTACATATAAGGAAACTAACTAAAACAAAGGTGGTTAACATTTATTTAATTTTTTTTTGGAAAGTAGGGTTTTCCCCTCTAGCTCAGGTGAACCTGGAATTCACCGTGTAAATGTCAGGGTTTCCTGGAACTCCTGGTTACCTCCTAAGTTGCCTCCCAAGTACTAGGATTTAAGCCTGCACCACCATGGTATCTCTAAAATTTTTTTTAAATATTTTATTTTTCTGTATTTATTTTGAGAGAGGAAGAAAACGAGAAAGATAGGCAATGAAGTGCCAGGGGTTCCAAAGGCACTGCAAACAAATGCCAGATGCAAGTGTCACCATGTACATCTGGCTTTTTTAGGTACTGGCGAAATAAATCTGAGTCCTTAGGCTTCACAGGCAAGTGCTTTAACTGCTAAGCCCTCTCTCGAGCCCAATATTTTCTTTAAAATTAAAGTGAGTTTGCTATATGTAGATCTCAAAATGTTGAAAATGCTGTGGGTCAGGGATGGTGGTGCAATGTCTTTAGTCCAAGGGCTTGGGAGGCAGAGGTAGGGGGATCATTGTGAGTTAAATGCCAACCTGAGACTGCATAGTGAATACTGAGTTCCAGGTCAGCCTGGCCTAGAGCTAGACTCTACCTAGAGAAAAAAGAATCTGGTAGGAAGGGGTTTTTCCTCCAGATATAATCTGATGCCAGTGGAGAATGTCTTTTCTTAGTGGGCCCGTCAAAGTTAATTGAGCAAGCTAGGCCTGATAGGCCAGGTCCATGGAAATGTTCATGGAGCTATTGACACTGTCTGGTAAAAGGGGGGGAAAGGGTCACTGGCCTGGGAGAAGCTAGGAAGGAAAGGTTAAGTAAGTAGATGCTATCATGCTGTTTTCATATAGTCTGTGATGCGGTGGCCCTTGCAGTAATCAGCTGTTTTGGGTCACCCCACTCCTGTAAATACACCCCACCTGTGCTCTATAAGTTAACCCATAAACTCATTGGTTCACCTTTTGCACAGTGGTAGAATTGTGAGCAGTGACAGTACTAAGATTGGCTCACATTGTGACCTCGGGCTCTTTAGTAGTTCCATTCATTTTCTAGGGGCCTCAACTTGGTTAAAAACCCAGGTTTAGTGGCTACCCCCAGGTGATTGTGGGAGGGGTAACTAAAAGGTAAACATAAGACTGAGAATTCATATTCATTCATCAATTCATATTTAGTGTTACCAGTGGTGCCTTTTGTAAATTTTGTGTCTTCACCATCTGAGTATGGCATGAAAATGAGGAAGTTATTTATTTTCTGATGAGTGCTTTTGCACCAATAACTTTGTGGTATCTCCAGATTCTTGTCTTACAAATTTTAAAGAAGTGAAATTCACAGATCATAGGGTAAGGTTTAGAGAGATTTTATTAGATTCAGAGGAGGCAAGTGGAGAAAGTATAGAGAGCTCCTGCCATACGGAAGGTTTTAGGGGGTAAACCTGCCCTATGACCCAAATTGGGGTCACTTATGGATTGGGAATGGAGGCTGAGCTAACCTGCCAAGATGCAAGTTTTGGGCTGAGTACCCAAATAATGCCACTATCAGATTTAAATCTCCAGGAACCTCGTTCTAGGAAGGGGTGTAGGGAAGGGCACAGGTTTTTTTATAGAAAAACAGATCTAGAGCACTCCTTTAAGGCAAAGATAAGAGGAAGACTCTCTAGGGGCTGGAGAGATGGCTTAGTGGTTAAGCAGTTGCTGGTGAAGCCTAAGGACCCCAGTTCAAGGCTCGATTCCCCAGTACTCACGTTAGGCAGATGGATGGACACGGTGGTGCATGCATCTGGGTTTGTTTGTATTGAGTGGAGGACCCGGTACCACTCTCACTTTTGCTTTCTCTCCTCTCCCCGCTCGCCTCTTTTCTCCGGGTGTCACCTCAAATAAATAATTGAAAAGAATAAAATCAAATTTTTAAAAAAGCAAAGACTTCTCTGATTGTACCAACATGGGGAGTGCTAGGTCAGGCTTGAGGACATTCCTGCTTTTTTGCTTTGGGGGGCACATTCATATTTTAACTGCCTCAGTTCTTGAAATGGTGGGTTTTCTTTGACACAAAACATCACTGAGATGAATTTTGCCAATTTTCCAACCATGTTAGATGGGGCAGTGTACATTTAAATTATTTTCCCCCATGTCTTGCCTCATCCCTTAGTTATCTTTTTGTTGCTTTTGTTACTGCTTTCGAGTTAGGGTCTTATGTACACGAGGCTGACGTGGCCGTCATTCTGTAGACCCAGACTGGCCTCAAACTCAAAGTAATACTCCCTTTCCCCGTGCCTCCCCTGCCCTTTGTTGCTGGGATGAAAACATGTACCAGCACATTCCCCGCCCCTTAGGTTTTTCTGGATGTTAATTAGCTTTCCCTAGCAGGAAGAGTTAACATTAGAGAACTACACTGAGGAACTCCTGTTTTCTGTCTGCTTGGGGTGGAAGCCATGTGTTTGCAGCACCTCCCTTCTGGGTGTACAAAACATCAAGATTTCCCTGAGGGATTTGATCCTGTAAACCTTGATATCTTTCCAGACACTTTCTAAAACCACTGGCTTTCCCGGTGTTTCTGCATTTTCTCCTGTTGTGATTTAAGATGAACTTGAGGGATTTTGTTTTGTTTTGTTTTACATCTGTTAGGATACCTCAGGTTTCAAAGCATAGCTAGTAGGGCTTGAGGATGGCTCAGTGCTTAAGGCGCTTGCCTGTGAAACCTAAGGGCCCATGTTTGACTCTCCGAACCGACATAAGTCAGATGCACGCAAGGTCATACTGTCACAAGGTGCCACACATGTCTAGAGTTTTTTTTACAGTGGCTGGAGACCCTTGGGGGCCTATTCTGTCTGTTTGTTTCTTGCTCTCTCTCTCTCTCTCTCTCTCTCTCTCTCTCTCTCTCTCTCTCATAAAAAATGAGCAACAACAAAAGAAGCCTGTAAATATAATACAGGCTATTTGGCTATTATGCTAAAGGCTATTAAGGTATATGCTAAAAGACACCGAATGATAATTTATTCCCTCATTTTGTTTCTTTCGAAGTAGGGTCTCACTGTAGGGGCTGGATGTCTTGGATCTCACTTTAAGTCACATGCTGATCTTGAAAATCATGTCAATCCTCCTACCTCTGCCACCACACCGGGTATCCCTCTTTCTTAGTTTCTAATAGGGCATAGGAGTTTTTCTTTCTTTATTTTTATTTTTTACCCTTACTAAAACCTATATGGTATGTTTGTATGTAACTGCACTTCATATTGAAAAACAAAGTAGCATCATCTTTTAACAATACAGAAACGGAAAATATCTTAATTGGTTAAAAGTCCTTCGGGCTATTTTCAGTTTGCAAAAAGTTTCTATGTGTCTGTTGCAGTGGGAATCCTTTTTAAATTTGAGCCACCACCTTTTCTATATCTACCTGGCCATTTTTAAAAATGTTCCAATTGTTAGTAACTGCGGGGAGGGGCCTGTTTGA
>JAEEGE010000239.1:0-20377 GCA_036346955.1 Dipus sagitta | reverse complement strand
ACCCACACCCTCCCTCCCGCTCTCATCTTTTGCATTCCCTTCAACACACCTTCGCTTGCTCCACACGCTATACATGCTCACCTAAGCCCCATCCTTTGCTTCCAACACCTAAACACCACACCCACACGCCCACGCACACGCTCACAGCACACGCACACGCAGCGGCAGCAGCCTCTATCTCCACTCTCACCACCCTGCACCAACCCTTTCGCCCCACCATTCCTCACTGCCTGTCAACAAACATCCACAAACCACACTTGTGCTCAGCCCACGTTCAGAGAGACAGGATTGGGACTTGTCAAGCAGCCCGATGACACTGTCCTCTTAGCCGCTGGCCACCTCCTGCCTCAGTGCCCGCCAATGCTCCGTCTTCACCATCGTTTTCAAGCGCGTTCTCACTTGGTTTCGTACCCATGCCAGCCACCTTGTCTCCTGCAAACATCATTTCCTTCCGTTCCCGCATTCATCTTTCAATTCAGCTTCATATCCAACGCAAGAAAACATTGCCCAGGGGTGACTCGCGCGCGCCGACACACACCAGGATGACTCCGCTCGCCATGTGTGTGCACCCCACGGTCCGCGTCCCTCCCCTCAGCTCTGCCTGCCTCCTGTTCTTTGGACATGCACGTGCACTCGAGCTGTGTGCTGCGTGGGGGGCTCCCAAGGAGGACATCCTGCCCACACAGAGGGGCTCTGCAAACATACTCCTTCCAGCCCGCACCCCGCACCCCGCCTAGGCCCCAGGAGTGTTGTCCTCTTCTCTCGTGCCCCTCATTCCCGTTTGCCTTCTTAGCACCAAAGCGTCCTTTCTTATTTAGAATGCAAACCTGCCATTTTCTCTTCAGGCCCCTCCTGCCATTCCTCTTCCTCCTCCAGGTCTTCCTTCCTCTACTCCTTCGTCTATATCCTCCCCTGTCTCTTCCGCATTCCTCCTCCTCCTCCGCTACGACTCGTGGTCCTTTTTTCAACCCCCTTCCTCCTACCTCCATCCCTTAGATATCCCTCTGCCAATAGGCTTTGGCAACATTTGCGCTACCTCAACCCTACCAGTCTACGGGCCCTCCCAACAATAGCCCATCTCCACCTGGCTCTTTGGCAGGCTCTGGCCTCCCTCGCCGAGACAGTAGACAGGGCTGGGAGCCTGGGAGCTGTCGTTGTATCTGTAGCTGTCGCTGGCCTGTCGCTGTCCCTAAGTCCCTGTCTCGCTGTCGCTGTCGCTGTCGCTTCGACTGGTCCAGGAGGTGTGTGGAAGCGCGTCACTGGGTGCACCGCGGTCTAGTATACCTCCTCTCTTCTCTTCCCCTTGCTGAACACCACAAAACCGAGCGATTTTCTCCCACACCCCCGACTGTTTTGGCAGGAATCGCCCAGGTGGGGATCAAACGGGCTCAGGTCAGTGGTGAACCCCTGCGAGGGAAAGGCCAGGATTTCTCAGGCCCGCCCAGCGGGTGGGAAGCGGAAGGCCACGGGACATGGTCCTGTAATGGAACCCAGGGTGCGAGGAAAGGAATGGATGCGGGAGGCGAATCTGTATTGCTGGCCTGGCCATCGCCCGCGTCTGCCATGGGCTCATGGCCCGCATTCGTGTGTGGGGCCCCTGGCTCCCTGGGGAGGCTTTCACGCACAAAACCGAAGAGTGTCCGCATTGCCACCCATGGCCCGAACCTCCCAGCGCCCGCGCCTCGTGGGTTCTGTGCAAAGGGGACTTAAGGGGCAGACAGGGTGAGGGCCACCTCTTGCCTATGGAGCGTCGTTTCAACAACTGGGGGGACAACAGGTGGCAGGCAGGGTTCTGGGAACGTGGCGGTGTGGTGGTCCAAGGCGGCAAGGAGCGTTGGGCGGTTAGTGGGGAATCAGGGGAAATCTGGCCATCGATTGACTCTGGTCCCCCACTGGCGATAGCAATTGAATTAGAGCTCCTGAGGAAAAATTGCCCTATGGCCTTAGCGCACAATGTCTTAAAGGGTCTCGAGAAAGAAAGACAGGAAGAAATGTGGGCCACGGGCAGTAGAGGGACATTGGGGAGTTTCCCATTAGCCAAGGGAAATGGCACAGGAGGTGGGCCAGATGGATGGATGGACGGACTGATGAACACTTGAGGTAGAGATAAGTGGTCCCTTTTAAAAAAACTTATATGAGAATGGGCTTTGTCTTCTCCGATGTTCCAAAGGCAGGGGATGAAACTTTGGCCTGTCTCCACTGGGAATCAACCCAGAATTTCAATTTTGGGGAGAGGATGCCAAGTCCTGGCAAATGGAAAAAACGTCGTGACTCACAAGGAGATTAGGTTAGGTAGCTCACAGGTGTTGTCATGGGGACAGGGCCGCTTTTCGAGGTTGGACTGCCGTCAGGGAAATGAACTGGAAACTACTCGTTGCCATCATTTGCGTCAGTGGCCTGAAAGGTGCAGCGGCCTTCTACTGCCACTTGCGGCCCTGTGCTGAGACAGCGTTGTGAGACAGGGCTTCACGAAGTAAACCCCGCCAGAACTGCCAACTACTACCTGCCATTGGGTTAAAGCTGTCCTGGAAGGTCCAGGGATTCTCCTCTACTAGCTGATCAGAGTACTCAGATAACAGCTGTAATACACAACACACTCAAAGGAGACCCAGACATGTTGGTTGGTTGGTTGGTTTTCCCCCTCCCATCCTCTGCATTCCTGTAGGTTTCAGTGTCTTCCTGTGATCTCCTCTCTGCCTTATTCATTTGTTATTGATTTATTCATTATTTCATTCATTGCATGCATGCATGCATTTATTCGTTTATGATTTAAGGTAAGGTTAGTCTTCTAGCCAGGGGGAAGGACCTGGAATATCAATTATGTTTAGTCTCAGGGTGGCCTTGAGCTCACCGCTGTCCTCCTACCTCTGCCATTCCAAGTGCACTGGGTACAATGGGGTGAGACTCCAGGGCCTGCTTCTCATGGTTGTCTGTCTTCCTTTCATTTTCTTTTCCCTTCTTTTCTTGTTTCTTTTGTCATTCCTCCGCTCTTTCTTTGGGTTGTCCCTAATCGGGCTATTGGCCCGTCTGGGAGCCGTCAGGTTGATGCCTCCACCCCGCCAGAGTAGCTGAAGTTTGATATCATCACCAAGAGAGGCCTTGCGGACTGGCATGTCTTGATCCTGCATTTCCTTAGCGCACAGTTTGGTTCTATTAATGACACCGGCTGTGTCCCCTTGGTGTTCCGTCGTCAGTTTTGTGATTTGGTTTTGGGGTGGGGACCTGTCCTCCCTCGGGCAGCAAGGGACTTCCTTACCTGTTCCACCAGCAAGACCTCATCATCAATGGGGGCCATCCTGCCTGCTGAGTGGGGGCGTCCCCCACCTAGCTGTGCTATGAAAGTGTTTGCCCTCCTGAGATTGATGTTGGGAATGTCCAGCTCTCCATCCTTACAGGACGACGGGGGGCAAGCCCGGGCCCGGGCCCGGGCCCAGGTCTTAGGGCATCGGTGCTCTCATGGAAATCCTCGATGCCGTTTCATGGACAGAAAACCGAAGAAGATTCTGTCGGTCGGCGTGCTGCCACCGAGCCGGTGGGCCCCATACGGTAGTACCCGGGGAGTGGGGAGAGCGGTGGAGGGCTGGTGTTTACCACCCCCCCTCCCGCCCCCGACCCACTTCCCACAGGCAAGAGGGGCGCCCGCAGCTGTGCACGCACTGCTTGGCCTACCCTACGACCAGGCTTGTTGTAGTCACACCCTGACGGCTGTCTTTCACATAGCGTAGCCAGTCACCTGGCATTACTGGGGCAATGGGGGTCCAGTGTTGGTGGATGGCCGCTCGGGCCCCTGGCTAGTTCCCTTGTCCCGCGTCGTACGTGTTGGTTAGGAGGGAGCGGTTGCGGTCTGTTGGGCTCGACCAGAGCGGTGGAGTGGAGGAGAGAAGAATGCGGAAAGTGGCAAAGGTTTGTGAAGCGCCACTCCGAGTAGTCGTGTGAGTCCTGCGACAAGTTGTCCCGGGCCTGAGGGTGTGTGGCTTGTAGGCTGAGGGCCGTGAGGAGAGGGCGAGGAGGCTGCAGGTGGGGGTGAGTGTCCCAGGCCTGGGGGCCTGGCAGGAGGGACGGGGAGGGAGGCAGGCGGGAGAGAGAGTGGAGTGCGGTTGTGTGCGCGGCCGCGAGAGAGGGCGCGCGTGCGGCCGTGGTGTCGGGGCAGCGGCGGGGGGCCGTGTGTGTTGGGTGCGAGCGCAGGAGGTGGCTGGCCGTGGAGTGCGTGTGCGTCGTGCGGCCGAGCTTGAGTGTGGTGTAGCGTGAGAGTGAGGCGGGCGAGGCGAAGATAAGGGGCCGGGCGGTCGGGCGGCCGGGCAGTGGGGGGGTTGTGCTGAGGCGGTGGTGAGAGGAGGGGCGTGTCGGCGTGACGTTAAGGCGGCGGCGTCTTGGATTAGAGGAAGAGCGCTGCGGCTGTTCGCCGGTTGTGGTGGCGCATGCCGGTAGGATATTGAGAAGAGGCGGAGGCAGGAGGATCAGGAGTTCGAGGCCAGACTGGGTCAATTTCTTCCCGACGCTTTTGCGCAAAACCGCGACACACTCACACCTCCAAATCACAACACACAACAACACGGACACAACACCCTCCCCCTCCCGACTCTCTCTTTTGCTTTCCTTCAACACACCTTCGCTTGCCCACCGTCATACATGCCACCTAAGCCCCATCCTTTGCTCACCAACACCTACACCCCACTAACCACCCCACAACCCACACCCACACGCACTCGCACACGCACACGCACACGCACAGGTGCCTCTACTCTCACACTCACCACCCTGCACCAACCCTTTTCGCCCCGCCATTCCTCCTGCCTTTTCAACAAACAACCACCAAAACCACACTTGTGCGAAGCCCACGTTCAGGGTGACAGGAATGGGAATGTCAAGCAGGCCGATGCACACGTCCTCTTAGCCGTGGACCACCTCCTGCCTCGTGCCGCCCAAGCTCCGTCTTCACCATCGTTTCAAGCGCATTCCACACTTGGTCTTTCGGACCCATAGCCCAGCCACATAGTTCCTGCAAACATTTCATTTCCTTCCGTTCCTCATTCATCTTTCATTTCAGCTTCAATCCACGCAAGAAAAATTTGCCAGGGGTGACTCAAGCGCGGCCGACAACACTCCAGGAGCTTCACCGCTCGCCATGTCGTGTGAACCCCACGGTCCTGTCCTCCCCTCAGGGCTTTCCTGCCCCTGTTCTTTGACATGCCTCGTGCACTCGAGCTGTGTGAGCGCTGGGGGGCTCCAAGGAGACATCCTGCCCAAACACAGAGGGGTCTGCAAAAAAATCCTCCTTCCTGCCCGCACCCGACACCCGCCTAGGCCAGGAGTTTGTCCTCTTTCTCGTGCCCCTCATTCCCGTTTGCCTCCTTAGCACCAAAGCGTCCTTTTTCCTTAGAATGCAACCTGCCATTTTCTCTTCAGGACCCTCCTGCTTCCTCTTCATCCGCCAGGTCTTCCATTCCTCCTCCTCCTTCTCTATATGTCCTCCCCTGTCTCTTCCTCCTCTCCTCCTCCTCCTCTCCGACTCGTTGTCATTCTCACCCCCTTCTCCTTACCTCATCCCTTAGCTATCCCTCTGCCATAGGCTTTGGCAAAATTTGCCGCTACCTCACCACTACCATTCTAGAGCGGGCCCTCCAACATTGCCATCTTCACCTGGCTCTTTGGCAGGCTCGGGCCCTTCCCTAGCCGAGACAGAAGACAGGGCAGGAAGCCAGGAGCGTCGTTGTTCTGTAGCTGTCGACTGGCCCTGTCGCTGTCCCTGTCCCTGTCGCTGTCGCTGTCGCTGTCGCTGTGCCTGTCCAGGATGGTGTGGAAGCGCGGTCTGGGCTTTGCAACGACGGTCTGTTACCTGCCTCTCTTCTCTCCCCCTTGCTGTCACCACCACCGAGCCGGATATCTCCCCACACCCCCGAACTGTATTGCCAGGAATCAAGACCAATGGTGGCGGTCAATCAAACGAGCTCTAGGTCAGTGGTGAACCTGCAGAGGAAGCCTGGATTTCTCTGGCCCGCAGCGGAAGCGGTATGGCCACGGGGACATGGTCCTGTCATGGATCCCCCGGATTGGAGGGACGGAATGGCACGCGGAGAGAAACTCCTGTATGTGCAGGGGCCTGGCCGTCGCCCGCGTCTCTGCCAAGGGCTCAGGCCCGCATCGTGTGGAGGGCCCTGGCTCCCTGGGGAGGCTTCACGCAACAAAACGAGGAGTGTCCGCAGTGCCCCCAATGGCCGAACCTCCCCAGCCGCCGCTTCGCCTCGAGGGTTCTGTTGCAAAAGGGACTTAAGGGGCAGACAGGTGTGGGCCACCTCTTGACAATGGGGCGGTCGTTTCCACGAAATGGGACACACGGTGGGCAGGCAGGGGACGGGGTGAGGTGGTCCAAGGCGGCAGGAGCGGTGGGCGGTAAGTGGGGTCAGGGGAATCTGGCCATCGATGACTATGGTCCCACTGGCGAGCAACTGAGTTAGAGCTCCGGTAGAAAAGTAGCCCTATGCCTGCGCACAAGTCCTTAAGGGGTCTCGAGTAGAGAAGACAGGAAGAAATGTGGGCACGGGCAGGTAGAGGGACAATGGATTTCCCTTAGCCCAAAGGGGATTAAAGGCACTGAGGTGGGCCAGTTGGATGGAGGACGGACGGAGGAACACTTGTGGTTAAGAGTTACGTGTGTCCCTACTTATATGAGAATGGGCTTGTCTTCTCGAAGTTCCAAAGCATGGGGGATGAAACTTGGCCTGTGTCCTCTGGGAATCAACCTGAATTTCATTTTGGGGAAGGATGCCAAGTCCTGGCAAATGGAAACGATCGGGACTCACAAGGAGATTAGGTAGGTAGCCTCCAAAGGTGTTGTCTGGGGACAGGGCACCCGCTTTTCGAGGTGGAATGCCGGTCAGGGAAATGGTAATTGACCTTGGAACTACTGCGTTTGCCATTTGCGTCAGCTGGCCTGAAAGTGCAGGCAGGCATTCTCCTGCCACTCGCGGACCCAGTACTGAGACAGCGTTGTGCTGACAGGGCTTCAACGACGTAACACCGCCAGCCTGCAAACACTACCTGCCATTTGGTTCAAGCTGTACTGGAAGGTCCTGGGATTCTCCTCTTCACTTGCTGTCTCTGTACTAAGATAACAGTCCGTATTACCACTCACACTCATAACGGAGGACCCAGAGCCTTGGTTGGTTGGTTGGTTGGTTTTCCCCCTCCCATCCCTTCTTTGTTTCCTGTCGTTTCAGTGTCTTCCTGTGATACCTCCTCATGCTTATTTAATTTGTTATTTTTTTATTCATTCATGCATGCATGCATGCATGATGCATTTATTCATTTATTTATTTAAGGTAAGGGTGTCTCTAGCCCTGGGGGGAAAGGATGACCTGGAATTCAATATTTATTGGTCTCAGGGTGGCCTTGAGCTCACCGCTAGGTCCTCTACCTCTGCCTTCCAAGTTGCCTGGTTCATTGGTGGTGAGACTCCAGGCCTGCTTCCATTTTGTCTGTCTTCCTTTCATTATCTTTCCCTTCTTTTCTTGTTTCTTTTGTCATTCCTTTCCGCTCTTTATTTGGGTTTGTCCTAATCGGGCTATTGGCGTCCTGGGATGAGCCGTCTGTGATGCCTCACCCTGCAGAGTAGCTGAAAGTTCTGATATTCACTCACACAAAGAGAGGCCTTGCGACCTGGCATGTCTGATCCTGCAGTCCTTAGGCCGCACAGTTTGGTTCTATAATGGACACCGGCTGTGTCCCCTTGGTGTTCCGTCGGTTTGTGATTTGGTTTGGGTGGGGACCTGTCCTCCCTCGGGCAGCCAAGCCTTCCTTCCCTGTTCCACCAGCAAGACCTCATCATCAACTGGGGCAATCCTGCTGCTGAGAGGGGCACGTCCCCACCATGCTGTGCAATTGAAAGTGTTTGCACTCCTGTGATGTGTGGAATGTCCTGTCTCCATCCTTAAAGGACGACGGGGTCCAAGCCCGGGCCCGGGCCCGGGGACCAAGGTCTAGGGCACTCGGTTGCTCTCATGGAAATCCTGATGCCGTTTCTGGGACTGATAAACCGAGAGCTTCTGTCTGGCCGGCGTGCTGCACGAGCCGGTGGGGGCCCATACGGTAGTACTGGGGAGTGTCTGAGAGCTGGAGGAGGGCTGGTGGGGGGGTTTTTACTCCCCCCTCCCGCCCCCGACCCCACTTCCACAGGAAGAGGGGGCCCCCGCAGCGAGCTCGCACCTGCTTGCTTGGCCTAACCTACGCCCAGGCTTGTTGTGTCAACACCTGACGGCTGTCTTTCCCATAGCGTAGCCAGACACACCCTGGCTTTACTGGGGCAATGGGTGGCCAGTGTGGTGGATGGCAGCTCGGGCCCCTGGCCTAGTTCCCGTGTCACGCGTCGTTCGTGTTTGCGTTAGGAGGAGCGTGCGGTCTGTGGCTGCCCAGAGCCCGCGTGGATGTGGAGGAGAGAATGTGTGAAAGGTGCAATGTTTGTGAAGCGCCCATCCGAGTAGTCGTGTGTAGTCCGAGACAAGTTGTCCCGGGACTGGGGGTGTGGGCATGTAGCTGAGGGGCCCCGTGAGGGGAGGGCGAGGAGGTGCAGGTGGGGGTGCGTCTGTCCAGCCTGGCCTGGCAGGAGGGCCGGGGAGGGAGGCAGGCCGGGAGAGAGGAGTGCGGTTGTGGTGGCGGCCGCGATGAGAAGGGCGCGCGTGCGGCGTGGTGTCGGGCCGCGGCGGGGGGCCGGATGTGTTGGTACTGCTGGCTGCAGGAGGTGGCTGGCGTGAGTGCGTGTGCGTGCGTTGGTGCCGGTAGCTGTGAGTGTGTAGCGGAGAGTGAGGCGGGCGAGGCGTTGCTGGGCCGGGCGGTCGGGGCGGGCCGGGCTGTGGGGCGGTTGTGTGGAGGCGGTCGGTGGAGCAGGAGGGGCGTGTCGGCGTGACGTCAGGCGGCGGGCGTCTTGGAATTGAGGCAGAGCGGCAAGGCGGCTGTCGCGGTTGTGGTGGCGATGGCCGGTAGGATATTGCTGAAGAGGCGGAGGCAGGAGGATCCAGGAGTTCGAGGCCTGCTGGGCTACACATTTTCTTCCGCCGCTTTTGCGCAACGCGACACCACACTACACATCAAAAACCACAACACACCCAAACACGGACACACACACCCTCCTCCCGCCTCTCATCTTTTGCATTCCACTTCAACACACCTTCGTTGCCCACACGCTATACATGCTCACCTTAAGCCCCCATCCTTTGCTCACAAAACCTACAAACCCACACCACACCCACACGCTCAACGCACACGCCACTCGCACACGCACGGCTGCACTCTACTCTCACGCACTCACCACCCTGCACCACCCTTTCGCCCCACATTCCTCCTGCCTTTCAACAACAACCACCAAAAACCACACTTGTGCTCAGCCCACGTTCAGGGAGACAGAATGGGATGTCAAGCAGCCCGATGCACACGTCCTCTTAGCCGTGGGCCATCCTGCCTCTGTGCCGCCCAAGCTCGTCTTCACCATCGTTTCCAAGCGCAGTCCACACTTGGGTTTCGTACCCAGGCCCAGCCCACCTAGTCTCTGCAAACATTCATTTCCTTCGTTCCCTCAGTCAAACTTTCAATTCAGCTTCAATCCAACGCAAGAATACATTGCAGGGGTGGACACGCGCGCGCCTCGACAACACACAGGAGCTCCGCTGCCTGTGTGTGACCCCACGCGTCCTCGTCCTCCCTTCAGCTCTCCTGCCTCCGTTCTTTGTCATGCACGTGCACTCGAGCGTGTGTGCGTGGGGCTCCAAGAGTCATCCTGCCCAACACTGGGGGATCTGCCAAACATCCTGCATCCAGCACGCACCCCGCATACCCCGCTAGGCCCCAGGAGTTTGTCCTCTTCTCTCGTGCCCCTCATCCCGTATGCCTCTTAGCACCAAGCGTCCTTTCTTCCTTAGAATGGCAACCTGCCATTGTCTCTTCAGGACCCCTCTGCCTTCCTCTTCCTCCTCAAGGTCTTCCCTTCCTCCTCCTCCTTCTCTATATCCTCCCCTGTCTCTTCCTCTCCTCCTCCTCTCCTCCTCCTCCTCCTCCTCCTCGACTCGTGGTCTTTCACCCCCTTCTCTACTCCATCCTTAGTAATCCTCTGCCAATAGGCTTGGACATTTGCCGCTACTCTACCACTACCAGTCTCCGGGCCCTCCAACCATAGCCCATCTTCCCTGGCTCTTTGGCAGTGCTTGGCCTTCCTCGCCGAGTCTGCGACAGGGCAGGAGCCAGGGAGCTGTCGGTTGTATCTGTAGCTGTCGATGGCCCTGTCGCTGTCCCTGTCCCTGTCGCTGTCGCTGTCGCTGTCGCTGTCCAGGAGTGTGGAAGCGCGTCCCTGGGTGCACGACGGATCTGTAACCTCCTCTCTTCTCTCACTTGCTGACACCACCACCGAGCCGATATCTCCCCACACCCCCGACTGTCTAGGGCAGGAATCAGACCAGGTGGGGTCAAACGAAGCTAATGGTCAGTGGTGAACCCTGCGGGAAGCCGGATTCTCAGGCCCGCAGCGGGATGCGGAAGGCCACGGGCTCATTGTCCTGTCAGGAACCCCGGTGCGTGGACGGATTGGAGCGGGAGAAACTGTGTATGTGCAGGGCCTGGCCATCGCCCGCGTCCTGCCCAAAATAAAAAACCCCCCCCAAAGGCTCAGCCGCATCGTTGTGTGAGGGCCCCTGGCCCCTGGGGTGGCTTCACGCTCATACCGAAGAGTGTCCGCAGTTGCCCCAAGGCCGAACTCCCCAGCCGCCCGTCGCCTCGAGGGTTCTGTGCCAAAGGGACTTAAGGGGAGACAGGTGAGGGCCACCTCTTGCCAAGGGGCGGTGTCAAGAACTAGGGGGACAGGTGGCAGGCAGGGGACGGGGTGAGGTGGTCACCAAGGCGGCAGGAGCGGTGGGCGGGAGTGGGTCAGGGGAATCTGGCCATCGATGACTCTGGTTCCCACTAGGAGCAATCTGGAATTAGAGCTCCGGAGAAAAGTTGGCCCTATGGCCTGCGCACAGTCCGTATGGGTCTCGTGACGGAGAAGACAGGAAGAAATGTCGGGCAGGGCAGGTAGAGGACAATGGGATTTCCATTAAGCCCAAAGGGAAAGGCACCAGAGTGGCCACAAAATGGTTGGATGGACGGACCGGATGAACACTTGAGGTACTGAGATAAGTGAGTGTCCCTTATTATATTGAGAATGGGCAATGTCTTCTCGAAGTTCCAATGCTGGGTGAGATGAAACTTGGCCTGTGTCCTCTGGAATCAACCAGAATTTCATTTTGGGGATGATGCCCAAAGGGGTTCACCTTGGCAAATGGAAACGTCGAGGACTCACAAGGAGATTAGGTAGGTAGCTCCACAGGTGTTGTATGGGGGACGGGCCCCGCTTTTAGAGGGGACTGCCGTCAGGGAAATGACTGGAAACTACGGCGTTGCCCATTGCGTCCAGCTGGCCTGAAAGGTGCAGGCAGGCATTCTCCTGCCACTTGCGGCCCAGTTCTGAGACAGCGTTATGAGACAGGGCTTCACGAAGTAACCCCGCCAGACCTGACAAACTACTACCCTGCCATTTGGTTCATAGCTGTCCTGGAAGGTCCAGGGATTCTTCCTCTCACAGCTGATCAGTATAGATAAAGCTGTAATACACACCACACTCAAGGAGACCCCGACATGGTTGGTTGGTTGTGTTGTTTTCCCCCTCCCATCTTCTGGCCTTACTGTCGTTTCAGTGTATTTCCTGTGATTCCTCTCTGCCTTATTCATTTGTTATTTATTTAATCATTTCTGCTGTGCATGCATGCATGCATGCATTTATTTCATTATTATTTAAGGTAAGGTTAGATCTCTAGCCAGGGGGAAGACCTGGATTAATTTGTAGTCTTCAGGGTGGCCTTGAGCTACGCATGTCCTCCAACCTCTGCCTTTAGTGCCTGGGTTCATGGGGTGAGACACAGGCCTGCTTCTCATGTTGTCTTGCTCTTCCTTTCATTTTCTTTCCCTTCTTTTCTTGTTTCTTTTGTATTCTCGCTCTTTTCTTTTGGGTTTCCTAATCGGTTAATTGGCGTCCTGGGAGCCGTCAGGTTGATGACTCACCCTGCAGAGTAGCTGAAGTTCTGATATATTCACTCACAAGAGAGGCCTGCGACTGGCATGTCTGATCCTGCATTCCTTAGGCCGCACAGTTTGGTTCTATAATGACCCGGCTGTGTCCACTTGGTGTTCCGTCGGTTTGTGATTTGGTTTGGGTGGGGACCTTGTCCTCCATCGGGCAGCCAGCCTTCCTTCCTGTTCCACCAGCAAGACCTCTCATCAACTGGGGCCATCCTCCTGCTGAGAGGCCGGCGTCCCCACCCAGCTGTGCAATGGAAAGTGTTTGCCCTCCCTGAGATGCTGAGGAATGTCAAGCTCTTCATCCTTACAGGACGACGGGGGTCCAAGCCCGGGCCCGGGCCCAGGTCTAGGGCACTCGGTGGCTCTCATGGAATTCTGATGCCGTTTCGGGACAGAAAACCGAGGAGCTTCCTGTATGTCGGCGTGCTGCCACCGAGCGGGTGGGTGCCCCAACGGTAGTACGGGGAGTGGGGAGCTGGAGGAGGGTGGTGATTACCAACACCCCTCCGCCCCCGAAACCCACTTTCCACAGGCGAAGAGGGGGCCCCGCAGAGAGCACGCACTGCTTGGCATTACCCTACGCCCAGGCTTGTTGTGTCATACTGACGGCTGTCTTTCCATAGCGTAGCAGTCACACCCTGGCATTATGGGGCAATGGGCGGTCCGTGTTGGTGGATGGCCAGCTCGGGCCCCAGGGCTAGTTCCGTGTCCCGCGTCGTACGTGTTGGTTCATGTAGGAGGTGCGGTCTGTGGGCTCGCCCAGCGCCGGTGGGAGTGGAGGAGAGAAGTGTGAAAGGTGCAAAGTTGTGAAGCGCCCACTCCGAGTAGTGTTGTGGTCTGAGACGAAGTGTCCCGGGCCTGGGGGTGTGGGGGCAAGTAGCTGAGGGCCCGTTGAGGGAGGGCGAGGAGGCTGAAGGTGGGGGTGCGTGTCCAAGGACCTGGGCCTAGCAGAGGGCCGGGGAGGGAGGCAGGCGGGGAGAGAGGAGTGCGGTTTATTTGTGGGTTGGCGGCCCGCGAGAGGGCGAGCGTGCTGGCGTGGTGTCGGGCAGCGGCGGGGGGCCGGTATTTATGTGTTGGCGTGCTGAGCGCAGGAGGTGGCTGGAGTGAGAGTGCGTGTGCGTGCGTGGCTTCGTGCCTAAGCTGTGAGTGTGTAGCGGTGAGTGATGCGGGCGAGGCGTTGGCTGGCGCCGGGCGGTCGGGCGGCCGGGATGTGGGGCGGTTGTGCTGGGGAGGCGGTCGGTGGGCAGGAGGGGCGTTGTCGGCGTGACCGTCGGCTCCCGGCCGTCTTGAATAGAGCAGAGCGGCAGCGGCTTGTCGCCGGTTGTTGGTGGTGGCGCATGCCGGTAGGATATTGCTAGCGGAGGCAGGAGTATAGGTTAGTTCACGAGGCAAGCCTGGGCTACAATTTTCTTCCCGCGCTTATTGCGCAACGCGGACACCACACACACTCATTTCACAACACAACCACAACACTGACACTCACACCCTCCCCTCCCGCCTCTCCTCTTTTGATTCCTTCAACACACCTTCGCTTGCCCACACGCTCATACTTGCTCACCTAAGCCCCATTCCTTTGTTTTGTTTACTCACAACACCTACTCCCACACCCTCACCCGCACACCACACGCACAGCACACGCACACGCACGGCAGCCTTACTCTCACACTCACACCTGCAACAACCTCTTTTCGCCCCCACCATTCTACTGCCTTTCAACAACATCCACTCAAAACCACACTTGTGCTCAGCCAGTTCAGGGTGACAGGGAATGGGAATGTCATGCAGCCCGATGCACACGTCCTCTTAGCCGTGGCCACCTCCTGCCTCAGTGCCGCAAGCTCCGTCTTCACCATCGTTTCAAGCGCTAGTCCACACTTGGTCTTCGTTTACCCTGCCCAGCCACCTAGTCTCCTGCAAAATTATTTTCCTTCCCGTTCTCATTCAACTCTTTCAATTCAGCTTCAAGCCAACGCATGTAAACATTGAAGGCGGTGAACCCAAACCCTGCGCGCGCCGACACAACCAGGAGCTCCGCTCGCCATGGTGTAGACACCCACGGTCCTCTTTCCTCCTCAGGTTCCCTGCCCCTCCTGTTCTTTGACATGCACGTGCACTCGTGCTGTTTGTAGGGCGCTGGGGGGGGGGCTCCAAGGAGACATCCTGCCCTACACAGAGGGGCTCTGCAAACATCCTCCATCCAGCCGCACCCCGCACCCCCGCTAGGCCCCAGGAGTTTGTTCCTCTTCTCTCGTGCCCCTCATCCCCTGTGTGCCTCTTGCACAATGCGTACCTTCTTTCCTTAGAATGCAACTACCTTTTTCCTCTCTTAGAGACCCTCCTGCCTTCCTCTTACTCCTCCAGGCTCTTCCTTCCTCCTCCTCATTCTCTATATCCTCCTGTCTCTTCATCTCCTCCTCCTCCTCTCCTCCTCCTCCTCCGACTCGTGGTCCTTCTCACCCCTTCCTTCCTACTCCATCCCTTAGCTATCCCTCTGCCAATAGGCTTTAGGCAACATTTGCCGCTACCTCTCCAACTACCAGTCTCCGAGGCCCTCCCACAATAGCCCATTCTTCACCTGGCTCTTTGGCAGAGGCTCTGGCCTTCCCTCGCCGAGACAGTGACAGGGCAGGAGCCCTAGGGAGCTGTCGTTGTATCTGTAGCTGTCGCTGGCCCTGTCGCTGTCCCTGTCCTGTCCCCCCCCCCCCCCCGCCGACCCCCCCCCGCTGTCGCTGTCCGCTGTAGCTGTCAGGAGGTGGTTGGAAGCGCGACCCTGGGTGCACCGTCGGTCTGTAACCTACTCTCTTTCTCTCCCCTTGCTGACACCACCACCGAGCGATATCTCCCAACCCCCGACTGTCTTGGCAGAATCAGGACCAGGTGGGGTCAATCGTGGCTCAGGTCAGTGGTTGAATCCCCTGCGAGGAAGCCTGAGTTATCTGGCCCGCCAGCGGGAAGCGGAGGCAACGGGACATGAGTTCCTGTCTGAGGAAACCCCCCGGGCGAGGACGGAATGGACGCTGGGGAGGAGAACTCTGTATGTGCAGGGCCTGGCCATCGCCGGCGTCTGCCAAGGGCTCAGGCCGCATCGGGTGTGAGGGCCTGGCTCCCTGGGGAGGCTTCACGCACAACCGAAGAGTGTCCGCAGTGCCCCCAAGGCCGAACCTCCCCAGCCGCCCGTCGCCTCGAGGGTTCTGTGCCAAAAGGGACCTTAAGGGGGCAGACAGCGTGAGGGCACCTCTGCCTATGGGAGCCAGGTCGTTCCAACGAACTGGGGACACAGGTGGAAGGCAGGGGACGGGGGGTTGAGTGGTCCAAGGCGGGGGCAGGAGCGTAGTGGGCGGTGTGGGTCAGGGGAATCTGGCCATCGGATGACTCTGGTCCCACTGGCGGTGCAATCTGAATTAGAGCTCCGTTGAGAAAGTGCCCTATGGCCTGCGCACAAGTCCTATGGTCTCGAGAGAGATAGACAGGAAGGAAAATGTGGGCTCGGGCAGGTAAGAGGACAATGGGATTTCCATTAGCCCAAAGGGTGGCACCAGAGGTGGCAGATGGATGGATGGACGGCACGGTTGAACACTTGAGGTACGAGATACGTGGTGTCCCTTACTTATATGAGAATGGGCATTGTCTTCCTCGAAGTTCCAAAAGGGATGAAACTTGGCTGTGTCCTCTGTGCCTATCCCCAACCCCCTCATTTCATTTTGGGGAGGATGCCAAGTCTGGCAAATGGAAACGTCGAGGATCACAAGGAGATTAGGTAGGGTAGATCCACAGGTGTTGTCTGGGGACAGGGCGCTTTCGAGGTGGGACTGCCGTCAGGGAAATGACCGGGAAACTACTGCGTTGCCATTTGCGTCAGCTGGGCTGAAAGGTGCAGGCAGGCATTCTCCTGCCACTTGCGGCCCAGTACGGAGACAGCGTTTGTGAGACAGGGCTTCACGAAGTAACCCCGCCAGACCTGCAAACTAATACCCTGCCATTTGGTTCAAGCTGTCCTGGAAGTCCAGGGATTCTCCTCTCACTAGCTGATCAGTACTCAAGATAACAGCTGTAATACACACCACACTCCAGGAGACCCAGACATGTTGGTTGGGTGGTTGGTTTTCCCCTCCCATCCTTCTTGCCTTCCTGTCGTTTTCTGTGTCGTCTGTGATCTCCTCTCTGCCATATTCATTTGTGATTTATTTATTCATTCATGCATGCATGCATGCATGCATGCATTTATTCATATTTATTTATTTAAGGTAAGGTTAGTTCTAGCCAGGGGAAGACCTGGATTTCAATATATGTAGTCTCAGGCCCCGTAGTGGCCTTGAGCTCACGGCTGTCCTCCTACTCTGCCTTTCCAGTGCTGGGTTCATGGGGTGAGACACCAGGCTCTGCTTCTCATGTTGTCTGGGGGCTTCCTTTCATTTTTTTCCCTTCTTTTTTGTTTCTTTTGTCATTTTACCTCCGCCCTTTCTTTGGGTTGTCCTATCGGGAGATCTATTGGGCGTCCTGGAGCCGTCAGGTTGATGCCTAACCTGCAGAGTAGCTGAATGTTCTGAATATTCATCACCAAAGAGAGGCCTTGGGACTGGATGTCTGATCCTGCATTCCTTAGGCAGCACAGTTTGGTTCTATAATGTCACCGGCTCGTGTCCCCCTTGGTGTTCCGTCGGTTGTGATTTGGTTTGGGTGGGACCTGTCCTCCCTCGGGCAGCCAGCCTTCCGTCCCTGTTCCACCAGCAAGACCTCATCATCAAACTGGGGCCTTCTGCATGCTGAGAAGGGGCGGTCCCCCACCCAGCTGTGCAATGAAAGTGTTTGCCCTCCCTGAGATGCTGTGGAATGTTCCAGCTCTCCATCCTTACAGGACGACAGGGTCCAAAAGCCGGGCCCGGGCCGCCAGGTCTAGGGCACTCGGTGCTCTCATTGGAAATCCTGATGCCGTTTCTGGACAGTAAACCGAGAGCTTCTGTCTGTCGGCGTGCTGCCACCGAGCCGGTGGGCCCCATACGGTTGTACGGGGAGTGGAGAGCTGGAGGAGGGCTGGTGTTTACCCACCCCCCTCCCCGCCCCGACCCACTTCCACAGGCAAGAGGGGGCCCCGCAGCGAGGCCACGCACTGCTTGGCCATACCTAGCCCCAGGCTTGTTGTGTCAACACCCTGAACGGCTGTCTTTCCATAGCGTAGCCAGTCCACACCCTGGCATTACTGGGGCAATGGGGTCCAGTGTTGGTGGATGGCAGCTCGGGCCCTGGCTAGGTTCCCATGTCCCCGCGTCGTACGTGTTGGTTAGGAGGAGCGTGCGGTCTGTGGGCTCGCCCAGAGCCGGTGGTGTGGAGGAGAGAAGTGTGAAAGGGCAAAGTTTGTGAAGCGCCCACTCCGCAGTAGTCGTGTGAGTCCTGAGACAAGTGTCCCGGGCCTGGGGGTGTGGGCATGTAGCTGAGGCGTGAGGGAGGGCGAGGAGGCTGCTAGGTGGGGGTGCGTGTCCAGGCCTGGGCCTGGCAGGAAGGGCCGGGGAGGGAGGCAGGCGGGGAGAGAGGAGTGCGGTTGTGGTGGCGGCCGCGAGAGGGCGCGCAGTGCGGCGTGGTGTCGGGCCAGCGGGTGGGGGCGGTGTGTTGGGTGCTGAGAGCAGGAGGTGGCTGGCGTGAGTGCGTTTGCGTGCGTGCGTGCGAAGCGGTGAGTGGGTAGCGGAGAGTGAGGCGGGCGAGGCGTTGCTGGCGCCGGGCGGTCGGACGGCCGGGCTGTGGGGCGGTTGTGCTGGAGGCGGTCGGTGGAGCTGGAGGGGCGTGTCGGCGTGACGTCAGGCGGCGGCGTCTTGAATAGAGGCAGAGCGGCCGCGCTGTCGCGGTTGTGGTGGCGCATGCGTAGGATATTGCTGAAGAGGCGGGGAGGAGGATCCCCCCCAGGAGTTCGAGGCCAGCCTGGCTACACATTTTCTTCCGCCGCTTTTGCGCATACCGCGACTACACACACACCTTCAATCCACAACACACCTACTACACGGACACCCACACCCTCCCCTCCGCCTCTCCTCCTTTTTGCATTCCCTTCAACACACCTTTCGACTTGCCCACACGCTCATACATGCTCACCTAAGCCCCATCCTTTGCTACCAACAACCTACACACCCACACCACCCCACACGCACCCGCACACGCCACGCACACGCACGGCAGCCTATATCTCACACTCACCACCCTGCACCAACCCTTTCGCCCCACCATGCCTCCTGCCTTTCAAAACAACAACCACCTAACCTCATGTGCTCAGCCCAGTTCAGGGAGACAGGATTGGAATGCAAGCAGCCCGATGCACACGTCTCTTAGTCCGCTGGCCACCTCCTGCCTCAGTGCCGCCCAAGCTCCGTCTTCACAATCGTTTCAAGCGAGTCCACACTTGGTTTGTACCCATGCCCAGCCACCTTGTCTCCTGCAAACATTCATTTCCTTACGTTCCCTCATTAAACTTTCTTATTCAGCTCATCCAACGCAAGAAACATTGCCAGGGGTGACTCGCGGCGCGACGACAACACACCAGGAGCTCCGCTCGCCATGTGTGTGCACCCTTCGGTCCTCGTCCTCCCTCAGGCTCTCCTGTCTCCATGTTCTTTGACATGCACGTGCACTCGATCTGTGTGAGCGCTGGGGGGCTCCAGGAGAATCCTGCCCAACCACAGTGGGGCTCTGCAAACATCCTCCTATCAGCCCCGCACCCGCCACCCCCGCTCGGCCCCAGGAAGTTTGTCTCTTCTCTCGTGCCCCTCATCCCGTTTGCCTCCTATTAGCACCAAAGCGTCCTTTCTTCCTTAGAATGCAACTGCCATTTCCTCTTCAGGAACCCTCCTGCCTTCCTCATCTCCCCAGGTATTCCTTCCTCCTCCTCCTTCTCGATATCCTTCCTCTCCCCTGTCTCTTCTCCTCCTGTCCTCCTCCTCCTCCTCCTCCGACTCGTGGTCCTTTCACCCCCTTCCTCCTACATCCATCCCTTAGCTACCCCCTGCCAATACTTTGCAACATTTGCCGCTACCTCACGCACTACCAGTCTCCGGGCCCTCCCAACATAGCCCATCTTCACCTGGCCGTGCACGCGGCACGTTCCCCCGAGACAGAGACAGTAGGTAGCCCAGGGAGCTGTCGTTTATGTGTAGCCTGTCACTGGCCCTGTCCCTGTCGCTGTCGCTGTGGCTGTCGCCTGTCCAGGAGGTGTGGAACGCGTCCCTGGTGCCCGACGGTCTGTAACCTCCCTCTTCTCTCCCCTTGCTGACACCACCACCGAGCCGATATCTCCCCCACAACCCCCCGACTGTCTTGGCAGAATCAGACCATGTGGGTCAACGAGCTCAGTCAGTGGTGACCCTGCGAGGAAGCTGGATTTCTCAGGCCCGCAGCGGGAAGCGGAAGGCCTCGGGACATGGTTCCTGTCATGGAACCCCGGTGCGAGGACGGAATGGACGCGGGAGAAACTGTGTATGTGAGGGCCTGGCCATCGCCCGCGTCTGCAAAGGGCTCAGGCCGCATCGTGTGGTGAGGGCCCTGGCTCCTGGGGAGGCTTCACGCACAACCGAAGGTTTCCGCAGTGCCCCCAAGGCCGAACCTCCCCAGCGCCCGTCGCCTCGAGGGTTTGTGCATAAGGGCTTAAGGGCAGACAGGTGAGGGCACCTCTTGCCAATGGGGCGGACGTTCCAACGAACTGGGTCACAGGTGGCAGGCAGGGGACGGGGTGAGGTGGTCCAAGGCGGCAGGCGCGGTGGGCGGAGGGGGTCAGGGGAATTCAGGCCATCGATGACTTCTGGTCCCAGGCGAGCAATCTGATTAGAGCTCCGGGAGAGAAAAGTGCCCTATGGCCCGCGCACAAGGTCCTTAAGGGTCTCGAGAAGAGGAAGACAGGAAGAAATGGGGCACGGGCAGGTAGAGGACAAGGGGATTTACCATAGCCCAAAGGGAAAGGCACCAGAGGGGCAGGATGGGATGGATGGACAGACGGATGAACTCTTGAGGTACGTAGATACGTGTGTCCCTTACTTATATGAGAATGGGCATTGTTTCTCGATGTTCCAAAGCAGGGGATGAAACTTGGCCTGTGTCCTCTGGAATCAACCAGAATTTCATTGTGGGGAGGATGGCATGTCCTGGTAAATGGAAACATCGTGGACTCACAAGGAGATTAGGTAGGAGCTCCACAGGTGTTGTCTGGGGACAGGGCCGCTTTTCGAGGTGGACTGCCGTCAGGGAAATGGCCCTGGAAACTACTGCGTTGCCAATTTGCCGTCCAGCTGGCCTGAAAAGGTGCAGG
>JAEEGE010000141.1:0-28688 GCA_036346955.1 Dipus sagitta | reverse complement strand
AGCCAGAATGGAGGCAAGCTCCAGGCTACTGGAATCTTTCACATATGCCGTCCCTGCCCCGCGTGCGTGCTTATGTGGGTCGAATGAAGATGTGTGGGCTAGATTCTACCCACAGATAGCAACGTTTCAGTGTACCTGGTCCCTGAATTAAATTGGATGAGCCATACCACCCGGCATAAAACTTGATCAAATCCTTTGCCTGATAACCAGGCACTAGAGAAATTGTCGAGCACGGCGGCGGGGAGGGGTGGGACGGGTGGGCAGGAGCGTTTCGGGGCTCCATAACGTTATTCTGGGCGGTTCCCTAGAATTTCAAACAACCAAACAACGACCAACCACCCAAGCAGAAGGAAAGGAAAAAAATATAATAATAAATACATAAATAACATAAAAAAATAAGTACATAAATAATTACATAAATACCAAGAACCAGCCCCAAGCGGACAGGAGGGAAAGGACGCAGGATTAGGTGTGATGGAGGGGAGGGAAGGGAATGGTCGTAATAGAGTCCCTAAGGGAAAGGAAGCTGATGTTGTGCTGACTAGAAACCCGTTGGAATCTGACAAGTGACTCATGCTGTTCAAGGTGACATGAGATGAGCCAAGCACAACCGTGGCACGGCAGCAGGAGAAGGAGGGCTGGGACATGTGGAGCCACATGCCCACCTTATCCTGGGATGGCGCCCCATCCCCGGGGTACTGGTCCGGACGAGCTTGAGGTGGTAACAATCGAGGGGAACAGGGGAGGAATCACAGGCGCCCATGTGAGCATTGAGGGTGTTCCAATAATAAGCCCAGCGATTCAGCGGGCGGAGGCTGGACGGGGTCGGTGGGCCGTATTAAAGTACTTCTCCCTGCGTTCCATTCGCATACCTATGATACCCCCCCCCCCCCCCCCCCCCCCCCCCCCACCCCCACCGGACCCCCCCTCACCACGACGTGATCTACAATAGATCTCCTCGCCCCCTCAAACCCCCCCCCCCCCCACCCACCCCACCCCCCCCCACCAACCCACCCAAACAAGTCCCCCCCCCCCTTTCAGGGCAGTCGACTCCGCGAGGCGACGAGGAGGATCGCGGAGGCCAGAGCCCCAAGGCCCCGCAGTCGGAGCGACTTTCCTCTGTGCCCCGGACCCTGGGCTGGGGACCCCCCCGCACGACTAAGTCTTGCTGATATAGGTGGGGAGAGCCGACGTGAGGTGGAGCCCTCCTGCACCGGCTAGTGCAAGGGGTTGGAGGAGAAGCGGGTGCTGAAAGAGCACGTGGCAGTGCCATGTCCACTGGACTTCACCCCGTACCCACCAAAGGTGCGGAAAGCTTTTGAGAAAAACTCTCGGCCTTTCAGTGTCTCCAGGCATCCTGTAAGAGATGGGAATCCAGGAAGCCAGTGAGGGTGTGCAAACACGAGCTCCTGGGACTCTGGCGAGGGACTAGGCGGCCCGCTGGAAGAGGCTGGCTAGGCAGGCCACGAAGCCCATTGCGGAATGGCCAGCATCGGCACGAACCTCCCCCAGGGAGTAGCAGGCTGGGCTCCAGGATGCCCATCGCCAAGGCCCCAGGCAGCCCAGGGCGGCAGGCGCTCCCCCTGGGTATGGAAAGGGCCACCTTCTCCCACGTGAGACGTGGCGCGCACCTGTCCCGGGTGGCAGAATGAGCTGAGGCTGCACCCGGGTGGAGCCCAGAGTGCACTCTGCGACACCGGTCTACTCTGGACGCGGGCCGGGCCGCCCCCCCTACATGACCCCAGCGGTTCCCGCCAGTGCATAGGAGCCGCTCACAAGCCCCATGCGAGACGGGAGGAGGGGAAGCGTTTCCGCCTGGAAGCCAGCGTCATGGGGCGGAAACCAGTCGGTGGCCTCTCCGGACACGCACATGCCCTCACGCACGTCTCAGAGCCACGTCACAAAGACGTCTTGCCGTGCCCACGAGGCTAACTAGGAAACACTGCCACGGAGTTCGAGAGGAGGGAGCCCCATGGGCGGCGACTGGTGTACACCCCCCCCCCCCCCCCCTCTCACACCCCCCCCCCCCCACCAATCAACACAACACACTTCCCCCCCCCCACCCACCCCCCCACCACCCCCCCCCCCACCTACCCCCCCCACCCTCGTGTATGCCAGATGGACCTGCTAGGCTGCAAGAGGGCTGCAGAGCAGGGGCTCCAGCACTGACCCGCAGCCCCCAGGACGCTGTAGGACCAGAGACCCAGAGCATGCCAAACCAGACGATTTCTTTGCCATCGGCGGGACGCGTCCACGGGCGGAAAGCCTTCTCCCCCAAAAGGCAGGAGCAACCTGTGCCACAGGAGGGGCGGCTGACTCTGGGAAAATCCAGAAAAACAGCTGAGTCTCAGGGTCCAGACCCGCCTCAGTGCCACCCGGCCTCCTGTATGCCACTGGCCCTCCCACTGGCTTCCTGGAGGACAGCGCTCAATGCGCTGCAGGGTCAGACCCAAGAAAGACGCCCCACTCATGGCAAGAGCATAAGAGATTACAAGATGGAGCTACAGGATATGGAGCCCACCTGAGGAAGCAAGGGACATTGCCCGGGGAAGCAAACTGGCTCTGCCCTCAGCTCCCATTTCCCTGCTGCCGCTGGAGGGATCCCAAGTCCCTTGCCCTGGGCGGGGGGCACAAAACTGAGGCCGCGGCAATTACAGTCTCTTGCCCTGGAAAGACAGGTTTCTCTCCGGGCATTCCAAGGCGGGAAGGCCACATATATCCCCCGCCTAGGCACTTGGGGAATCGGGACTCCGCCCTGAATCAACAGGACAAGACAGACACAAGGGCACACATCAACAGTGCATTCAGTGTCGCACGATCCTGTGGAAATTTGCAAAAGGGAACTCACGATACCCTTCGGCTGAATTCATATCTGTTCAGAGGGGAGGGTCACAACAGGGAAATCGAGGATTCCAGTAAGTCCGCCATTCAAACCCCCCCCCGGAACTCACAGCAAACACACACAGCCCTCACATTCACAACGCTGTCTTTCTTCCCCCGCTTCCCTGGCCAGCGCTGCTACTTGATGCTTCCAAACTCTGGCCACACACACCCAACGGTGTTTAATTTTACATGCATCTTTGTCCACACATCCCTTAGTTTTGTACTGGTAGTTATTCATCTAACTGTCTATTCTCTTTGTTTGGTTACGTCGGTAGGCTGTTACGGTTGGTTTATTTATTTGTATTGGTGGCTGGTGCGGGTTTCTCGCCGTGGCCCTGGCATGCCACGGAATCTCACAACACTGTCTGAACCTCGCAGGATTCACAAGGGATCCTCCCACGAGCCAGAATTGGAGGCAAGCTCCCCAGGCTTCTGGAATCTTTCACATCTGCCCGTCCCCTGCCCGCGTGCCTTCATGTGGGTAGTTGAATGATGAGTGGGATAGTTCTACCACAGATAGGCACCGTTTACAGTGTAACCTGGTCCGGAATTACAATGGATGAGCCTTTACCTACCGGAATAAACTTGATCAATTCCTTTGCCTGGATAACCAGGGCAACTAGAGAAATGTGAGCACGGGGCGGTGTGGGTCTGGGACCGGGTGGGGCAGAGCGTTCGAGGGCCTCCATACGTTATCTGGACGGTCCCTGAGGAATTTCAACCAACCAAACAACGCCCTAACCAACCACGGCAGAAGGAAAGGAAATAAAAAAATAACTAATATAAATAAATTTAATAAATAAGTAAGTAAATAAATAATTCACATAAATACCACAGACCAGCACCAAAGCGACAGGAGGGAAAGGAGCAGGATAGATAGCAGATGGAGGGGAGGGAAGTGAAATGGTCTACATAGCAGTCCCTAGGAAGGAAGCTTGTGAAGTAGTGATGACTTGAAAACGTGGATCTGCAAGTGAGCATGCTGTCAAGAGTGACATGCGCTGACTGCACAGCACAACCTGTGGCACGCAGCAGTTGGAGGAGGGCTGGACATTGTGGAGCACAGGCCGCTCCTATCAGGAAGGGCACCTTCCCCGGGGTTCTGGACGGACGAGCTTGTGGGAGGATAAGCGATGGGAAAACAGGGGAGGGGAATAATGGCGCCCAGGGAGCGCGGCCGCGTGGCAATTAGAAGCCCAGCGAGTCAAGAGGTGCGGGAGCTGGAAGGGGGCGGTGGGCAGGATAATAAAGGACGGCTCACAGGCGGGCCCCTGGCGCAGTACCGAGAGTCGGGCGTTGTTAGAAGGGCAGAATCTGGGGTGCTGGCGGGAAGTCGATCCAGCAGGAGGCGAGGGGGGGATCGCGGAGGCCAGAGCCCAAGGCCCCGGAGCTCGGAGCGACTTGCTCTGTAGCCAGGACTAGGCTCGGGGACCCCCGCCGCACGAGCGATGTCTTGCGAGATACGGTGGGGGGAGCAGACGTGAGGGGAGCCACTCCTCGCACAGGCTAGGCCAAGGGGATGGAGGAGAACGGGTGCTGAAGGTCACGTGGAAGTGCCAGGTCCACCTGGACTTCAATAAACCCGTCCCTCACAATGGCGAACGCTTATGCGGCAACTCTCGGCCTTACCGTGTCTCCACGCATCCTGGAGAGAAGGGAAATTCAGGAAGACAGTGAGGGCTTGTGCAAACACGACTCTACTGGGATCTTGGCGAGGACCTTAGGCGGCCCGCTGGAAGAGGCTGGTAGGCAGGGCTCGAAAGCCATTGCGGAAGGCAGCACAGGCACACTCCCCCAGGGAGTAGCTGCTGGGCTCCAGGATGCCCTTCGCCCAGGCCCCAAGGCAGCCCAGCGGCGCCAGGAGCCTCCCTGTGTATGGAAAGGGCTCCTTCTCCCACGCTGAGAGTCGTGGCGCGCTCCTGTACGGGGCAGAGGAGAGATGAGGCTGCCCAGGGGGAGCCAGAGTGCACTCTACGACACCGGTCTTACTCTGGGCGCCGGGCAGGGGCCGCCAACTCCTCACATGACCCAGAGGCGTCCAGCCCAGTGCATGGAGCGTCTCAAGCCCCAGGCGAAACGAGGAGGAGGAGGAAGCCGTGGTTTCCGCCTTGGGAAGCCAGCTGTATGGGGCGGAATCCCGTCGGTGGCCATCTCCGACAAGCACATGCCCTTCACAGCACTGTCCCTCTGGAGAAACGTCACAAAGCCTTCCTTGCCGTCTGCTCGAGGCTTATGGAGGTTTCACTGCACGGAAGCTTCGAAGGAGGAGGAGCCCAGGGGCGGCAGACTGGAGCCAGATGGACTGAGGCCCTGAACGAGGCTCGCCAGAGGCAGGGCTCCCAGCACTGGCCAGCAGCACCCCGGACGCAGCCTGGAGGACCGAGGACCCCAGTGCAGCCAAACCAGGACGATCTTTGCCATCGGCGGGACGCGTCCCAGGCGGAAGCCTTCTCCCCAAAGGCAGGAGCACTAGATTTGCCACAGGGAGGGGCGTAGGCTGACTCTGGGAAATCCAGCCGCTGAGTCCAGGGCCCAGTCCCGCCTCAGTGCCAAACATCCTTGTTTGTCCTCTGGCATCCTCAACTGGCTTCCTGGAGGCAGCGCTCAATGGGAGCAGGAGTCGCACCAAGAAAGTCGCCCCACTCATGGCCAAGAGCATAGAGATTACAGATGATGCTCCAGGATATGGAGCCCACATTAGGAAAGCAATGGACATAGCCCGGGGAAGCAAAATTCGGGGCTCAGCCCTCTGCTGACATTCCATGCATGCCGCTGGAAGGGATCCCCAAGTCCTGCCAGGTCAGGGGGGCACAAACTGAGGCCGGGAATAACAGTCTTCCTGACCAGGAATGACAGGCTACATCTCGGGCTTCCTAGGCGGGAAGGCAACACATATCCCCGCCTAGGCACTTGGGGAATCGGACTCCGCATGAATCTAAGACACAGGGCAGACACAAGGCCACACAGCAACTGTTGCTTCAGTGTCGCAGATCCTGGAATTTGCAAGGGAACTCACGATCCTTTCGGTGTGTTCAGATTTTCAGAGGGGAGGGTCAAACCGGAAATCGGAGGACTCCAGTCAAGTCCGCCCAATAACCCCACCCGGAACTCACAGGCAATCACACACAGCCCTCACATTCACATCGCCCTGTCTTTCTTCACGCTTCCCTGCCTGGCCTGAGGGATCCCTGATGCTTCTCAAACTGTGGCCACCAGCACCCCAAACGTGTTTAATTTACAGGCATCTTGTCACAATATCCCTTAGTTTTGTAATGGGTAGTTATTCATCTAACTGTTCTATTCTTCCATTGTATGGTTGGTCGGTCGTCTGTTTCGGTTGGTTTAGTTATTTATGGTGGCTGGTGCGAGGGTCTCGGCGTGGCCTGGTGCCACGGATCCACAACCACTGTCTGAACCTGGCAGAGGAAATCACCAGGAATCCCTCCCCACGAGCCAGAAATGGAGGCAAGCTCCGAGGCTTCTGGAATATCTTTCACATCTGCCCGTCCCTGCCCCCGCGTGCCTACCTGTGGGAAGATTGAATGATGGTGGGATAGTTTCTACCCACAGAATAGCAACTTGTGCCAGTGTAATGGTCCCTGATTAAAATTGGATGAGCATACCTCCCGAATAAACTTGATCAATTCTTTGCCTGATACAGGCACCTAGAGAAATGTGAAGCACGGGGCGGGTGTGATGCGCGGACCGGTGGTGCAGGAGCGTTCGGGGCTCCAAAACGTTCTTCTGGGACGGTACAGAGGAATTTCAAACCAACCAACAACGACCTAACCAACCAAGCAGAAAGGAAAGGAAGAAATAAATATATAATAAATAAATAAGTAAGTAAATAAATAAGTAAGTAATAAATAATTACATAAATACTAAGACCAGCACCAAAGCGACGGAGGAAAGGGAAGCGGAAAGTAGGTGATGGACGGGAGCGAACGGGAATGGTCGTACATAGAGTCTAGGGAAAAGAAGCTGATGTTGTGATGAGTAGAAAACGTGATCGGCAAATGCGCATGCTGTTCCAAGAGTGCCATGAGCTTGACTGCCCACGGCACAACAGTGGACGCAGCAGGGTGAACGGAGAGGCTGGACATGTGGAGCACAGGGCCCTCCTTTCCTGGAAGCGCACTTCCGGGTCTGGCGGCACGAGGTTGTGGGGAAAAAAGCTGAGGGGAACAGGGAGGATAGGAATCTTGGCGCCCAGGGAGGCGCGGGTGTCCAAGTAGAAGCCCGCGAGTCAAGAGGGCGGAGGCTTGGAAAGGCGCCGGCGCCGTGGGCTGTCTATAAGGACCGGCGCCCACAGTGCGGCCCTGGCGCAGAGTACCGAGAGTCGCGGACGTTGTTAGAAGAGCAGAAACCTGGGTGCTGGGCAGTCGATCAGCGAAGGAGACGAGGGGATGGCGGAGGCCGACAAGGCCCGGAGGCTCTGGAGCGAATTGTCTGTTGCCCAGGACCGGCTGGGGACCCCCCGCACGCCGCGTGTCTTGCGAGATAGGTGGGGAGAGCGCACGAGAGGGGAGCCACTCCTCGCAACAGGGAAGGCAAGGGGGATGGAGGAGAAGCGGGTGCCTGAAGGTCACGTGGAAGTGCAGGTCCAACCTGGACTTCAAACCGTACCACTCAAGGTGCGAAGCTTTGAGACAACTCTCTGGGCCTTATCCGTGTCTCCACTAATCCTGAGAGAGATGGGAATCCGGAAGACTGTGAAGGGCTTGTGCCAAAACACGAGCTCCTGGGACTCTTGGCGAGGGACTAGGCGGCACCGCTGGAAGAGGTGGCTGGCTAGGCAGGGCTCCGAAGCCCGTTGCGGAAGGAGGCACAGGCACGACTCCCCCAGGGCAGTAGCAGCTGGGCTCCAGGATGGCCCCATCGCCCAGGCCCCAGGCAGCAAGGGCGGCCAGGGCGCTCTGTTATGGGAAGGGCCTCCTTCTCCCCCCGTGCAGGGACGTGGCGCGCTCCTGTCACGGGGCAGAAGGAGAGAGGCTGCAACCCGGGGGGAGTCCAGAGTGCACCTCTACGACAACGGGTCTACTCTGGACCGCGGGCAGGGCGCCACTCCCTACATGACCCAGGCGTCCACAGCCCAGTGCCATGGAGCCGATCTCAAGCCCAAGGCGAGACGAGGAGGAGGAGGAAGGGAAGCGTGTTCCGCTTGGCATCCAGCGGAAAAAGAATGGGGCGGAATCATCCGGTGTGCCTCTCCGGACACGCACATGGCCCTCACAGCACGGTCCTCTGGAGAAAAGGTCACAAAGACTTCCTTGCCGTGCCTTCGGAGGTTACGGAGGTTTCACTGCACGGAGCTTCGAAGGAGGAGGAGCACCATGGGGCGGCAGCAGAACTGTGCCAGATGGACCTGAGGCTGCACGAGGCTGCAGAGCCGGGGCTCCAGCACTGGACGCAGCACCAGGACGTGATGAGGAACAGAGACCCCTGAGCATGCCAAACCATGACGATTTTGCCATGGCAGGGACGGTCCACAGGCGGAAAGCCTTCTCCCCAAAGGCCAGGGAGACTGTGCCACAGGAGGGTCGGCTGAACACTGGAAATCCAGAGCTGAGTCTCAGGGCCCAGTTCCCGCCTCAGTGCCAACAACAGCCTATGTTTGTCCACTGGCCTCCTCACTGGCTTCCTGGAGGCCAGGCTCAATGGGCTGCAGGGTCAGCACCAGAAGTCGCCCACTCATAGGCCAAGAGACTAAGAGATTACAAATGTGCTAGGATATGAGCCCACTGAGGAAGCAAGGGGACATTTGCCCGGGAAGCAAACTGGGATATCGCCATCTGCTGCCATTTCACTGCTGCCGCTGGAGGGATCCAAGTCCCGCCCGGGTCAGGGGGCACAAAACTGAGGGCGTGGAATTACAGTCTTCCTGCCCACAGGAAAGGACAGGGCTCTCTCGGGCATTCCTAGGCAGGGAAGGCCCCACATATCCCCGCCTAGGCACTTGGGGAATCGGGACTCCGCCATGGAATCAACAGGAACAGGGACAGACACAAGGCCACACAGCAACTGTGCATCAGTGTCGCACGATCTAGTGAATTTGCAAAGGGAACTCACGATCCCTTTTGGCACTGCTTTCCATAGCTGTTCAGAGGGGAGGGTCACCACAGGAAATCGATGACTCCAGTAAGTCCGCCCTACAACCCACCCCAGGAATCACAGCAATCACACACAAGCCCTCCATTCACATCGCCTGTTTTCTTCCCGCTTCCATGGCCAGGCCAGGCTCCTGATGTTCCAACTGTGGCCACCTGCAAACCCAAACGGTTAATTTACAGGATTCTTGTCAAACTATCCCTTAGTTTGTAATGGTAGTTATTTATTATCTGATGTCTCTTCTTCCAATGTTTGGTTGGTCGGGTCGGCTGTTCGGTTTGTTAAATTATTTTTGGTTTTTGGCTGGGTGCTAGGGAGGGGGGTTCGGCGTGGCCTGGACTGCCACGGATCTCACAACATGTCTGGAACCTGAGCAGGGAGATTCACAAGGATCCTCCCACGAAAGCCAGATTGGAGGGCAAGCTCCGCAGGCTTTGGAATCTTTCACATCTGCCCGACCCCTGCCCCTGCGTTTGCCTTCAGTTGGGTAGTTAATGATGGTGGTATGATTCAACCCACAGATAGCAAACGTTTTCCCAGTGTTACATGGTCCCTGAATTATTGGATGAGCTACCCACACGGAAAAACTAGTTCAATTCCTTTTGCCTGATAACAGGCACCTAGAGAAATGTGAGCACGGGGCGGGGAGGGTGGGTACCGGGTGGGGCAGAGCGTTCGGGGCTCCATAACGTTTTCTTGGACGGTCCCTGAGGAATTTCAACCAACCAACAAGACCTAACAAACAAGCAGAAGAGAAAGCAAATAAATAAATAAATAAATAAATAAATAAATAAATAAATACGTTAGTAATAAATTAATTACATAATACCTTAGAACCATCACCAAAGCGGACAGGAGGGAAAGGAAGCAGGATAGAAGTGATGGAGGGGAGCGAAGGGAATGGTCGTACATAGAGACCCTAGGGGAAAAGAAGTGATGTTGTGATGATAGAAAAACTTGGCTCTGCAAGTGACGCATGCTGTTCAGAGTGACATGAGCAGACTGCACACGCACAACCTGTGGCACGCAGCAGGTGAAGGAGGGTCCTGGCCATTGTGGAGCACAGGGCCTCCTTTCCTGGAAGGCGCACCTTCCCGGGGCTGGCCCCCCGGCCGAGCTTGTGGGAAAAATCTGAGGGGAACAGGGGAGGAAATTTGGGCGCCAGGGAGCGCGGGGAGTGGCAATTAGAAAGCCCCCAGCGAGATCAAGAGGGCGGAGCCTGGGAAGGGTGCGGTGGGCTAGTATATAAGGCCTGCGCACAGGCGGGCCTGGGCAGTACCCGAGAGAGGGCGTTGTTGAGAAGAGCAGAATCCTGGGTGTGGGCAGTCGTTCAGCGAGGAGACGAGGAGGATCGCGGAGTCCAGAGCCCAAGGCCCACCGGAGCTCGGAGCGAGCGACTGCTTCTGTGCCAGGACCGGCTGGGGACCCCCGCACGAGCGACGTCTTGCGAGATAGGTGGGGAGAGCGCCGCTGAGGGGAAGCCACTCCTCGCGGTAGGCAAGGGGGATGGAGGGAAGCGGGTGCAGAAGGTTCACGTGGAAGTGCAGGTCCACCTGGGACTTCAACCGTACACACAAGGAGCGGAAAGCTTTTGGAAACTTCGCCTTTGCAAAACCGTGTCTCACGCATCTGAGGAGATGGGAATCAGGAAGACAGTGAAGGGTTGTGGCAAACACGAAGCTCTGGGACTCTTGGCGAGGGACTCGGCGGCCCGCTGCGAAGAGGCTGGCTAGGCAGGGCTCGAAGCCCATTTTTGCGGAAGGCAGGTCAGGCACGATCCCAGGGAGTAGCAGCTGGGCTCCAGGATGCCCCATCGCCCAGGGCCCCAGGCAGCCAGGGCTCCAGGCGTCCCTGGGTATGGAAAAGGGCCTCCTTCTCCACGTGCGGAAGTGGGCGCACCTGTCACTTGGCCCGCAGTAGATGCGGCGCACCGGGGGGAGCCAGCGAGCATTACGGACACTGTCAACTGGACGCGGTCAGCATGTGCCTGCATCTACCTTACACCAGGGTCCAGCCAGAGCATGGAGCGTAACCCCCCCCAAACAATAAAAACAAACAAAAACCCCCCCCCAAAGCCCCAGGCGAAGACGGAGAGGAGGAGGAAGCGTGTTTCCGCTTGGAAGCCAGCGGAATGGGGCGGAATCCAGTCCGGTGGCCCTCTCGGACAAGCACATGCCCTCACAGCACGGTCTCTGGAGAAAAGTCACAAAGACTTCCTTGCCGGGCCTCGAGGGCTTTCGGGAGGTTTCACTGCACGGAGCTTCGAAGGAGGAGGAGCCCCAGGGGCGGCCAGACTGGTGCCAGATGGACCTGAGGCTGACACGAGTTTGCAGAGCAGGGGCTCACAGCACTGACCCGCAGCACCAGGGACGTGACTTGAGGACAAGAGACCCAGAGCTGCCAACCCCAGACGATCTTTGCCATCGGAGGGACGCGTCAAAGCGCGGAAGCATTCTCCCCAAAAGGCAGGCGCACTGTGCCACGGAGGGGCGGCTGACTCTGGGAAATCCAGCAGCTGAGTCTCAGGGCCAGTCCCGCCTCAGTGCCCAACACTGTGGGGGGGGGGCCCCCTTGTTTGTCCACTGGCTCCTCACTGGCTTCCGGGAGGCCAGCGTCAATGGCTGCAGGGTCAGCAAAGGAAAGTCGCCCACTCATTGGCAAGAGCATAACAAAAAAAAGGGGAAGAAAAGATTACAAGATGTGCTCCAGGCTATGAGCCCACTGAGGAAGCAAGGGACTTTGCCCGGGAAGCAAACTGGGCTCTGCCTCTTGCTGCCATTTCCACTGCTGCCGCTGGAGGGCATCCCAAGTCCCTTCCCTGGGTCAGGGGGCACAAACTGAGGCGCGGAATCTTCTTCTGACCAGGCAAGACACCGCTACTATCCGGGCATTCCTAGGGGGAAAGGCCACCCACACTATCCCCGCCTAGGCACTTGGGGATTCGGACTCCGCCATGAATCAACAGACACAGGGTACAGGACACTCACGGCCACACAGCAAACTGTGCTTCAGTGTAGCACGATCCTGTGATTGCAAAGGAACTTACGATCCTTTCGGCTGAGTTCCATAGACTGTTCAGCGGGGAGGGACACAAGGACAATCGAGGACTCCAGTAAGTACGCCATTCAACCCACCCCGAACTCACAGCAATCACACACAGCCTCACATTCACACTCGCCTTGTCTTTCTTCCCCGATTCCCTGGCCAGCCTGCTCCTGATGCTTCCAAACTGTGGCCACCGCACACCCAACGTGTTTAATTTACAGGCATCTTGTCCACACTATCCATTAGTTATTGTAATGGTAGTAATCATCTACTTTCTTTCTTCCTTAGTTTGGAGGTCGGTCGGCTGTTTTCGGTTGGTATATTTATTTATTGGTGGCTGGTGCGAGGGGTCTCGGCGTGGCCCTCGGCTGCCACGGATTCTCACAAAACACTGTCAGAACCTGGCAGGGCACTTCACAAGGATCCTCCCACGAGCAGATTGGAGGCAAAGCTCCACAGGTTTCTTGCAATCTTTCACATTGCCCGTCCTGCCCCCGCGTGCCTTCATGTGGGTAGTTGAATGATGAGTGGGATAGTTTCTACCTCAGATAGCAACGTTTCCGTGTATGGTCCTGAATGTAAATAGGGATGAGCATACCTCCGGAATAACTGGGATCATTCCTTTGCCTGATACCAGGCTCCCTAGAGAAATGTGAGCACGGGGCGGGGTGGGGTGGGACCGGGGGTGGGGCAGAGCGTTCGGGGAACTCCAAAGTTTCCTACTGGACGGTCTGAGGAATTTCAAACCCCAACCAACCAACGACCTAACAAACCAAGCAGAAGGAAAGGAAATAAATAAATAAATAAATAAATAAATTAATAAGGTAGTAAGTAAATAATTATACTCACTACCTAAGGACAGCACAAAGCGACAGGAGGGAAAAGGAAGAGGATAGTTAGGCTGTGGACGGGGAGCGAAGGGAATGGTCGTACCTATAGTCCCTAGGGGAAAAAGAGCTGATTGTTGTGATGAGTAGAAAACGTGGCATTGCAAGTGACGGCATGCTGTTCAAGAGTGACATGAGCTGACTGCACAGCACAACCTGTGGGCAGCAGCAGGTGAAGGGGGACTGGACTGTGGAGACAGGCCCTCTTCTGGAAGGCGCCCTTCCCCGGGTGTCTGGCGGACGGCTTGTGGGGAAAAAAGCGAGCGGGAACAGGGGAGGTAATTGGCGCCCAGGGAGCGCGGCGTGGGCCAATTTAGAAGCCCCAGCGATGTCAAAGTGGGGGGGAGCTGGAGGGGGCGGTGGGCGTATATACGGACCGGCGCATAGGCGGGCTGGCGCAGTACCCGAGAGTCGGGCGCTTGTTAGAAGAGCAGCAGAATCCTGGGTGCTGGCAGTCGATCAGCGAGGAGACGCAGGAGGGATCGCGGAGGGCAGAGCCCAAGGCCCCCGGAGCTCGGGAGCGGACTTGCTCTCGTGGCCAGGACCGGCTGGGACCCCCCGCCGAGCGAAGTCTTGCGAGATAGGTGGGGAGAGCCGAACGTGAGGGGAGCCATCCTCGCACAGGCTAGGCAAGGGGATGGAGGAGAAGCGGGGTGTGAAGGTCACGTGGAAGTGCCAGGTCACCTGGACTTCAACCGTACTCCACACAAGGTGCGGAAAGCTTTTGAGAAACTCTCGGCCTTAATCCGTGTCTCCACGCATCCTGAGAGAGATGGGAATCAGGAAGGACTCAGTGCGACAGGGCTTTGTGCAAAACACGAGTCTGGGACTCTTGGCGAGGACCTAGGCGGGCCCGCTTGGAAGAGGCTGGCTAGGCAGGGCTCCGAAGCCCAGTGCGGAAGGCAGGCACAGGCCACGACTCACCCAGGGAGTAGCAGCAAGGGCTCCAGGATGCCCCATCGCCAGGCCCAGGCAGCCAGGGCGCCAGGCGCTCCCCTGGGTATGGAAAGGGCCTCCTTCTCCCACTCGAGGACGTGGCGCGCTCTGTCACGGGGCTCAGAAGGGTGAGGCTGCCCCCGCAGGGGAGCCAGAGGGCACTCTACGACACGGTCTACTCTGGAACGGGCAGGGCCGCCACTCCCTAATGACACCCAGGGTCCAGGCCCAGTGCATGGAGCCGCTTCTAAGCCCCAGGCGGAGGCGGACCGAGGAGGAGGAGCAGGAAGCGTGTTCCGCCTTGGAAGCCAGCGGATCAATGGGGGCGGAATCCAGTCCTCGAGTGGCCTCTCCGGACAAGCACATGCCCTCACAGCACGGTCCTCTGGAGAAAAGTCACAAAAGGACTTCCTTGCGTGCCTCGGGTTACGGAGGTTTCACTGCCACGGAGCTTCGAAGGAGGAGGAGCCCCAGGGGCGGCAGACCTGGTGCCAGATGGACCTGAGGTGCAAGAGGCTGCAGCATCAGGGGCTCCCAGCCACTGACCGCAGCACCCAGGAGCTGCTGAGGACACAGAGACCCCCCAGAGCATGGCCAAACCACGACGAACTTTTGCCATCGGGGACGCGTTTCAACAGGCGAAGCCTCTCCCCCAAAGGCAGGAGCACTGTGCACAGGGGGCGGCTGACTCTGGGAAAATCCAGCAGCTGATGTCTCAGGGCCAGTCCGCATCAGTGCCCAACATCAGCTCTGTTTGTCCATGGCTCCTCACTGGCTTCTGGAGGCCAGAGCGCTCAATGGCTGCACGGGTCTGCACCAGAAAGTCGCCCTCTCATGGCCAGAGCATAAGAGGATTACAAGTGTGCTCCAGGATATGAGCCCACTGAGGACGAAGGGACATTGCCCGGGGAAGCAAACTGGGCTCTGCCTCTGCTGCCCATTTCCATGCTTGCCGCAGGAAGGGATCCCAAGTCCCTGCCTGGGTCAGGGGGCACAAAACTTGAGGCCGCGGAATACAGTCTTCCTGCCCAGGAAAGCCAGGCTACTTCGGGATTCCTAGGCGGGAAGGTCCACTCATAACCCCGCCTAGGCATTGGGGAATCAGGACTCGCATGAATCAAAACAGGACACAGGGTCAGACACAAGGCCACCCAGAAACTGTGCTTAGTGTCGCACGATCCTGTGAATTTGTCAAAGGGAACTCACGATCCCTTTCGGCTGAGTTCCATAGCTGTTTCAGATGGGGAGGGGTAAACACGGGAAATCGGGACTCCAGTAAGTCCGGCCCATTTCAAACCCCACCCCCGGAAACTCACAGCAATCACACACCGCCCTCACATTCACATCGCCCTGTCTTTCTTCCCCGCTTCCCTGGCCTGCCTGCTTCCTGATGCTTCCAAACTATCAAGTGGCCACCAGCACACCCAAAAAAGTGTGTTCTAATTTACAGGCATCTTGTCCAATCTTCCTTAGTTTGTTAATGGTAGTTAATCATCTAACTGTATATTCTTTCCATTGTTTGGTTCGGTCGGCGGCTCTGTTCGGCTTGGTTTATTTATTTATTGGTGGCTGGTGCGAGGGTCATCGGCGTGGCCCTGGCTGCCCACGGATCTCACAACAACTGTCTGAACCTGGCCAGGGAATTCACAAGGATCCTCCACGAGCCAGAATTCGGAGGCAAGCTCCCAAGGCTTCTGGAATCCCTTTACATCTGCCCGTCCCCTGCCCCCGCGTTGCCTTCATTGTGGGTAGTTGAATGATGAGTGGGATCGTTTCTACCCCACAGATAAGGCCAACGTTTCAGTGTACTGGTCTGAATTTAAAAAAAAATTTTTTTGGATGAGCTTACCTTCCGGAATAACTTGATCAACTCTTTTGCCTGATAACCAGGCCCTAGAGAAATGTGCGCACGGGGCGGGGGTGGGGGGTGGGGTGGGGGGGACGGGTGGGGCAGTAGCGTTCGGGGGCGCCATAACGTTCTTCTGACGGGTCCCTGAGAATTTCAACCAACCAAACCAACGACCTAACCAACAAGCAGGAAGGAAGGAAATAAATAAATAATAAATAAATAAATAAAATAATTAAGTAAGTAAGTAAATTAATAATTACATAAATACCTACGACAGCCCCCCCCCCCCACAGCGCCAGGAGGGAGTAGGAAGCAGAGATCGTAGTGAGGACGGAGCGAAGGGAATGGTCGTACATAGTGTCCCTAGGGCGAAAAGCAGTGAATGTTGGGATGGACTAGAAAACGTGGATCTGCAAGTGACGGCATGCTGTTGTTCACGAGTGACATGAGCTGGACTGCCACAGACAACCTGTTGGCACGCAGCCAGAGTTGAAGGAGGGCTGGACATGTGGAGCACAGGCCCTCCTTTCCTGGAAGGCGCAACCTTCCCCGGGGTCTGGCCGGCACCGAGCTTGTGGGGAAAAGCGAGGCGGAACAGGGGGGAGGGAATCTTGGCGCCAGGAAGCGCGCAGGTGGCCAATTAGAAGCCCCAGCGAAGTCAGAGGGCGGGAGCTGGAAGGGGGCGACGAGTGAGGCAGTATATAAAGGACCGGGCGCACAGGCGGGCCCTGGCGGCAGTCACCCGAGAGCACGGGGCGTAGTTTAGATGAGCAGATTCCTGGGTGTGGGCAGTCGATCAGCGAGGAGACGGAGGAGGATCGCGGAAGGCCAGGCCCACAGGCCCCCGGAGCTCGGCAGAGACTTGCTCTGTGCCCAGGACCCGGCTGGTGGCCCCCCGCCGCAGCGAAGTTTGCGTGATGGTGGGGAGAGCCGCACGTGAGGGCGGAGGCCACTCTGCACAGTAGGCAAGGGGATGGAGGAGAAGCGGGTGCTGAAGGTCACGTGGCAGTGCCAGGTCCACCTGGGACTTCAACCGTACCCACACAAGGTGGGGAAACTTTTGAGAAACTCTCGCCTTATCCGTGTTCTCCACGATCCTCGAGGTGATGGGACATCAGGAAGACAGTGAAGGCTTGTGCAAACACGAGCTCCTGGACTCTTGGCGAGGGATTATGCGGCCCGCTGGAAGAGGCTGGTAGGCAGGGCTCCGAAGCCCATTGCGGAAGGGCATGGCACAGGCACGACTCCCCCAGGGAGTAGCAGCTGGGCTTTCCAGGATGCCCCATCGCCCAAGGCCAGGCAGCCCAGGGCCGCAGGCGCTCCCCTGGGTATGGAAGGGACTCCTTCTCCCCACGTGGAGGACGTGGAGGCTCTTCACGGGGCACAGAAGGAGATGAGGCTGCCACCCGGGGGTGCCAGAGTGCACTCTACGACAACGGTTACTCTGGACGCGGGCAGGGCCGCCAACTCCCTACATGACCCAGGTGTCCAGCCCAGTGCATGGAGCCGCTCTAAGCCCCAGGCGAGACGAGGAGGAGGTGGAAGCGTGTTTGTTCCGCCTTGGAAGACAGCTGGAAATAGGGCCGGTGAACCAGTCCGGTGGCCCTCTCGGACATGACATGCCCTCACTGGCACGGTTCCTCTGGAGAAACGTTCCAAAGACTTCCTTGCCGTAGCCTCGAGGCTTACGGAGGTTCACTGACACGGAGCTTCGAAGGAGGAGGAAAGCCCAGGGGCGGACAGACCTGGCTGCCAGGATGGGACTGAGGCTGCACGGGGCCTGCAGGCAGGGGCTCCAGCACTGACCCGCCGCAACCCAGGCGCTGCTGAGGCCCAGAGACCCCAGAGCATGCCAACCAGACGGTCTTTGCCATCGGCGGGACGCGTCCACAGGCGGAAGCCTTCCTCCCCCAAAAGGCAGGAGCACTGTGCCACACGGGGGGCGGCTGACTCTGGGAAATCAGCAGCGTGTCTCAGGGCCAGTCCCGCCCTCAGTGCCCAACACAGCTCTGTTTGTCACTGGCCTCCTCACTGGCATCCTGGAGGCCAGCGCTCAATTGGCATGCAGGAGTCAGCACCAAGAAAGTCGCCCCACTCATGGCCAAGAGCATAAGAGATTACACGATGTGCTCCAGGATAAGAGCCCACCTGAGGAAGCAAGGGACAATGCCGGGGAAGCAAACTGGGCTCTGCCCGCTGCTGCCCATTTCCACTGCCTGCCGCTGGAAGGGATCCAAGTCCTGCCTGGGTCAGGGGGCACAAACTGAGGCCGCGTGAAGACCTGTCTTCCTGCCCAGGAAAGAAGGCTATCTCCGGGCATTCCTAGGCGGGAAGGCACACATATCCCGCCTAGGCACTTGGGGAATCGGACTCCGCCACTGAATCAACAGACACAGGGGACAGACACAAGGCCACACAGAACTGTGCTTCAGTTGTGTCGCACGATCCTGTGAATTTGCAAAGGGAACTTCACGATCCCTTTCGGTGCGAGTTCCTTAGCTGTTCAGAGGGGGAGGGTCACACACAGGAATCGAGGACTCCAGTAAGTCCGCCCATTTCAACCCACCCCCGGAACTCTCAGCAATCACACACAGCCCTCACCTTCACATCGCCCTGTCTTTCTTTTCCCCGACTTCCCTGGCCACAGGCCTGCTCCCTGATGCTTCCAATTTTGTGGCCACCTGCACACCCAAACGTGTTTAATTAACAAGGCATCTTGTCACACTATCCCTTAGTTTTGTTTAATGTTAGTTAGTCATCTAACTGTCTATTTTTCATTGTTTGGTTGGTCGGGCGGCGTTCGGTTGGTTATTTATTTATTGGTGGTGGTGCGAGGGTCTCGGCGTGGCCCTGGCTGCCACGGAACTCACAACATGTCTGAACCTGGCAGGGAAATTCACAAGGATCCTCCACGAGCCAGAATTGGAGGCACGCTCACAGCTTCTGGAATCTTTCAATCTGCCCGGGTCCCCCTGCCCCCGCGTGCCTTCATGGGCGGTAGTTGAATGATGAGTGGGACTAGTTTCTACCCACAGATGCAACGTTTCCAGTGTACCTGGTTCCCTGAATCAAAATTGGATGAGATACCTCTCGGATAAACTTGATCATTCTTTGCCTGATAACCAGGCACCTAGTAGAAATGTGAGCACGGGGCGGGGTGGTGGGGCGTGGGCGGGTGGGGAGAGCGTTCGGGGCTCCATAACGCTTCTTCTGGGGACGGTCCCTGGGACATTCAACCAACCAACCACGACCTACAACCAGCAGAAGGAAAGGAAACTAATAAATAAATAAATAAATAAAATAAATTAAATAAGTAAGGTAAGTAAATAATAATTACATAAATACCTAAGTACAGCACCAAAGCGACCAGGACATTTGGGAAAAGGAAGCAGGATAGTAGTGATGGACTGGTGAGCGTAGGGATGTGGTCGTACTAGAGTCCCTAGGGGAAAGAAGCTGATGTTGTGTGAGTAGAAAACGTGGATCAGCACGTGGACGCATGCTGTTCAGAGTGACATGATGCTGACGGCACAGCACAACCTGTGGCAGCCAGCACGGTGAAGGGAGGGCTGGGGACATGTGGGCACTAGGCCTCCTTTCCTGGAAGCGCACCTTCCCCGGGGTATGGTGCGGACGAGCTTGTGGGGAAAGCGAGGGGAACAGGGGAGGAATCTTGGCGCCCAGGGAGAGCGGGTGGCCAATTAGAAGCCCAGCGAGTCAAGAGGGCGGAGGAGCCTGGAAGGGGGCGGTGGGCAGTATATTAAAGGTACAGGCGCACAGGCGGGCTGGAGCAGTACCCGAGTGTCGGGCGTTGTTAGAAGAGCAGAATCCTGGGTGCCTGGGGCAGTCGATCAGCGAGGAGACCGAGGAGGATGCGGAGGCAGAGCCCAAAGCCCCCGGAGGCTCGGAGCGACTTGCTCTGTGCCCAGGACCGGCAGGGGACCCCGCACGAGCGAAGTCTTGCGAGATAGGTGGGGAGAGCCGCAGTGAGGGGAGCCCCTCCTGCACAGGCTTAGGCAAGGGGATGGAGGAGAAGGGGTGCTGAGGTCACGTGGGAAGTTGCCAGGTCCACCTGGACTTCAACCCGTACCCACACAAGGTGCGGAAAGCTTTGAGAAACTCTCGGCCTTATCCGTGTCTCCAGCATCCTGGGAGAGATGGGAATAAGGAAGACAGTGAAGGGCTTGTGCAACAAACACGAGGCTCCTGGGGGACTCTTGGCGAGGGACTAGGCGGCCCGCTGGAAGAGGCTGGCTAGGCAGGGCTTCCGACGCCAATTGCGGACGGAAGGCAGGCCACAGGCACTACTCCCCAGGGAAGAGTAGCAGCTGGGCTCAGGATTGCCCCATGCCCAGGCCCCAGGCAGCCCAGGGCGCCAGGCGCTCCCTGGGTATGGAAGGGCCTCCTTCTCCCCACGTGAGGACGTGGCGCGCTCCGTCAGGAGGCAGAAGAAGGCGATGATGGGGCTGCACCCCGGGGGAAGCCAGAGTGCAACTTACGACACCGGTCTACTCCGGGCGGCGGGCAGGGCCGGCCACCTCCCTACATGGACCCCAGGAGTCCAGGCCAGTGCATGGAGCGCTCTCCAAGCCCAGGCGGAGACGAGGAGGAGGAGGAAGCGTTTGGTTCGCCTTGGAAGCAGGGAATGGGGCGGAAATCCAGTCCGGTGGCCCTATACGGACAAGCCATGCCCTCACAGCACGGTCACCTCTGGAGAAAAGTCACAAAGACGTCCTTGCCGTGCCTCGAGGCTTACGGAGGTTTCACTGCAAGGAGCTTCGAAGGAGGGAGAAGGAGTCCCCGAGTGGGCGGACAGACCTGGTGCCAGATGCGGACTGAGGCCTGCACGAGGCTGCAGAGGCAGGGGCTCCCAGCACTGACCCGCGCACCAGGACGCTGCTGGGAGGACCAGAGACCCCCAGAGCATGCCAAACCCAGACGATCTTTTGCATTCGGCGGGACGCGTCCACGGCGGACGGAAGGCCTTCTCCCCCAAAGGCAGGAGCACTGTGCCACAGGAGGGGCGGCTGACTTGGGAAATCCAGCAGCTGAAGTGTTCAGGCCCAGTCCCCCGCAGTGGCCATACCACAGCCCTCTGATTTGTCCACTGGCCTCCTCACTGGCTTCCTGGAGGCCAGCGCTCAAATGGCTGCAGGGGTCAGCACAAGAAAAGTCGCGCCCAATCATGGCCAAAGGCCATAAGAGAATTACAAAGATGGTGCTCCAGGATATGAGCCACCTGAGGAAGGAAGCAAGGGACATTGCCGCGGGACGCAAACTGGGCTCTGCCCTCTGCTGCCCTATTTCCACTCTGCCGCTGAAAAGGGATCCCAAGTCCGGCCCTGGGTCAGGGGGCAAAAAACTCGATGGCGCCGAATACAGTCTCCTGCCCAGGAAAGGGGATCAGGCTACTTCCGGGCATTCCTAGGCGGGAAGGCCACACATTATCCCCCGCCTAGGGCACTTGGGGAATCGGACTCCGCCATGAATCAACACGACAACAGGACAGACAAAGGCCAACCAGCAACTGTGCTTCAGTGGTCGCACGGATCCTGGGATTTGCAACGGGAACTACGATCCCTTTCGGCTGAGTTCCATAGCTGTTCAGAGGGGAGGGTTCCAACAGGAAATCGAGGAATCCAGTTAAAGTCCGCCCATTCAACCCCACCCCCGGACACTCCAGCAATCACACACAGCCCTTCACATTCACATCGCCCTGTCTTTCTTCCCCGCTTCCCTGGCCGACTGCTCCCTGATGCTTCCAAACTTGTGGCACAGGCACACCAAAACGTGTTTACTATACAGGCATCTTGTCCACACTATCCTTAGTTTGTATTGGTAATTATTTCATCTAACTGTCTATTCATTCCATTGTTGGCTTGGCTCGGTCGGGCTGTGTCGGTTGGTTTATTTATTATGGGTTGGCTGGTGCGAGGGTTCTCGGCGTGGCCCCGGCTGCCACGGATTCACAACACTGTAGAACCTGGCAGGGAATTCACAAGGATCCTCCACGAGCCAGAATTGGAGGCAAGCTCCACAGGCTTCTGGGAATTCTTTCACATCTGCCCGTCCCCTGGCCCCCGCGAGCCTTCATGTGGGTAGTTGAATGATGAGTGGGATAGTTTCTTTACCACAGATAGCAACGTTTCAGAGTACTGGTCCCTGAATTAAATTGGATGAGGCATACTCCCGGAATAACTTGATCCATTCCTTTGCTGATACCAGCACCTCAGAGAAATGTGAGCACGGGGCGGGGTGGGGTGGGACCGGGTGGCGGCAGAGCGTTCGGGCTCCATAACGTTCTCTGGGACGGTCCCTGAGGAATTTCAACCAACCAACCAACGACCTACCTACCAAGCAGAAGGAAAGGAAATAAATAACATAAATAAATAAAATACAATAAAATAAATAAATAAGTAGTAAGTACGTAAATAAATAATTAACATAAATACTAAGAAAGCACCAATGCGGGACAGGAGGAAAGGAGCAGGATAGTAGCTGCTGGACGGGTGAGCGAAGGGAATGGTCGTTACATAGAGTCCCTAGGGGGAAAAAGAAGCTGATGTTGTGATGAGTAGAAACGAGTGATCTGCAAGTGAGCATGCTGTTCAAAGAGTGACAATGAGCTGGACTGCCACAGCACAACTGTTGGGGCCACGCAACGCAGGTGAAGGGAGGGGTGGACATGTGGAGCAAGGCTCCTCCTTTCCTGGAGAAGGCCCTTTCCCCGGGTTCTGGTCCGGACGAGCTTGTGGGGAAAAGCGAGGGGAACAGGGGAGGAATCATGGCGCCAGGGGAGCGCGGGTGGCCAATAAGAAGCCAGCGATCAAGAGGGCGGAGCCTGCGAAGGGGGCGGTGGGCAGTATATAAAAAGGACCGGGCGCAACAGGCGGGCCTGGCGCCCAGTACCCGAGTGTCGGGCTGTAGTTAGAAGAGACAGAATCCTGGGTTCCTGGGCACAGTTCGATCAGCGAGGAGACGAGGAGGATCGCGGAGGCCCGTGCCAAGGCCCCCGGAGCTCGGAGCGACTTTGCTCTGTGCCCAGGACACAGGCTGGGGACCCCCGCCGAGAGCGAAAGTCTTGCGAGATAGGTGGGAGAGCCGCACAGTGAGGGGAGCCACTCCTCCGCACAGGCTAGCAAGGGGATGGAGGAGAAGGGAGTGCTGAATGTCACGTGGGATAAGTTCCAGGTCACCTGGACTTCAACCCGTACCCACCCAGGTGCGGAAAGCTTTTGAGAAACTTCTCGGCCTTATCCGTGTCTCCATAAGCATCCTGAGAGTGAGGGGAATCAGGAAGACAGTGAAGGGCATGTGCAAACACGAGCTCCCAGGGAGTCTTCTTGGCGAGGGACTAGGCGGCCCGCTGGAAGAGGCTGGTTCGGCGGGCTCCGAAGCCCATTGCGGAAGCCGGCACAGGCACGACCCCCCAGGGAGTAGCAGCTGGGCTTCCAGGGATGCCCCATCGCCCAGGCCCCAGGCAGCCCAGGGGCTCAGGCGCTCCCCCGGGTATTGGAAAGGGCTCCTCCTTCTCCCCACGTGAGGACGAGGCGCGTCCTGTTCACGGTGCAGAACAGAAGGAGGATGAGGCTGCACCCGGGGGAGCCTGAGTGCCACTCTACGCCACCGGTCTACTCTGGACGCGGCCAGGGCCGCCACTCCCTACATGACCCCAGGGTTCCAGGGCCCAGTGCATGGAGCCGCTTCAAGCCCCGGCGAGACGCGGAGGAGGAGGCAGCGTGTGTTCCGCCTTGAAGCCAGCGGAAAATGGGGCGGAATCCTCAGTCCGGTGGCCCTCCTCCGGACAAGCACACTGCCACAAGCCGGTCCTTGGAAAGAAAAAGTCACAAAGACTTCCTTGCCGTGCCTCGAGGCTGACGGAGGTTTCACTGCCAGGAGCTTCGAAGGAGGAGGAGCCCAGGTGGCGGCCAGGACCTGGTGCCATGATGGACCTGAGGTGCCGAGGGCTGCAGACAGGGGCTCCCAGCACTGACCAGCAGCACACAGGACGCTGCTGAGGACCGAGACCCCCAGAGATGCCAACCAGACGATCTTATTGCCACACGGCGGGGACGCGTTCACCAGGCGGAAAGCCTTCTCCCCCAAAGGCAGGAGCACTGCTGCCACAGGAGGGGCGGTGGAGTGGGAAATCCAGCAGCTGAGTCTCAGGGCCAGTCCCGCCTCAGTGCCCAACAAAGCCTTGTTTGTCCATGCCTCCTCATGCTTCCTGGAAGGCCAGCGCTCAATGGCTGCAGGGTCAGCACCAAGAAAGTCGCCCCACTCATGGCCAAGAGCATAAGACGATTCCAATGATGTGCTCCAGGATATGAGCCCACCTGAGGAACAAGGGACATTGCCCGGGGAAGCAAAACTGGGCTTGCCCTCTGCGGCCCATTTCCACTGCTGCCGCGCTGGAAGGGATCCAAGTCCCTGCCCTGGGTCAGGGCGGCACAAAATGAGGGCAGCGGACTACAGTCTTCGCCCAGGAAAGACAGGCTTTACTCTCCGGCTTCCTAGGACGGGGAAGGCCACACTTATCCCCGCTTAGGCACTTGGGGAATCGGGACTCCGCCTGAATCAACAGACCAGGGACAGACACAAGGCCACAACAGAATGAGCTTCAGTTTCGCACGATCTGTGCATTTGGCAAAGGGACAACTCACGATCCCTTTCGGTCTGGAGTTCCATAGTGTTTCAGAGGGGAGGTCACAACAGGAAATCGGAGGACTCCAGTACGTCCGACCATTCAAAACCCCCCCTCGGAACTCACAGCAATCACACACTGCCCTCACCCCATTCAACATGCACCCGGTTCGTCCTTTCTTCCCAGCTTTTCTGGCCAGCCTGTCCTATGCCTTCCAAACTTTGCCACCAGCACACCCAACGTTGTTTAATTTACAGGCATCTTGTCACACACTATCCCTTAGTTTGTATACCCACTAATGGTAGTTATTCCATCTAACTGTCTTTTTCTTCCATGGTTTGGTTGGTCGGTCGGCTGTTCGGTTGGTTTATTAATTTATTGGTGGCTGGTGCGAGGGTTCGGCGTGCCCTGGCTGCCACGGTTCTCACAACACTGTCTGAAACCTGGCAGGGAAATTCACAAGGATCCTTCCCGAGACAGAATTGGAGGCAAGCTCCGCAGGCTTCTGGATCTTTAACATTCTAGGCCGTCCCCTGCCCCCGCGTGCCTTCATGTGGGTAGTTGGAATGATGAGTGGGGCTAGTTTCTACCCACAGATAGCAACGTTCCCAGTGTACCTGGGACCTGAATTAAATTGGATGAGCATACCTCCCGGATAAACTTGATCAATTCCTTTGCCTGATAACCAGGACCTACGGGAAATGTTGAGCACGGGGCGGGGTGGTTGGGGTGGGGACCAGGGTGGGGTCAGAGCGTTCGGGGCTCCTAAACATTTCTTCTGACGGTCCCTGACGGAATTTTCAACAACCAACCAACGACCTAACCAACCAAGCAGAAGAAAGGAAATAAATAAATTAACTAAATAAATGAATAAATAAGCTAAGTAAATAAATAATTACATAAATACCTAAGAACAGACCAATGGCAGGAGGGAAAGGAAGCAGGATAGTAGCTGATGGACGGGAGCGAAGGGAATGGTCGTACATAGAGTCCCTAGGGAAAGAAGCTGAGGTTTGATGAAGTATAGGAAAACGTGGATCTGCCAAATTGGACGCATGTGTTCAAGAGTGACATGAGCTGACTGCACAGCACAACCTGTGGCACGCAAGCAGGTGAAGGAGGGCTGGACATGTGGAGCACAGGCCCTCCTTTCTGGAGGCGCACCTTCCCCGGGTCTGGCCGGACGAGCTTGTGGGGAAAAGCGAGGAGCGACACGGGAGGAATCTTGGCGCCCAGGGAGAGGGGTGGCCAATTAGAAGCTCCAGCGAGTCAAGAGAGGGCGAAGCTGGAAGGGGGGCGGTGGGCGTATTATAAAGGACGGCGCACAGGCGGCTCCCTGGCGCAGTACCGCGCGTCGGGCGTGTTTGAAGAAGCAGAGAATCCTGGGTGCCTGGGGCAGACGATCAGCGGAGGAGACGGAGGAGGATCGCGGAGCCAGAGCCCAAGGCCCCCCGGAGCTCGAGAAGCGACCTTGCTCTGTGCCCAGGACCCGGCTGGGCGACCCCCGCACGAGCGAAGTCTTGCGAGGATAGGTGGTGGAGAGCCCGCCACGTGAAGGGGAGCCCACTCCTCGCACAGGCTAGGCAAGGGGAAGGAGGGAACAAAGCGGTGGTGCTGAAGGTCCGTGGAAGTGCAGTCACCTGGCACTTCAACCCGTTACCCCCCACAAGGTGCGGAAAAGCTTTTGAGAAACTCTCGGCTTATCCGGGGTCTCCACGCACTCCTGAGGAGAGATGGGAATCAGGAAGACATGTGAAGGGCTTGTGCAAACACGAGCTCCTGGGACTCTGGCGAGGGACTAGGCGGCCCGCTGGAAGAGGCTGGGCTAGGCAGGCTCCGAAAGCCCATTGCGGGAACGGCAGGCACAGCGCACGACTCCCCCAGGGAGTAGCAGCTGGGGCTCCAGGATGCCCCACGCCCAGGCCCAGGCACAGCCCAGGGCGCCAGGCGCTCCCTGGGTATGGAAAGGGGCCTCCTTCTCCCCCGTGGGACGTGGCGCCGCTCTGTCACGGGGCAAGAGGAGATGAGGCTGCACCGGGGGAGCCAGAGTGCCAACTCTACGACACCGGTCCTACTCTGGACGCGGGCAGGGCCGCCACTCCCTACATGACCCAGGCGTCCAGCCCCAGTGCATGGAGCCGCTCTCAAGCCCCAGCGAGACGAGGAGGGAGGAGAAGCGGTGTTCGCCTTTCGGATGCCAGCGGATGGGGCGGAATCCAGTCCGGTGGCCCTTCTCCGCGACAAGCACATGCCCGCACCAGCACGGTCCTCTGGAGAAAAGTCACAAAGACTTCCTTGCCGTGCCTCGAGGCTTACGGAGGTTTCACTGCACGGAGCTTCGAAGGAGGAGGAGCCCAGGCGGCGGGGCAGGGCCTGGTGAGATGCGACCTGAGGCTGCACGAGGCTGCAGAGAGCAGGGGCTCCCAGCACTGACCCGCAGCACCCAGGACGCTGCTGAGGACCAGAGACCCAGAGCATGCCAAACCAAGACGATCTTTGCATCGGCGGGCCGCGTCCACCAGGCGGAAAGCCCTTCTCCCCCAATGGCAGGGCACTGTGCCACAGGAAGGGGCGGCTGACTCTGGGAGATCCAGCAGCTGAGTCTTCAGGGCCCAGTCCCGCCTCAGTGCCCAACACAGCCTGCTGTTTGTCCACTGGCTCTCCTCACTGGCGTTTCTGGAGGCCAGCGCTCAATTGGCTGCAGGGTCAGCACCATAGAAAGTCGCCCCACTCATGGCCAAGAGCATAAGAGATTACAAGATGTGCTCCAGGATTGAGCCACTGAGGAGCAAAGGGACATTGCCCGGGAAGCCAAACTGGGCTCTGCCTCTGCTGGGCCCATTTCCATGCTGCGCTTGGAAGGGATCCCAGTCCCTGCCCTGGGTCAGGGGGCACAATGAGGCCGGCGGACTACAGTCTTCCTGCCAGGAAAGACAGGCTACTCTCCGGGCATTCTAGGCGGGAAGGCCACACATATCCCGCCGCGGCAACTTGGGGAATCGGACTCCGCCATGAATAACAGACACAGGGACAGACACAAGGCCACACAGCAACTGTGCTTCAGTGATCGCACGATCCTGTGAATTTGCAAAGGGAAACTCACGATCCCTTTCGGCAGGAGTTCCATAGCTGTTCAGAGGGGAGGGTCAAACAACAGGAAATCGAGGACTCCAGTAAGTCCCGCCCATTCAACCCCTACCCGGAACCTCCAGCAATCACACACTGCCCTCACATTCACATCGCCCTGTCTTTCTTCCCCGCTTCCCTGGCCAGCAGCTCCCTGTTGCTTCCAAAACTTGTGGCACCGCACACCCAAACGTGTTTAATTTACAGGCATCTTGTCCACACTATCCCTTGTTGTAATGGTGTTATTCATTAACTGTCTATTTTCCATTGTTTGTTTGCTCGGTCGGCTGTTCGGTTGGTTTATTTATTTATTGGTGGCTGGTGCGAGGGGTCTCTGCGTGGCCCTGGCTGCACGGATCTCCAACACTGTCTGAACCTGGCAGGAACGTCACAGGGATCCTCCCACGAGCCAGAATGGAGGCAAGCTCGCAGCTTCTGGAATCTTTCACAGTCTGCCCGTCCCCTGCCCCGCTGCCTTCATGTGGGTAGTGGATGATGAGTGGATAGTTTCTACCCACAGATGCAAACGTTTCCATGTGGTACTGGTCCCTGAATTTAAAAATTGAGATGAGCATACCTCCCGGAACTTAACTTGATCAATTCTTTGCCTGATAAACCAGGCACCTAGAGAAATGCTGAGCACGGGGCGGGGTGGGGTGGGACCGAAGGTGGGGCAGAGCGTTGGGGCACATAACGTTCTTCTGGCACGGACACTGAGGGAATTTCAACAACCAACCAACGGACTAACCAACCAAGCAGAAGGAAAGGGAATTAAATAAATAATAAATAAATAAATAAATAAGTAAGTAAGTTAATAAATAATTACATATATACCTAAGAACAGCACCAAAGCGACTGGAGGGGAAAGGAAGCAGGATAGTAGCTGATGGACGGGAGCGAAGGGAATGGTCTCGTACATAGAGTCCCAGGGGGAAAGAAGCTGATGTTGTGATGACTAGAAAACGTGGATTGCAAGTGACGCATGCTGTTCAAGAGTGGACATGAGCTGACTCACAGCACAACCTGTGGCACGCAGCAGATGTGAAGGAGGGCTGGACATGTGGAGCACAGGCCCTCCTTTCCAGGAAGGCGCCGCACCTTCCCCGGGGTCTGCCGGGACGAGCTTTTGGGGAAAAAGCGAGGGGGAACAGGGGAGGAATCTTGGCGCCCCAGGGAGCGCGGGTGGCCAATTAGAAGCCCAGCGCAGTCA
>JAEEGE010000297.1:0-72203 GCA_036346955.1 Dipus sagitta | reverse complement strand
TCTCGACGATTTTCAAATGTCCGAATGTTTGATGTGTGAGGCAGCCTCACCTGGTCTGTCAGCTGGCCCGGCACTCGTGGAGGCCCTCCTCCTTCAGCCAATTAAAGGATCCTTTCTGGAGCTCTCTTATTCCCAGAGAAACACACCCTCCGGGCCCTGCTCCCTCACATTTCAGTCATCCCCATTCCAGTAGGCTCAACACTTGTACGTGAGGGGGTGAACCCGAAAAAATTGCTCAATTTGAGCAACAGCGACTCGGGCAGGCATATGGCCGTGCCTCAGCCGCCTTTGTGGATGGGATAAAACTGACCCATTTTCTGAAGACAGCCGATTCCCTAACCTAGGCTGAGAGCCTTGCTCTCAGCCTAGGTTAGGGAATCGGGAGCTTTTCGGACCGACAGAATGCCACGACCATGCAGGGAATCTCTGTGCGCTAGGGAAAGGAGGCCCGTGACACACACGTGACTTAAGTGGTCACATGCGCATGGGACATGCAGAGCTTACAGGTGAAGTGAGACACTACCTATGAGTCCTGAGCCCCTTTCTAGCCGGAGGACTGACGTCTGTTTGAGGCAGCAGACACACAGAAGTGTCCCAAGTTCGAGAGGGCAAACAGAATATGAGTAAAACCCGTCTGCAAGTATGCACATCCTTCATGCCTTATAGGCCCAGGGCAAAATTGCTGAAGCCAGGCCAGGAAGACTTAGGAGTGTCGGGTTCCCAACGTGTACTCTGAGGGTTTGTTCACGCATTCGCAGGCTCTCGAGAGCCATCGTGACCCGACAGTGGGTGCAGGTGGAATGAAGGACCAAAAGGGTAAGTCTTGGAAAATCACGGACGTGCCCCTGGTTCACTGAGCAACGTTCACACACATCAAGGAAAATACGGTAAGTACGTAACACAGGCTCCACTGGGAACACAGTTATACTTTGCTGTGGCCTCACTTGCTCCTCACAATGATGACAAATTCAGGCTACGTCCCGAATTCCAGTTCAGCCGCTACTGGAGCTCAGGAATAGCTGGAAAAAGCAAGGGAAAGAAGACCAGGCACGGGCACTGTGGGAACCGGGAGATGGCCTGGCGGTTAGAGCTTTTTGCTGGGAAGCCAAAGGAACCCGGTTCGAATCCCCGGGACGCATGCGAGCCCGATGCACAAGGGGGCGCTCATGTGCGGTAGGGCACCCGGTGTGCCAGTTCCCTCTATCTCTCCCTTTCTCCTCCCTATCTCTGTCTGTTTCTCTCTCACATTTAAAGAAGTAAAATACTTTCTTTTCCTTGTGGGGGCGGGGGGAAGGTCAATGTGCTCAACACAGGTTACTGAAGAGTGACGGCCTCCTTGCCCAGCACCTGTCATGTGTACCTAGGAATTTTATTCTGATTCAAATCCTATTCCAAACACGTCCAGAAGGAATTGAAGAACCTATGTGAGTGGCGTTCCACCCAGAAGCAAGACTCCTGCCGCCTGTGTCACTGGGTGGAAGCAAAGCACCGCTCCTTAGAAGTCCTGGAGTTGTCAGCCTCTCTCTCAAGAAAGCTGGACCCGCATCCCTGCACGGTTTAGAAAAGGGGACACCTCATCATCACCAGGGACAGGGTAAAGTGGGCAGTCCACGCGAGTGGACTCAGGCGTTCTCGACGATTTTCAAATGTCCGAATGTTTGATGTGTGAGGCAGCCTCACCTGGTCTGTCAGCTGGCCCGGCACTCGTGGAGGCCCTCCTCCTTCAGCCAATTAAAGGATCCTTTCTGGAGCTCTCTTATTCCCAGAGAAACACACCCTCCGGGCCCTGCTCCCTCACATTTCAGTCATCCCCATTCCAGTAGGCTCAACACTTGTACGTGAGGGGGTGAACCCGAAAAAATTGCTCAATTTGAGCAACAGCGACTCGGGCAGGCATATGGCCGTGCCTCAGCCGCCTTTGTGGATGGGATAAAACTGACCCATTTTCTGAAGACAGCCGATTCCCTAACCTAGGCTGAGAGCCTTGCTCTCAGCCTAGGTTAGGGAATCGGGAGCTTTTCGGACCGACAGAATGCCACGACCATGCAGGGAATCTCTGTGCGCTAGGGAAAGGAGGCCCGTGACACACACGTGACTTAAGTGGTCACATGCGCATGGGACATGCAGAGCTTACAGGTGAAGTGAGACACTACCTATGAGTCCTGAGCCCCTTTCTAGCCGGAGGACTGACGTCTGTTTGAGGCAGCAGACACACAGAAGTGTCCCAAGTTCGAGAGGGCAAACAGAATATGAGTAAAACCCGTCTGCAAGTATGCACATCCTTCATGCCTTATAGGCCCAGGGCAAAATTGCTGAAGCCAGGCCAGGAAGACTTAGGAGTGTCGGGTTCCCAACGTGTACTCTGAGGGTTTGTTCACGCATTCGCAGGCTCTCGAGAGCCATCGTGACCCGACAGTGGGTGCAGGTGGAATGAAGGACCAAAAGGGTAAGTCTTGGAAAATCACGGACGTGCCCCTGGTTCACTGAGCAACGTTCACACACATCAAGGAAAATACGGTAAGTACGTAACACAGGCTCCACTGGGAACACAGTTATACTTTGCTGTGGCCTCACTTGCTCCTCACAATGATGACAAATTCAGGCTACGTCCCGAATTCCAGTTCAGCCGCTACTGGAGCTCAGGAATAGCTGGAAAAAGCAAGGGAAAGAAGACCAGGCACGGGCACTGTGGGAACCGGGAGATGGCCTGGCGGTTAGAGCTTTTTGCTGGGAAGCCAAAGGAACCCGGTTCGAATCCCCGGGACGCATGCGAGCCCGATGCACAAGGGGGCGCTCATGTGCGGTAGGGCACCCGGTGTGCCAGTTCCCTCTATCTCTCCCTTTCTCCTCCCTATCTCTGTCTGTTTCTCTCTCACATTTAAAGAAGTAAAATACTTTCTTTTCCTTGTGGGGGCGGGGGGAAGGTCAATGTGCTCAACACAGGTTACTGAAGAGTGACGGCCTCCTTGCCCAGCACCTGTCATGTGTACCTAGGAATTTTATTCTGATTCAAATCCTATTCCAAACACGTCCAGAAGGAATTGAAGAACCTATGTGAGTGGCGTTCCACCCAGAAGCAAGACTCCTGCCGCCTGTGTCACTGGGTGGAAGCAAAGCACCGCTCCTTAGAAGTCCTGGAGTTGTCAGCCTCTCTCTCAAGAAAGCTGGACCCGCATCCCTGCACGGTTTAGAAAAGGGGACACCTCATCATCACCAGGGACAGGGTAAAGTGGGCAGTCCACGCGAGTGGACTCAGGCGTTCTCGACGATTTTCAAATGTCCGAATGTTTGATGTGTGAGGCAGCCTCACCTGGTCTGTCAGCTGGCCCGGCACTCGTGGAGGCCCTCCTCCTTCAGCCAATTAAAGGATCCTTTCTGGAGCTCTCTTATTCCCAGAGAAACACACCCTCCGGGCCCTGCTCCCTCACATTTCAGTCATCCCCATTCCAGTAGGCTCAACACTTGTACGTGAGGGGGTGAACCCGAAAAAATTGCTCAATTTGAGCAACAGCGACTCGGGCAGGCATATGGCCGTGCCTCAGCCGCCTTTGTGGATGGGATAAAACTGACCCATTTTCTGAAGACAGCCGATTCCCTAACCTAGGCTGAGAGCCTTGCTCTCAGCCTAGGTTAGGGAATCGGGAGCTTTTCGGACCGACAGAATGCCACGACCATGCAGGGAATCTCTGTGCGCTAGGGAAAGGAGGCCCGTGACACACACGTGACTTAAGTGGTCACATGCGCATGGGACATGCAGAGCTTACAGGTGAAGTGAGACACTACCTATGAGTCCTGAGCCCCTTTCTAGCCGGAGGACTGACGTCTGTTTGAGGCAGCAGACACACAGAAGTGTCCCAAGTTCGAGAGGGCAAACAGAATATGAGTAAAACCCGTCTGCAAGTATGCACATCCTTCATGCCTTATAGGCCCAGGGCAAAATTGCTGAAGCCAGGCCAGGAAGACTTAGGAGTGTCGGGTTCCCAACGTGTACTCTGAGGGTTTGTTCACGCATTCGCAGGCTCTCGAGAGCCATCGTGACCCGACAGTGGGTGCAGGTGGAATGAAGGACCAAAAGGGTAAGTCTTGGAAAATCACGGACGTGCCCCTGGTTCACTGAGCAACGTTCACACACATCAAGGAAAATACGGTAAGTACGTAACACAGGCTCCACTGGGAACACAGTTATACTTTGCTGTGGCCTCACTTGCTCCTCACAATGATGACAAATTCAGGCTACGTCCCGAATTCCAGTTCAGCCGCTACTGGAGCTCAGGAATAGCTGGAAAAAGCAAGGGAAAGAAGACCAGGCACGGGCACTGTGGGAACCGGGAGATGGCCTGGCGGTTAGAGCTTTTTGCTGGGAAGCCAAAGGAACCCGGTTCGAATCCCCGGGACGCATGCGAGCCCGATGCACAAGGGGGCGCTCATGTGCGGTAGGGCACCCGGTGTGCCAGTTCCCTCTATCTCTCCCTTTCTCCTCCCTATCTCTGTCTGTTTCTCTCTCACATTTAAAGAAGTAAAATACTTTCTTTTCCTTGTGGGGGCGGGGGGAAGGTCAATGTGCTCAACACAGGTTACTGAAGAGTGACGGCCTCCTTGCCCAGCACCTGTCATGTGTACCTAGGAATTTTATTCTGATTCAAATCCTATTCCAAACACGTCCAGAAGGAATTGAAGAACCTATGTGAGTGGCGTTCCACCCAGAAGCAAGACTCCTGCCGCCTGTGTCACTGGGTGGAAGCAAAGCACCGCTCCTTAGAAGTCCTGGAGTTGTCAGCCTCTCTCTCAAGAAAGCTGGACCCGCATCCCTGCACGGTTTAGAAAAGGGGACACCTCATCATCACCAGGGACAGGGTAAAGTGGGCAGTCCACGCGAGTGGACTCAGGCGTTCTCGACGATTTTCAAATGTCCGAATGTTTGATGTGTGAGGCAGCCTCACCTGGTCTGTCAGCTGGCCCGGCACTCGTGGAGGCCCTCCTCCTTCAGCCAATTAAAGGATCCTTTCTGGAGCTCTCTTATTCCCAGAGAAACACACCCTCCGGGCCCTGCTCCCTCACATTTCAGTCATCCCCATTCCAGTAGGCTCAACACTTGTACGTGAGGGGGTGAACCCGAAAAAATTGCTCAATTTGAGCAACAGCGACTCGGGCAGGCATATGGCCGTGCCTCAGCCGCCTTTGTGGATGGGATAAAACTGACCCATTTTCTGAAGACAGCCGATTCCCTAACCTAGGCTGAGAGCCTTGCTCTCAGCCTAGGTTAGGGAATCGGGAGCTTTTCGGACCGACAGAATGCCACGACCATGCAGGGAATCTCTGTGCGCTAGGGAAAGGAGGCCCGTGACACACACGTGACTTAAGTGGTCACATGCGCATGGGACATGCAGAGCTTACAGGTGAAGTGAGACACTACCTATGAGTCCTGAGCCCCTTTCTAGCCGGAGGACTGACGTCTGTTTGAGGCAGCAGACACACAGAAGTGTCCCAAGTTCGAGAGGGCAAACAGAATATGAGTAAAACCCGTCTGCAAGTATGCACATCCTTCATGCCTTATAGGCCCAGGGCAAAATTGCTGAAGCCAGGCCAGGAAGACTTAGGAGTGTCGGGTTCCCAACGTGTACTCTGAGGGTTTGTTCACGCATTCGCAGGCTCTCGAGAGCCATCGTGACCCGACAGTGGGTGCAGGTGGAATGAAGGACCAAAAGGGTAAGTCTTGGAAAATCACGGACGTGCCCCTGGTTCACTGAGCAACGTTCACACACATCAAGGAAAATACGGTAAGTACGTAACACAGGCTCCACTGGGAACACAGTTATACTTTGCTGTGGCCTCACTTGCTCCTCACAATGATGACAAATTCAGGCTACGTCCCGAATTCCAGTTCAGCCGCTACTGGAGCTCAGGAATAGCTGGAAAAAGCAAGGGAAAGAAGACCAGGCACGGGCACTGTGGGAACCGGGAGATGGCCTGGCGGTTAGAGCTTTTTGCTGGGAAGCCAAAGGAACCCGGTTCGAATCCCCGGGACGCATGCGAGCCCGATGCACAAGGGGGCGCTCATGTGCGGTAGGGCACCCGGTGTGCCAGTTCCCTCTATCTCTCCCTTTCTCCTCCCTATCTCTGTCTGTTTCTCTCTCACATTTAAAGAAGTAAAATACTTTCTTTTCCTTGTGGGGGCGGGGGGAAGGTCAATGTGCTCAACACAGGTTACTGAAGAGTGACGGCCTCCTTGCCCAGCACCTGTCATGTGTACCTAGGAATTTTATTCTGATTCAAATCCTATTCCAAACACGTCCAGAAGGAATTGAAGAACCTATGTGAGTGGCGTTCCACCCAGAAGCAAGACTCCTGCCGCCTGTGTCACTGGGTGGAAGCAAAGCACCGCTCCTTAGAAGTCCTGGAGTTGTCAGCCTCTCTCTCAAGAAAGCTGGACCCGCATCCCTGCACGGTTTAGAAAAGGGGACACCTCATCATCACCAGGGACAGGGTAAAGTGGGCAGTCCACGCGAGTGGACTCAGGCGTTCTCGACGATTTTCAAATGTCCGAATGTTTGATGTGTGAGGCAGCCTCACCTGGTCTGTCAGCTGGCCCGGCACTCGTGGAGGCCCTCCTCCTTCAGCCAATTAAAGGATCCTTTCTGGAGCTCTCTTATTCCCAGAGAAACACACCCTCCGGGCCCTGCTCCCTCACATTTCAGTCATCCCCATTCCAGTAGGCTCAACACTTGTACGTGAGGGGGTGAACCCGAAAAAATTGCTCAATTTGAGCAACAGCGACTCGGGCAGGCATATGGCCGTGCCTCAGCCGCCTTTGTGGATGGGATAAAACTGACCCATTTTCTGAAGACAGCCGATTCCCTAACCTAGGCTGAGAGCCTTGCTCTCAGCCTAGGTTAGGGAATCGGGAGCTTTTCGGACCGACAGAATGCCACGACCATGCAGGGAATCTCTGTGCGCTAGGGAAAGGAGGCCCGTGACACACACGTGACTTAAGTGGTCACATGCGCATGGGACATGCAGAGCTTACAGGTGAAGTGAGACACTACCTATGAGTCCTGAGCCCCTTTCTAGCCGGAGGACTGACGTCTGTTTGAGGCAGCAGACACACAGAAGTGTCCCAAGTTCGAGAGGGCAAACAGAATATGAGTAAAACCCGTCTGCAAGTATGCACATCCTTCATGCCTTATAGGCCCAGGGCAAAATTGCTGAAGCCAGGCCAGGAAGACTTAGGAGTGTCGGGTTCCCAACGTGTACTCTGAGGGTTTGTTCACGCATTCGCAGGCTCTCGAGAGCCATCGTGACCCGACAGTGGGTGCAGGTGGAATGAAGGACCAAAAGGGTAAGTCTTGGAAAATCACGGACGTGCCCCTGGTTCACTGAGCAACGTTCACACACATCAAGGAAAATACGGTAAGTACGTAACACAGGCTCCACTGGGAACACAGTTATACTTTGCTGTGGCCTCACTTGCTCCTCACAATGATGACAAATTCAGGCTACGTCCCGAATTCCAGTTCAGCCGCTACTGGAGCTCAGGAATAGCTGGAAAAAGCAAGGGAAAGAAGACCAGGCACGGGCACTGTGGGAACCGGGAGATGGCCTGGCGGTTAGAGCTTTTTGCTGGGAAGCCAAAGGAACCCGGTTCGAATCCCCGGGACGCATGCGAGCCCGATGCACAAGGGGGCGCTCATGTGCGGTAGGGCACCCGGTGTGCCAGTTCCCTCTATCTCTCCCTTTCTCCTCCCTATCTCTGTCTGTTTCTCTCTCACATTTAAAGAAGTAAAATACTTTCTTTTCCTTGTGGGGGCGGGGGGAAGGTCAATGTGCTCAACACAGGTTACTGAAGAGTGACGGCCTCCTTGCCCAGCACCTGTCATGTGTACCTAGGAATTTTATTCTGATTCAAATCCTATTCCAAACACGTCCAGAAGGAATTGAAGAACCTATGTGAGTGGCGTTCCACCCAGAAGCAAGACTCCTGCCGCCTGTGTCACTGGGTGGAAGCAAAGCACCGCTCCTTAGAAGTCCTGGAGTTGTCAGCCTCTCTCTCAAGAAAGCTGGACCCGCATCCCTGCACGGTTTAGAAAAGGGGACACCTCATCATCACCAGGGACAGGGTAAAGTGGGCAGTCCACGCGAGTGGACTCAGGCGTTCTCGACGATTTTCAAATGTCCGAATGTTTGATGTGTGAGGCAGCCTCACCTGGTCTGTCAGCTGGCCCGGCACTCGTGGAGGCCCTCCTCCTTCAGCCAATTAAAGGATCCTTTCTGGAGCTCTCTTATTCCCAGAGAAACACACCCTCCGGGCCCTGCTCCCTCACATTTCAGTCATCCCCATTCCAGTAGGCTCAACACTTGTACGTGAGGGGGTGAACCCGAAAAAATTGCTCAATTTGAGCAACAGCGACTCGGGCAGGCATATGGCCGTGCCTCAGCCGCCTTTGTGGATGGGATAAAACTGACCCATTTTCTGAAGACAGCCGATTCCCTAACCTAGGCTGAGAGCCTTGCTCTCAGCCTAGGTTAGGGAATCGGGAGCTTTTCGGACCGACAGAATGCCACGACCATGCAGGGAATCTCTGTGCGCTAGGGAAAGGAGGCCCGTGACACACACGTGACTTAAGTGGTCACATGCGCATGGGACATGCAGAGCTTACAGGTGAAGTGAGACACTACCTATGAGTCCTGAGCCCCTTTCTAGCCGGAGGACTGACGTCTGTTTGAGGCAGCAGACACACAGAAGTGTCCCAAGTTCGAGAGGGCAAACAGAATATGAGTAAAACCCGTCTGCAAGTATGCACATCCTTCATGCCTTATAGGCCCAGGGCAAAATTGCTGAAGCCAGGCCAGGAAGACTTAGGAGTGTCGGGTTCCCAACGTGTACTCTGAGGGTTTGTTCACGCATTCGCAGGCTCTCGAGAGCCATCGTGACCCGACAGTGGGTGCAGGTGGAATGAAGGACCAAAAGGGTAAGTCTTGGAAAATCACGGACGTGCCCCTGGTTCACTGAGCAACGTTCACACACATCAAGGAAAATACGGTAAGTACGTAACACAGGCTCCACTGGGAACACAGTTATACTTTGCTGTGGCCTCACTTGCTCCTCACAATGATGACAAATTCAGGCTACGTCCCGAATTCCAGTTCAGCCGCTACTGGAGCTCAGGAATAGCTGGAAAAAGCAAGGGAAAGAAGACCAGGCACGGGCACTGTGGGAACCGGGAGATGGCCTGGCGGTTAGAGCTTTTTGCTGGGAAGCCAAAGGAACCCGGTTCGAATCCCCGGGACGCATGCGAGCCCGATGCACAAGGGGGCGCTCATGTGCGGTAGGGCACCCGGTGTGCCAGTTCCCTCTATCTCTCCCTTTCTCCTCCCTATCTCTGTCTGTTTCTCTCTCACATTTAAAGAAGTAAAATACTTTCTTTTCCTTGTGGGGGCGGGGGGAAGGTCAATGTGCTCAACACAGGTTACTGAAGAGTGACGGCCTCCTTGCCCAGCACCTGTCATGTGTACCTAGGAATTTTATTCTGATTCAAATCCTATTCCAAACACGTCCAGAAGGAATTGAAGAACCTATGTGAGTGGCGTTCCACCCAGAAGCAAGACTCCTGCCGCCTGTGTCACTGGGTGGAAGCAAAGCACCGCTCCTTAGAAGTCCTGGAGTTGTCAGCCTCTCTCTCAAGAAAGCTGGACCCGCATCCCTGCACGGTTTAGAAAAGGGGACACCTCATCATCACCAGGGACAGGGTAAAGTGGGCAGTCCACGCGAGTGGACTCAGGCGTTCTCGACGATTTTCAAATGTCCGAATGTTTGATGTGTGAGGCAGCCTCACCTGGTCTGTCAGCTGGCCCGGCACTCGTGGAGGCCCTCCTCCTTCAGCCAATTAAAGGATCCTTTCTGGAGCTCTCTTATTCCCAGAGAAACACACCCTCCGGGCCCTGCTCCCTCACATTTCAGTCATCCCCATTCCAGTAGGCTCAACACTTGTACGTGAGGGGGTGAACCCGAAAAAATTGCTCAATTTGAGCAACAGCGACTCGGGCAGGCATATGGCCGTGCCTCAGCCGCCTTTGTGGATGGGATAAAACTGACCCATTTTCTGAAGACAGCCGATTCCCTAACCTAGGCTGAGAGCCTTGCTCTCAGCCTAGGTTAGGGAATCGGGAGCTTTTCGGACCGACAGAATGCCACGACCATGCAGGGAATCTCTGTGCGCTAGGGAAAGGAGGCCCGTGACACACACGTGACTTAAGTGGTCACATGCGCATGGGACATGCAGAGCTTACAGGTGAAGTGAGACACTACCTATGAGTCCTGAGCCCCTTTCTAGCCGGAGGACTGACGTCTGTTTGAGGCAGCAGACACACAGAAGTGTCCCAAGTTCGAGAGGGCAAACAGAATATGAGTAAAACCCGTCTGCAAGTATGCACATCCTTCATGCCTTATAGGCCCAGGGCAAAATTGCTGAAGCCAGGCCAGGAAGACTTAGGAGTGTCGGGTTCCCAACGTGTACTCTGAGGGTTTGTTCACGCATTCGCAGGCTCTCGAGAGCCATCGTGACCCGACAGTGGGTGCAGGTGGAATGAAGGACCAAAAGGGTAAGTCTTGGAAAATCACGGACGTGCCCCTGGTTCACTGAGCAACGTTCACACACATCAAGGAAAATACGGTAAGTACGTAACACAGGCTCCACTGGGAACACAGTTATACTTTGCTGTGGCCTCACTTGCTCCTCACAATGATGACAAATTCAGGCTACGTCCCGAATTCCAGTTCAGCCGCTACTGGAGCTCAGGAATAGCTGGAAAAAGCAAGGGAAAGAAGACCAGGCACGGGCACTGTGGGAACCGGGAGATGGCCTGGCGGTTAGAGCTTTTTGCTGGGAAGCCAAAGGAACCCGGTTCGAATCCCCGGGACGCATGCGAGCCCGATGCACAAGGGGGCGCTCATGTGCGGTAGGGCACCCGGTGTGCCAGTTCCCTCTATCTCTCCCTTTCTCCTCCCTATCTCTGTCTGTTTCTCTCTCACATTTAAAGAAGTAAAATACTTTCTTTTCCTTGTGGGGGCGGGGGGAAGGTCAATGTGCTCAACACAGGTTACTGAAGAGTGACGGCCTCCTTGCCCAGCACCTGTCATGTGTACCTAGGAATTTTATTCTGATTCAAATCCTATTCCAAACACGTCCAGAAGGAATTGAAGAACCTATGTGAGTGGCGTTCCACCCAGAAGCAAGACTCCTGCCGCCTGTGTCACTGGGTGGAAGCAAAGCACCGCTCCTTAGAAGTCCTGGAGTTGTCAGCCTCTCTCTCAAGAAAGCTGGACCCGCATCCCTGCACGGTTTAGAAAAGGGGACACCTCATCATCACCAGGGACAGGGTAAAGTGGGCAGTCCACGCGAGTGGACTCAGGCGTTCTCGACGATTTTCAAATGTCCGAATGTTTGATGTGTGAGGCAGCCTCACCTGGTCTGTCAGCTGGCCCGGCACTCGTGGAGGCCCTCCTCCTTCAGCCAATTAAAGGATCCTTTCTGGAGCTCTCTTATTCCCAGAGAAACACACCCTCCGGGCCCTGCTCCCTCACATTTCAGTCATCCCCATTCCAGTAGGCTCAACACTTGTACGTGAGGGGGTGAACCCGAAAAAATTGCTCAATTTGAGCAACAGCGACTCGGGCAGGCATATGGCCGTGCCTCAGCCGCCTTTGTGGATGGGATAAAACTGACCCATTTTCTGAAGACAGCCGATTCCCTAACCTAGGCTGAGAGCCTTGCTCTCAGCCTAGGTTAGGGAATCGGGAGCTTTTCGGACCGACAGAATGCCACGACCATGCAGGGAATCTCTGTGCGCTAGGGAAAGGAGGCCCGTGACACACACGTGACTTAAGTGGTCACATGCGCATGGGACATGCAGAGCTTACAGGTGAAGTGAGACACTACCTATGAGTCCTGAGCCCCTTTCTAGCCGGAGGACTGACGTCTGTTTGAGGCAGCAGACACACAGAAGTGTCCCAAGTTCGAGAGGGCAAACAGAATATGAGTAAAACCCGTCTGCAAGTATGCACATCCTTCATGCCTTATAGGCCCAGGGCAAAATTGCTGAAGCCAGGCCAGGAAGACTTAGGAGTGTCGGGTTCCCAACGTGTACTCTGAGGGTTTGTTCACGCATTCGCAGGCTCTCGAGAGCCATCGTGACCCGACAGTGGGTGCAGGTGGAATGAAGGACCAAAAGGGTAAGTCTTGGAAAATCACGGACGTGCCCCTGGTTCACTGAGCAACGTTCACACACATCAAGGAAAATACGGTAAGTACGTAACACAGGCTCCACTGGGAACACAGTTATACTTTGCTGTGGCCTCACTTGCTCCTCACAATGATGACAAATTCAGGCTACGTCCCGAATTCCAGTTCAGCCGCTACTGGAGCTCAGGAATAGCTGGAAAAAGCAAGGGAAAGAAGACCAGGCACGGGCACTGTGGGAACCGGGAGATGGCCTGGCGGTTAGAGCTTTTTGCTGGGAAGCCAAAGGAACCCGGTTCGAATCCCCGGGACGCATGCGAGCCCGATGCACAAGGGGGCGCTCATGTGCGGTAGGGCACCCGGTGTGCCAGTTCCCTCTATCTCTCCCTTTCTCCTCCCTATCTCTGTCTGTTTCTCTCTCACATTTAAAGAAGTAAAATACTTTCTTTTCCTTGTGGGGGCGGGGGGAAGGTCAATGTGCTCAACACAGGTTACTGAAGAGTGACGGCCTCCTTGCCCAGCACCTGTCATGTGTACCTAGGAATTTTATTCTGATTCAAATCCTATTCCAAACACGTCCAGAAGGAATTGAAGAACCTATGTGAGTGGCGTTCCACCCAGAAGCAAGACTCCTGCCGCCTGTGTCACTGGGTGGAAGCAAAGCACCGCTCCTTAGAAGTCCTGGAGTTGTCAGCCTCTCTCTCAAGAAAGCTGGACCCGCATCCCTGCACGGTTTAGAAAAGGGGACACCTCATCATCACCAGGGACAGGGTAAAGTGGGCAGTCCACGCGAGTGGACTCAGGCGTTCTCGACGATTTTCAAATGTCCGAATGTTTGATGTGTGAGGCAGCCTCACCTGGTCTGTCAGCTGGCCCGGCACTCGTGGAGGCCCTCCTCCTTCAGCCAATTAAAGGATCCTTTCTGGAGCTCTCTTATTCCCAGAGAAACACACCCTCCGGGCCCTGCTCCCTCACATTTCAGTCATCCCCATTCCAGTAGGCTCAACACTTGTACGTGAGGGGGTGAACCCGAAAAAATTGCTCAATTTGAGCAACAGCGACTCGGGCAGGCATATGGCCGTGCCTCAGCCGCCTTTGTGGATGGGATAAAACTGACCCATTTTCTGAAGACAGCCGATTCCCTAACCTAGGCTGAGAGCCTTGCTCTCAGCCTAGGTTAGGGAATCGGGAGCTTTTCGGACCGACAGAATGCCACGACCATGCAGGGAATCTCTGTGCGCTAGGGAAAGGAGGCCCGTGACACACACGTGACTTAAGTGGTCACATGCGCATGGGACATGCAGAGCTTACAGGTGAAGTGAGACACTACCTATGAGTCCTGAGCCCCTTTCTAGCCGGAGGACTGACGTCTGTTTGAGGCAGCAGACACACAGAAGTGTCCCAAGTTCGAGAGGGCAAACAGAATATGAGTAAAACCCGTCTGCAAGTATGCACATCCTTCATGCCTTATAGGCCCAGGGCAAAATTGCTGAAGCCAGGCCAGGAAGACTTAGGAGTGTCGGGTTCCCAACGTGTACTCTGAGGGTTTGTTCACGCATTCGCAGGCTCTCGAGAGCCATCGTGACCCGACAGTGGGTGCAGGTGGAATGAAGGACCAAAAGGGTAAGTCTTGGAAAATCACGGACGTGCCCCTGGTTCACTGAGCAACGTTCACACACATCAAGGAAAATACGGTAAGTACGTAACACAGGCTCCACTGGGAACACAGTTATACTTTGCTGTGGCCTCACTTGCTCCTCACAATGATGACAAATTCAGGCTACGTCCCGAATTCCAGTTCAGCCGCTACTGGAGCTCAGGAATAGCTGGAAAAAGCAAGGGAAAGAAGACCAGGCACGGGCACTGTGGGAACCGGGAGATGGCCTGGCGGTTAGAGCTTTTTGCTGGGAAGCCAAAGGAACCCGGTTCGAATCCCCGGGACGCATGCGAGCCCGATGCACAAGGGGGCGCTCATGTGCGGTAGGGCACCCGGTGTGCCAGTTCCCTCTATCTCTCCCTTTCTCCTCCCTATCTCTGTCTGTTTCTCTCTCACATTTAAAGAAGTAAAATACTTTCTTTTCCTTGTGGGGGCGGGGGGAAGGTCAATGTGCTCAACACAGGTTACTGAAGAGTGACGGCCTCCTTGCCCAGCACCTGTCATGTGTACCTAGGAATTTTATTCTGATTCAAATCCTATTCCAAACACGTCCAGAAGGAATTGAAGAACCTATGTGAGTGGCGTTCCACCCAGAAGCAAGACTCCTGCCGCCTGTGTCACTGGGTGGAAGCAAAGCACCGCTCCTTAGAAGTCCTGGAGTTGTCAGCCTCTCTCTCAAGAAAGCTGGACCCGCATCCCTGCACGGTTTAGAAAAGGGGACACCTCATCATCACCAGGGACAGGGTAAAGTGGGCAGTCCACGCGAGTGGACTCAGGCGTTCTCGACGATTTTCAAATGTCCGAATGTTTGATGTGTGAGGCAGCCTCACCTGGTCTGTCAGCTGGCCCGGCACTCGTGGAGGCCCTCCTCCTTCAGCCAATTAAAGGATCCTTTCTGGAGCTCTCTTATTCCCAGAGAAACACACCCTCCGGGCCCTGCTCCCTCACATTTCAGTCATCCCCATTCCAGTAGGCTCAACACTTGTACGTGAGGGGGTGAACCCGAAAAAATTGCTCAATTTGAGCAACAGCGACTCGGGCAGGCATATGGCCGTGCCTCAGCCGCCTTTGTGGATGGGATAAAACTGACCCATTTTCTGAAGACAGCCGATTCCCTAACCTAGGCTGAGAGCCTTGCTCTCAGCCTAGGTTAGGGAATCGGGAGCTTTTCGGACCGACAGAATGCCACGACCATGCAGGGAATCTCTGTGCGCTAGGGAAAGGAGGCCCGTGACACACACGTGACTTAAGTGGTCACATGCGCATGGGACATGCAGAGCTTACAGGTGAAGTGAGACACTACCTATGAGTCCTGAGCCCCTTTCTAGCCGGAGGACTGACGTCTGTTTGAGGCAGCAGACACACAGAAGTGTCCCAAGTTCGAGAGGGCAAACAGAATATGAGTAAAACCCGTCTGCAAGTATGCACATCCTTCATGCCTTATAGGCCCAGGGCAAAATTGCTGAAGCCAGGCCAGGAAGACTTAGGAGTGTCGGGTTCCCAACGTGTACTCTGAGGGTTTGTTCACGCATTCGCAGGCTCTCGAGAGCCATCGTGACCCGACAGTGGGTGCAGGTGGAATGAAGGACCAAAAGGGTAAGTCTTGGAAAATCACGGACGTGCCCCTGGTTCACTGAGCAACGTTCACACACATCAAGGAAAATACGGTAAGTACGTAACACAGGCTCCACTGGGAACACAGTTATACTTTGCTGTGGCCTCACTTGCTCCTCACAATGATGACAAATTCAGGCTACGTCCCGAATTCCAGTTCAGCCGCTACTGGAGCTCAGGAATAGCTGGAAAAAGCAAGGGAAAGAAGACCAGGCACGGGCACTGTGGGAACCGGGAGATGGCCTGGCGGTTAGAGCTTTTTGCTGGGAAGCCAAAGGAACCCGGTTCGAATCCCCGGGACGCATGCGAGCCCGATGCACAAGGGGGCGCTCATGTGCGGTAGGGCACCCGGTGTGCCAGTTCCCTCTATCTCTCCCTTTCTCCTCCCTATCTCTGTCTGTTTCTCTCTCACATTTAAAGAAGTAAAATACTTTCTTTTCCTTGTGGGGGCGGGGGGAAGGTCAATGTGCTCAACACAGGTTACTGAAGAGTGACGGCCTCCTTGCCCAGCACCTGTCATGTGTACCTAGGAATTTTATTCTGATTCAAATCCTATTCCAAACACGTCCAGAAGGAATTGAAGAACCTATGTGAGTGGCGTTCCACCCAGAAGCAAGACTCCTGCCGCCTGTGTCACTGGGTGGAAGCAAAGCACCGCTCCTTAGAAGTCCTGGAGTTGTCAGCCTCTCTCTCAAGAAAGCTGGACCCGCATCCCTGCACGGTTTAGAAAAGGGGACACCTCATCATCACCAGGGACAGGGTAAAGTGGGCAGTCCACGCGAGTGGACTCAGGCGTTCTCGACGATTTTCAAATGTCCGAATGTTTGATGTGTGAGGCAGCCTCACCTGGTCTGTCAGCTGGCCCGGCACTCGTGGAGGCCCTCCTCCTTCAGCCAATTAAAGGATCCTTTCTGGAGCTCTCTTATTCCCAGAGAAACACACCCTCCGGGCCCTGCTCCCTCACATTTCAGTCATCCCCATTCCAGTAGGCTCAACACTTGTACGTGAGGGGGTGAACCCGAAAAAATTGCTCAATTTGAGCAACAGCGACTCGGGCAGGCATATGGCCGTGCCTCAGCCGCCTTTGTGGATGGGATAAAACTGACCCATTTTCTGAAGACAGCCGATTCCCTAACCTAGGCTGAGAGCCTTGCTCTCAGCCTAGGTTAGGGAATCGGGAGCTTTTCGGACCGACAGAATGCCACGACCATGCAGGGAATCTCTGTGCGCTAGGGAAAGGAGGCCCGTGACACACACGTGACTTAAGTGGTCACATGCGCATGGGACATGCAGAGCTTACAGGTGAAGTGAGACACTACCTATGAGTCCTGAGCCCCTTTCTAGCCGGAGGACTGACGTCTGTTTGAGGCAGCAGACACACAGAAGTGTCCCAAGTTCGAGAGGGCAAACAGAATATGAGTAAAACCCGTCTGCAAGTATGCACATCCTTCATGCCTTATAGGCCCAGGGCAAAATTGCTGAAGCCAGGCCAGGAAGACTTAGGAGTGTCGGGTTCCCAACGTGTACTCTGAGGGTTTGTTCACGCATTCGCAGGCTCTCGAGAGCCATCGTGACCCGACAGTGGGTGCAGGTGGAATGAAGGACCAAAAGGGTAAGTCTTGGAAAATCACGGACGTGCCCCTGGTTCACTGAGCAACGTTCACACACATCAAGGAAAATACGGTAAGTACGTAACACAGGCTCCACTGGGAACACAGTTATACTTTGCTGTGGCCTCACTTGCTCCTCACAATGATGACAAATTCAGGCTACGTCCCGAATTCCAGTTCAGCCGCTACTGGAGCTCAGGAATAGCTGGAAAAAGCAAGGGAAAGAAGACCAGGCACGGGCACTGTGGGAACCGGGAGATGGCCTGGCGGTTAGAGCTTTTTGCTGGGAAGCCAAAGGAACCCGGTTCGAATCCCCGGGACGCATGCGAGCCCGATGCACAAGGGGGCGCTCATGTGCGGTAGGGCACCCGGTGTGCCAGTTCCCTCTATCTCTCCCTTTCTCCTCCCTATCTCTGTCTGTTTCTCTCTCACATTTAAAGAAGTAAAATACTTTCTTTTCCTTGTGGGGGCGGGGGGAAGGTCAATGTGCTCAACACAGGTTACTGAAGAGTGACGGCCTCCTTGCCCAGCACCTGTCATGTGTACCTAGGAATTTTATTCTGATTCAAATCCTATTCCAAACACGTCCAGAAGGAATTGAAGAACCTATGTGAGTGGCGTTCCACCCAGAAGCAAGACTCCTGCCGCCTGTGTCACTGGGTGGAAGCAAAGCACCGCTCCTTAGAAGTCCTGGAGTTGTCAGCCTCTCTCTCAAGAAAGCTGGACCCGCATCCCTGCACGGTTTAGAAAAGGGGACACCTCATCATCACCAGGGACAGGGTAAAGTGGGCAGTCCACGCGAGTGGACTCAGGCGTTCTCGACGATTTTCAAATGTCCGAATGTTTGATGTGTGAGGCAGCCTCACCTGGTCTGTCAGCTGGCCCGGCACTCGTGGAGGCCCTCCTCCTTCAGCCAATTAAAGGATCCTTTCTGGAGCTCTCTTATTCCCAGAGAAACACACCCTCCGGGCCCTGCTCCCTCACATTTCAGTCATCCCCATTCCAGTAGGCTCAACACTTGTACGTGAGGGGGTGAACCCGAAAAAATTGCTCAATTTGAGCAACAGCGACTCGGGCAGGCATATGGCCGTGCCTCAGCCGCCTTTGTGGATGGGATAAAACTGACCCATTTTCTGAAGACAGCCGATTCCCTAACCTAGGCTGAGAGCCTTGCTCTCAGCCTAGGTTAGGGAATCGGGAGCTTTTCGGACCGACAGAATGCCACGACCATGCAGGGAATCTCTGTGCGCTAGGGAAAGGAGGCCCGTGACACACACGTGACTTAAGTGGTCACATGCGCATGGGACATGCAGAGCTTACAGGTGAAGTGAGACACTACCTATGAGTCCTGAGCCCCTTTCTAGCCGGAGGACTGACGTCTGTTTGAGGCAGCAGACACACAGAAGTGTCCCAAGTTCGAGAGGGCAAACAGAATATGAGTAAAACCCGTCTGCAAGTATGCACATCCTTCATGCCTTATAGGCCCAGGGCAAAATTGCTGAAGCCAGGCCAGGAAGACTTAGGAGTGTCGGGTTCCCAACGTGTACTCTGAGGGTTTGTTCACGCATTCGCAGGCTCTCGAGAGCCATCGTGACCCGACAGTGGGTGCAGGTGGAATGAAGGACCAAAAGGGTAAGTCTTGGAAAATCACGGACGTGCCCCTGGTTCACTGAGCAACGTTCACACACATCAAGGAAAATACGGTAAGTACGTAACACAGGCTCCACTGGGAACACAGTTATACTTTGCTGTGGCCTCACTTGCTCCTCACAATGATGACAAATTCAGGCTACGTCCCGAATTCCAGTTCAGCCGCTACTGGAGCTCAGGAATAGCTGGAAAAAGCAAGGGAAAGAAGACCAGGCACGGGCACTGTGGGAACCGGGAGATGGCCTGGCGGTTAGAGCTTTTTGCTGGGAAGCCAAAGGAACCCGGTTCGAATCCCCGGGACGCATGCGAGCCCGATGCACAAGGGGGCGCTCATGTGCGGTAGGGCACCCGGTGTGCCAGTTCCCTCTATCTCTCCCTTTCTCCTCCCTATCTCTGTCTGTTTCTCTCTCACATTTAAAGAAGTAAAATACTTTCTTTTCCTTGTGGGGGCGGGGGGAAGGTCAATGTGCTCAACACAGGTTACTGAAGAGTGACGGCCTCCTTGCCCAGCACCTGTCATGTGTACCTAGGAATTTTATTCTGATTCAAATCCTATTCCAAACACGTCCAGAAGGAATTGAAGAACCTATGTGAGTGGCGTTCCACCCAGAAGCAAGACTCCTGCCGCCTGTGTCACTGGGTGGAAGCAAAGCACCGCTCCTTAGAAGTCCTGGAGTTGTCAGCCTCTCTCTCAAGAAAGCTGGACCCGCATCCCTGCACGGTTTAGAAAAGGGGACACCTCATCATCACCAGGGACAGGGTAAAGTGGGCAGTCCACGCGAGTGGACTCAGGCGTTCTCGACGATTTTCAAATGTCCGAATGTTTGATGTGTGAGGCAGCCTCACCTGGTCTGTCAGCTGGCCCGGCACTCGTGGAGGCCCTCCTCCTTCAGCCAATTAAAGGATCCTTTCTGGAGCTCTCTTATTCCCAGAGAAACACACCCTCCGGGCCCTGCTCCCTCACATTTCAGTCATCCCCATTCCAGTAGGCTCAACACTTGTACGTGAGGGGGTGAACCCGAAAAAATTGCTCAATTTGAGCAACAGCGACTCGGGCAGGCATATGGCCGTGCCTCAGCCGCCTTTGTGGATGGGATAAAACTGACCCATTTTCTGAAGACAGCCGATTCCCTAACCTAGGCTGAGAGCCTTGCTCTCAGCCTAGGTTAGGGAATCGGGAGCTTTTCGGACCGACAGAATGCCACGACCATGCAGGGAATCTCTGTGCGCTAGGGAAAGGAGGCCCGTGACACACACGTGACTTAAGTGGTCACATGCGCATGGGACATGCAGAGCTTACAGGTGAAGTGAGACACTACCTATGAGTCCTGAGCCCCTTTCTAGCCGGAGGACTGACGTCTGTTTGAGGCAGCAGACACACAGAAGTGTCCCAAGTTCGAGAGGGCAAACAGAATATGAGTAAAACCCGTCTGCAAGTATGCACATCCTTCATGCCTTATAGGCCCAGGGCAAAATTGCTGAAGCCAGGCCAGGAAGACTTAGGAGTGTCGGGTTCCCAACGTGTACTCTGAGGGTTTGTTCACGCATTCGCAGGCTCTCGAGAGCCATCGTGACCCGACAGTGGGTGCAGGTGGAATGAAGGACCAAAAGGGTAAGTCTTGGAAAATCACGGACGTGCCCCTGGTTCACTGAGCAACGTTCACACACATCAAGGAAAATACGGTAAGTACGTAACACAGGCTCCACTGGGAACACAGTTATACTTTGCTGTGGCCTCACTTGCTCCTCACAATGATGACAAATTCAGGCTACGTCCCGAATTCCAGTTCAGCCGCTACTGGAGCTCAGGAATAGCTGGAAAAAGCAAGGGAAAGAAGACCAGGCACGGGCACTGTGGGAACCGGGAGATGGCCTGGCGGTTAGAGCTTTTTGCTGGGAAGCCAAAGGAACCCGGTTCGAATCCCCGGGACGCATGCGAGCCCGATGCACAAGGGGGCGCTCATGTGCGGTAGGGCACCCGGTGTGCCAGTTCCCTCTATCTCTCCCTTTCTCCTCCCTATCTCTGTCTGTTTCTCTCTCACATTTAAAGAAGTAAAATACTTTCTTTTCCTTGTGGGGGCGGGGGGAAGGTCAATGTGCTCAACACAGGTTACTGAAGAGTGACGGCCTCCTTGCCCAGCACCTGTCATGTGTACCTAGGAATTTTATTCTGATTCAAATCCTATTCCAAACACGTCCAGAAGGAATTGAAGAACCTATGTGAGTGGCGTTCCACCCAGAAGCAAGACTCCTGCCGCCTGTGTCACTGGGTGGAAGCAAAGCACCGCTCCTTAGAAGTCCTGGAGTTGTCAGCCTCTCTCTCAAGAAAGCTGGACCCGCATCCCTGCACGGTTTAGAAAAGGGGACACCTCATCATCACCAGGGACAGGGTAAAGTGGGCAGTCCACGCGAGTGGACTCAGGCGTTCTCGACGATTTTCAAATGTCCGAATGTTTGATGTGTGAGGCAGCCTCACCTGGTCTGTCAGCTGGCCCGGCACTCGTGGAGGCCCTCCTCCTTCAGCCAATTAAAGGATCCTTTCTGGAGCTCTCTTATTCCCAGAGAAACACACCCTCCGGGCCCTGCTCCCTCACATTTCAGACATCCCCATTCCAGTAGGCTCAACACTTGTACGTGAGGGGGTGAACCCGAAAAAATTGCTCAATTTGAGCAACAGCGACTCGGGCAGGCATATGGCCGTGCCTCAGCCGCCTTTGTGGATGGGATAAAACTGACCCATTTTCTGAAGACAGCCGATTCCCTAACCTAGGCTGAGAGCCTTGCTCTCAGCCTAGGTTAGGGAATCGGGAGCTTTTCGGACCGACAGAATGCCACGACCATGCAGGGAATCTCTGTGCGCTAGGGAAAGGAGGCCCGTGACACACACGTGACTTAAGTGGTCACATGCGCATGGGACATGCAGAGCTTACAGGTGAAGTGAGACACTACCTATGAGTCCTGAGCCCCTTTCTAGCCGGAGGACTGACGTCTGTTTGAGGCAGCAGACACACAGAAGTGTCCCAAGTTCGAGAGGGCAAACAGAATATGAGTAAAACCCGTCTGCAAGTATGCACATCCTTCATGCCTTATAGGCCCAGGGCAAAATTGCTGAAGCCAGGCCAGGAAGACTTAGGAGTGTCGGGTTCCCAACGTGTACTCTGAGGGTTTGTTCACGCATTCGCAGGCTCTCGAGAGCCATCGTGACCCGACAGTGGGTGCAGGTGGAATGAAGGACCAAAAGGGTAAGTCTTGGAAAATCACGGACGTGCCCCTGGTTCACTGAGCAACGTTCACACACATCAAGGAAAATACGGTAAGTACGTAACACAGGCTCCACTGGGAACACAGTTATACTTTGCTGTGGCCTCACTTGCTCCTCACAATGATGACAAATTCAGGCTACGTCCCGAATTCCAGTTCAGCCGCTACTGGAGCTCAGGAATAGCTGGAAAAAGCAAGGGAAAGAAGACCAGGCACGGGCACTGTGGGAACCGGGAGATGGCCTGGCGGTTAGAGCTTTTTGCTGGGAAGCCAAAGGAACCCGGTTCGAATCCCCGGGACGCATGCGAGCCCGATGCACAAGGGGGCGCTCATGTGCGGTAGGGCACCCGGTGTGCCAGTTCCCTCTATCTCTCCCTTTCTCCTCCCTATCTCTGTCTGTTTCTCTCTCACATTTAAAGAAGTAAAATACTTTCTTTTCCTTGTGGGGGCGGGGGGAAGGTCAATGTGCTCAACACAGGTTACTGAAGAGTGACGGCCTCCTTGCCCAGCACCTGTCATGTGTACCTAGGAATTTTATTCTGATTCAAATCCTATTCCAAACACGTCCAGAAGGAATTGAAGAACCTATGTGAGTGGCGTTCCACCCAGAAGCAAGACTCCTGCCGCCTGTGTCACTGGGTGGAAGCAAAGCACCGCTCCTTAGAAGTCCTGGAGTTGTCAGCCTCTCTCTCAAGAAAGCTGGACCCGCATCCCTGCACGGTTTAGAAAAGGGGACACCTCATCATCACCAGGGACAGGGTAAAGTGGGCAGTCCACGCGAGTGGACTCAGGCGTTCTCGACGATTTTCAAATGTCCGAATGTTTGATGTGTGAGGCAGCCTCACCTGGTCTGTCAGCTGGCCCGGCACTCGTGGAGGCCCTCCTCCTTCAGCCAATTAAAGGATCCTTTCTGGAGCTCTCTTATTCCCAGAGAAACACACCCTCCGGGCCCTGCTCCCTCACATTTCAGACATCCCCATTCCAGTAGGCTCAACACTTGTACGTGAGGGGGTGAACCCGAAAAAATTGCTCAATTTGAGCAACAGCGACTCGGGCAGGCATATGGCCGTGCCTCAGCCGCCTTTGTGGATGGGATAAAACTGACCCATTTTCTGAAGACAGCCGATTCCCTAACCTAGGCTGAGAGCCTTGCTCTCAGCCTAGGTTAGGGAATCGGGAGCTTTTCGGACCGACAGAATGCCACGACCATGCAGGGAATCTCTGTGCGCTAGGGAAAGGAGGCCCGTGACACACACGTGACTTAAGTGGTCACATGCGCATGGGACATGCAGAGCTTACAGGTGAAGTGAGACACTACCTATGAGTCCTGAGCCCCTTTCTAGCCGGAGGACTGACGTCTGTTTGAGGCAGCAGACACACAGAAGTGTCCCAAGTTCGAGAGGGCAAACAGAATATGAGTAAAACCCGTCTGCAAGTATGCACATCCTTCATGCCTTATAGGCCCAGGGCAAAATTGCTGAAGCCAGGCCAGGAAGACTTAGGAGTGTCGGGTTCCCAACGTGTACTCTGAGGGTTTGTTCACGCATTCGCAGGCTCTCGAGAGCCATCGTGACCCGACAGTGGGTGCAGGTGGAATGAAGGACCAAAAGGGTAAGTCTTGGAAAATCACGGACGTGCCCCTGGTTCACTGAGCAACGTTCACACACATCAAGGAAAATACGGTAAGTACGTAACACAGGCTCCACTGGGAACACAGTTATACTTTGCTGTGGCCTCACTTGCTCCTCACAATGATGACAAATTCAGGCTACGTCCCTGAATTCCAGTTCAGCCGCTACTGGAGCTCAGGAATAGCTGGAAAAAGCAAGGGAAAGAAGACCAGGCACGGGCACTGTGGGAACCGGGAGATGGCCTGGCGGTTAGAGCTTTTTGCTGGGAAGCCAAAGGAACCCGGTTCGAATCCCCGGGACGCATGCGAGCCCGATGCACAAGGGGGCGCTCATGTGCGGTAGGGCACCCGGTGTGCCAGTTCCCTCTATCTCTCCCTTTCTCCTCCCTATCTCTGTCTGTTTCTCTCTCACATTTAAAGAAGTAAAATACTTTCTTTTCCTTGTGGGGGCGGGGGGAAGGTCAATGTGCTCAACACAGGTTACTGAAGAGTGACGGCCTCCTTGCCCAGCACCTGTCATGTGTACCTAGGAATTTTATTCTGATTCAAATCCTATTCCAAACACGTCCAGAAGGAATTGAAGAACCTATGTGAGTGGCGTTCCACCCAGAAGCAAGACTCCTGCCGCCTGTGTCACTGGGTGGAAGCAAAGCACCGCTCCTTAGAAGTCCTGGAGTTGTCAGCCTCTCTCTCAAGAAAGCTGGACCCGCATCCCTGCACGGTTTAGAAAAGGGGACACCTCATCATCACCAGGGACAGGGTAAAGTGGGCAGTCCACGCGAGTGGACTCAGGCGTTCTCGACGATTTTCAAATGTCCGAATGTTTGATGTGTGAGGCAGCCTCACCTGGTCTGTCAGCTGGCCCGGCACTCGTGGAGGCCCTCCTCCTTCAGCCAATTAAAGGATCCTTTCTGGAGCTCTCTTATTCCCAGAGAAACACACCCTCCGGGCCCTGCTCCCTCACATTTCAGACATCCCCATTCCAGTAGGCTCAACACTTGTACGTGAGGGGGTGAACCCGAAAAAATTGCTCAATTTGAGCAACAGCGACTCGGGCAGGCATATGGCCGTGCCTCAGCCGCCTTTGTGGATGGGATAAAACTGACCCATTTTCTGAAGACAGCCGATTCCCTAACCTAGGCTGAGAGCCTTGCTCTCAGCCTAGGTTAGGGAATCGGGAGCTTTTCGGACCGACAGAATGCCACGACCATGCAGGGAATCTCTGTGCGCTAGGGAAAGGAGGCCCGTGACACACACGTGACTTAAGTGGTCACATGCGCATGGGACATGCAGAGCTTACAGGTGAAGTGAGACACTACCTATGAGTCCTGAGCCCCTTTCTAGCCGGAGGACTGACGTCTGTTTGAGGCAGCAGACACACAGAAGTGTCCCAAGTTCGAGAGGGCAAACAGAATATGAGTAAAACCCGTCTGCAAGTATGCACATCCTTCATGCCTTATAGGCCCAGGGCAAAATTGCTGAAGCCAGGCCAGGAAGACTTAGGAGTGTCGGGTTCCCAACGTGTACTCTGAGGGTTTGTTCACGCATTCGCAGGCTCTCGAGAGCCATCGTGACCCGACAGTGGGTGCAGGTGGAATGAAGGACCAAAAGGGTAAGTCTTGGAAAATCACGGACGTGCCCCTGGTTCACTGAGCAACGTTCACACACATCAAGGAAAATACGGTAAGTACGTAACACAGGCTCCACTGGGAACACAGTTATACTTTGCTGTGGCCTCACTTGCTCCTCACAATGATGACAAATTCAGGCTACGTCCCGAATTCCAGTTCAGCCGCTACTGGAGCTCAGGAATAGCTGGAAAAAGCAAGGGAAAGAAGACCAGGCACGGGCACTGTGGGAACCGGGAGATGGCCTGGCGGTTAGAGCTTTTTGCTGGGAAGCCAAAGGAACCCGGTTCGAATCCCCGGGACGCATGCGAGCCCGATGCACAAGGGGGCGCTCATGTGCGGTAGGGCACCCGGTGTGCCAGTTCCCTCTATCTCTCCCTTTCTCCTCCCTATCTCTGTCTGTTTCTCTCTCACATTTAAAGAAGTAAAATACTTTCTTTTCCTTGTGGGGGCGGGGGGACGTCAATGTGCTCAACACAGGTTACTGAAGAGTGACGGCCTCCTTGCCCAGCACCTGTCATGTGTACCTAGGAATTTTATTCTGATTCAAATCCTATTCCAAACACGTCCAGAAGGAATTGAAGAACCTATGTGAGTGGCGTTCCACCCAGAAGCAAGACTCCTGCCGCCTGTGTCACTGGGTGGAAGCAAAGCACCGCTCCTTAGAAGTCCTGGAGTTGTCAGCCTCTCTCTCAAGAAAGCTGGACCCGCATCCCTGCACGGTTTAGAAAAGGGGACACCTCATCATCACCAGGGACAGGGTAAAGTGGGCAGTCCACGCGAGTGGACTCAGGCGTTCTCGACGATTTTCAAATGTCCGAATGTTTGATGTGTGAGGCAGCCTCACCTGGTCTGTCAGCTGGCCCGGCACTCGTGGAGGCCCTCCTCCTTCAGCCAATTAAAGGATCCTTTCTGGAGCTCTCTTATTCCCAGAGAAACACACCCTCCGGGCCCTGCTCCCTCACATTTCAGTCATCCCCATTCCAGTAGGCTCAACACTTGTACGTGAGGGGGTGAACCCGAAAAAATTGCTCAATTTGAGCAACAGCGACTCGGGCAGGCATATGGCCGTGCCTCAGCCGCCTTTGTGGATGGGATAAAACTGACCCATTTTCTGAAGACAGCCGATTCCCTAACCTAGGCTGAGAGCCTTGCTCTCAGCCTAGGTTAGGGAATCGGGAGCTTTTCGGACCGACAGAATGCCACGACCATGCAGGGAATCTCTGTGCGCTAGGGAAAGGAGGCCCCGTGACACACACGTGACTTAAGTGGTCACATGCGCATGGGACATGCAGAGCTTACAGGTGAAGTGAGACACTACCTATGAGTCCTGAGCCCCTTTCTAGCCGGAGGACTGACGTCTGTTTGAGGCAGCAGACACACAGAAGTGTCCCAAGTTCGAGAGGGCAAACAGAATATGAGTAAAACCCGTCTGCAAGTATGCACATCCTTCATGCCTTATAGGCCCAGGGCAAAATTGCTGAAGCCAGGCCAGGAAGACTTAGGAGTGTCGGGTTCCCAACGTGTACTCTGAGGGTTTGTTCACGCATTCGCAGGCTCTCGAGAGCCATCGTGACCCGACAGTGGGTGCAGGTGGAATGAAGGACCAAAAGGGTAAGTCTTGGAAAATCACGGACGTGCCCCTGGTTCACTGAGCAACGTTCACACACATCAAGGAAAATACGGTAAGTACGTAACACAGGCTCCACTGGGAACACAGTTATACTTTGCTGTGGCCTCACTTGCTCCTCACAATGATGACAAATTCAGGCTACGTCCCGAATTCCAGTTCAGCCGCTACTGGAGCTCAGGAATAGCTGGAAAAAGCAAGGGAAAGAAGACCAGGCACGGGCACTGTGGGAACCGGGAGATGGCCTGGCGGTTAGAGCTTTTTGCTGGGAAGCCAAAGGAACCCGGTTCGAATCCCCGGGACGCATGCGAGCCCGATGCACAAGGGGGCGCTCATGTGCGGTAGGGCACCCGGTGTGCCAGTTCCCTCTATCTCTCCCTTTCTCCTCCCTATCTCTGTCTGTTTCTCTCTCACATTTAAAGAAGTAAAATACTTTCTTTTCCTTGTGGGGGCGGGGGGAAGGTCAATGTGCTCAACACAGGTTACTGAAGAGTGACGGCCTCCTTGCCCAGCACCTGTCATGTGTACCTAGGAATTTTATTCTGATTCAAATCCTATTCCAAACACGTCCAGAAGGAATTGAAGAACCTATGTGAGTGGCGTTCCACCCAGAAGCAAGACTCCTGCCGCCTGTGTCACTGGGTGGAAGCAAAGCACCGCTCCTTAGAAGTCCTGGAGTTGTCAGCCTCTCTCTCAAGAAAGCTGGACCCGCATCCCTGCACGGTTTAGAAAAGGGGACACCTCATCATCACCAGGGACAGGGTAAAGTGGGCAGTCCACGCGAGTGGACTCAGGCGTTCTCGACGATTTTCAAATGTCCGAATGTTTGATGTGTGAGGCAGCCTCACCTGGTCTGTCAGCTGGCCCGGCACTCGTGGAGGCCCTCCTCCTTCAGCCAATTAAAGGATCCTTTCTGGAGCTCTCTTATTCCCAGAGAAACACACCCTCCGGGCCCTGCTCCCTCACATTTCAGACATCCCCATTCCAGTAGGCTCAACACTTGTACGTGAGGGGGTGAACCCGAAAAAATTGCTCAATTTGAGCAACAGCGACTCGGGCAGGCATATGGCCGTGCCTCAGCCGCCTTTGTGGATGGGATAAAACTGACCCATTTTCTGAAGACAGCCGATTCCCTAACCTAGGCTGAGAGCCTTGCTCTCAGCCTAGGTTAGGGAATCGGGAGCTTTTCGGACCGACAGAATGCCACGACCATGCAGGGAATCTCTGTGCGCTAGGGAAAGGAGGCCCGTGACACACACGTGACTTAAGTGGTCACATGCGCATGGGACATGCAGAGCTTACAGGTGAAGTGAGACACTACCTATGAGTCCTGAGCCCCTTTCTAGCCGGAGGACTGACGTCTGTTTGAGGCAGCAGACACACAGAAGTGTCCCAAGTTCGAGAGGGCAAACAGAATATGAGTAAAACCCGTCTGCAAGTATGCACATCCTTCATGCCTTATAGGCCCAGGGCAAAATTGCTGAAGCCAGGCCAGGAAGACTTAGGAGTGTCGGGTTCCCAACGTGTACTCTGAGGGTTTGTTCACGCATTCGCAGGCTCTCGAGAGCCATCGTGACCCGACAGTGGGTGCAGGTGGAATGAAGGACCAAAAGGGTAAGTCTTGGAAAATCACGGACGTGCCCCTGGTTCACTGAGCAACGTTCACACACATCAAGGAAAATACGGTAAGTACGTAACACAGGCTCCACTGGGAACACAGTTATACTTTGCTGTGGCCTCACTTGCTCCTCACAATGATGACAAATTCAGGCTACGTCCCTGAATTCCAGTTCAGCCGCTACTGGAGCTCAGGAATAGCTGGAAAAAGCAAGGGAAAGAAGACCAGGCACGGGCACTGTGGGAACCGGGAGATGGCCTGGCGGTTAGAGCTTTTTGCTGGGAAGCCAAAGGAACCCGGTTCGAATCCCCGGGACGCATGCGAGCCCGATGCACAAGGGGGCGCTCATGTGCGGTAGGGCACCCGGTGTGCCAGTTCCCTCTATCTCTCCCTTTCTCCTCCCTATCTCTGTCTGTTTCTCTCTCACATTTAAAGAAGTAAAATACTTTCTTTTCCTTGTGGGGGCGGGGGGAAGTCAATGTGCTCAACACAGGTTACTGAAGAGTGACGGCCTCCTTGCCCAGCACCTGTCATGTGTACCTAGGAATTTTATTCTGATTCAAATCCTATTCCAAACACGTCCAGAAGGAATTGAAGAACCTATGTGAGTGGCGTTCCACCCAGAAGCAAGACTCCTGCCGCCTGTGTCACTGGGTGGAAGCAAAGCACCGCTCCTTAGAAGTCCTGGAGTTGTCAGCCTCTCTCTCAAGAAAGCTGGACCAGCATCCCTGCACGGTTTAGAAAAGGGGACACCTCATCATCACCAGGGACAGGGTAAAGTGGGCAGTCCACGCGAGTGGACTCAGGCGTTCTCGACGATTTTCAAATGTCCGAATGTTTGATGTGTGAGGCAGCCTCACCTGGTCTGTCAGCTGGCCCGGCACTCGTGGAGGCCCTCCTCCTTCAGCCAATTAAAGGATCCTTTCTGGAGCTCTCTTATTCCCAGAGAAACACACCCTCCGGGCCCTGCTCCCTCACATTTCAGACATCCCCATTCCAGTAGGCTCAACACTTGTACGTGAGGGGGTGAACCCGAAAAAATTGCTCAATTTGAGCAACAGCGACTCGGGCAGGCATATGGCCGTGCCTCAGCCGCCTTTGTGGATGGGATAAAACTGACCCATTTTCTGAAGACAGCCGATTCCCTAACCTAGGCTGAGAGCCTTGCTCTCAGCCTAGGTTAGGGAATCGGGAGCTTTTCGGACCGACAGAATGCCACGACCATGCAGGGAATCTCTGTGCGCTAGGGAAAGGAGGCCCCGTGACACACACGTGACTTAAGTGGTCACATGCGCATGGGACATGCAGAGCTTACAGGTGAAGTGAGACACTACCTATGAGTCCTGAGCCCCTTTCTAGCCGGAGGACTGACGTCTGTTTGAGGCAGCAGACACACAGAAGTGTCCCAAGTTCGAGAGGGCAAACAGAATATGAGTAAAACCCGTATGCAAGTATGCACATTCTTCATGCCTTATAGGCCCAGGGCAAAATTGCTGAAGCCAGGCCAGGAAGACTTAGGAGTGTCGGGTTCCCAACGTGTACTCTGAGGGTTTGTTCACGCATTCGCAGGCTCTCGAGAGCCATCGTGACCCGACAGTGGGTGCAGGTGGAATGAAGGACCAAAAGGGTAAGTATTGGAAAATCACGGACGTGCCCCTGGTTCACTGAGCAACGTTCACACACATCAAGGAAAATACGGTAAGTACGTAACACAGGCTCCACTGGGAACACAGTTATACTTTGCTGTGGCCTCACTTGCTCCTCACAATGATGACAAATTCAGGCTACGTCCTGAATTCCAGTTCAGCCGCTACTGGAGCTCAGGAATAGCTGGAAAAAGCAAGGGAAAGAAGACCAGGCACGGGCACTGTGGGAACCGGGAGATGGCCTGGCGGTTAGAGCTTTTTGCTGGGAAGCCAAAGGAACCCGGTTCGAATCCCCGGGACGCATGCGAGCCCGATGCACAAGGGGGCGCTCATGTGCGGTAGGGCACCCGGTGTGCCAGTTCCCTCTATCTCTCCCTTTCTCCTCCCTATCTCTGTCTGTTTCTCTCTCACATTTAAAGAAGTAAAATACTTTCTTTTCCTTGTGGGGGCGGGGGGACGTCAATGTGCTCAACACAGGTTACTGAAGAGTGACGGCCTCCTTGCCCAGCACCTGTCATGTGTACCTAGGAATTTTATTCTGATTCAAATCCTATTCCAAACACGTCCAGAAGGAATTGAAGAACCTATGTGAGTGGCGTTCCACCCAGAAGCAAGACTCCTGCCGCCTGTGTCATTGGGTGGAAGCAAAGCACCGCTCCTTAGAAGTCCTGGAGTTGTCAGCCTCTCTCTCAAGAAAGCTGGACCAGCATCCCTGCACGGTTTAGAAAAGGGGACACCTCATCATCACCAGGGACAGGGGAAAGTGGGCAGTCCACGCGAGTGGACTCAGGCGTTCTCGACGATTTTCAAATGTCCGAATGTTTGATGTGTGAGGCAGCCTCACCTGGTCTGTCAGCTGGCCCGGCACTCGTGGAGGCCCTCCTCCTTCAGCCAATTAAAGGATACTTTCTGGAGCTCTCTTATTCCCAGAGAAACACACCCTCCGGGCCCTGCTCCCTCACATTTCAGACATCCCCATTCCAGTAGGCTCAACACTTGTACGTGAGGGGGTGAACCCGAAAAAATTGCTCAATTTGAGCAACAGCGACTCGGGCAGGCATATGGCCGTGCCTCAGCCGCCTTTGTGGATGGGATAAAACTGACCCATTTTCTGAAGACAGCCGATTCCCTAACCTAGGCTGAGAGCCTTGCTCTCAGCCTAGGTTAGGGAATCGGGAGCTTTTCGGACCGACAGAATGCCACGACCATGCAGGGAATCTCTGTGCGCTAGGGAAAGGAGGCCCCTGACACACACGTGACTTAAGTGGTCACATGCGCATGGGACATGCAGAGCTTACAGGTGAAGTGAGACACTACCTATGAGTCCTGAGCCCCTTTCTAGCCGGAGGACTGACGTCTGTTTGAGGCAGCAGACACACAGAAGTGTCCCAAGTTCGAGAGGGCAAACAGAATATGAGTAAAACCCGTATGCAAGTATGCACATTCTTCATGCCTTATAGGCCCAGGGCAAAATTGCTGAAGCCAGGCCAGGAAGACTTAGGAGTGTCGGGTTCCCAACGTGTACTCTGAGGGTTTGTTCACGCATTCGCAGGCTCTCGAGAGCCATCGTGACCCGACAGTGGGTGCAGGTGGAATGAAGGACCAAAAGGGTAAGTATTGGAAAATCACGGACGTGCCCCTGGTTCACTGAGCAACGTTCACACACATCAAGGAAAATACGGTAAGTACGTAACACAGGCTCCACTGGGAACACAGTTATACTTTGCTGTGGCCTCACTTGCTCCTCACAATGATGACAAATTCAGGCTACGTCCTGAATTCCAGTTCAGCCGCTACTGGAGCTCAGGAATAGCTGGAAAAAGCAAGGGAAAGAAGACCAGGCACGGGCACTGTGGGAACCGGGAGATGGCCTGGCGGTTAGAGCTTTTTGCTGGGAAGCCAAAGGAACCCGGTTCGAATCCCCGGGACGCATGCGAGCCCGATGCACAAGGGGGCGCTCATGTGCGGTAGGGCACCCGGTGTGCCAGTTCCCTCTATCTCTCCCTTTCTCCTCCCTATCTCTGTCTGTTTCTCTCTCACATTTAAAGAAGTAAAATACTTTCTTTTCCTTGTGGGGGCGGGGGGACGTCAATGTGCTCAACACAGGTTACTGAAGAGTGACGGCCTCCTTGCCCAGCACCTGTCATGTGTACCTAGGAATTTTATTCTGATTCAAATCCTATTCCAAACACGTCCAGAAGGAATTGAAGAACCTATGTGAGTGGCGTTCCACCCAGAAGCAAGACTCCTGCCGCCTGTGTCATTGGGTGGAAGCAAAGCACCGCTCCTTAGAAGTCCTGGAGTTGTCAGCCTCTCTCTCAAGAAAGCTGGACCAGCATCCCTGCACGGTTTAGAAAAGGGGACACCTCATCATCACCAGGGACAGGGGAAAGTGGGCAGTCCACGCGAGTGGACTCAGGCGTTCTCGACGATTTTCAAATGTCCGAATGTTTGATGTGTGAGGCAGCCTCACCTGGTCTGTCAGCTGGCCCGGCACTCGTGGAGGCCCTCCTCCTTCAGCCAATTAAAGGATACTTTCTGGAGCTCTCTTATTCCCAGAGAAACACACCCTCCGGGCCCTGCTCCCTCACATTTCAGACATCCCCATTCCAGTAGGCTCAACACTTGTACGTGAGGGGGTGAACCCGAAAAAATTGCTCAATTTGAGCAACAGCGACTCGGGCAGGCATATGGCCGTGCCTCAGCCGCCTTTGTGGATGGGATAAAACTGACCCATTTTCTGAAGACAGCCGATTCCCTAACCTAGGCTGAGAGCCTTGCTCTCAGCCTAGGTTAGGGAATCGGGAGCTTTTCGGACCGACAGAATGCCACGACCATGCAGGGAATCTCTGTGCGCTAGGGAAAGGAGGCCCCTGACACACACGTGACTTAAGTGGTCACATGCGCATGGGACATGCAGAGCTTACAGGTGAAGTGAGACACTACCTATGAGTCCTGAGCCCCTTTCTAGCCGGAGGACTGACGTCTGTTTGAGGCAGCAGACACACAGAAGTGTCCCAAGTTCGAGAGGGCAAACAGAATATGAGTAAAACCCGTATGCAAGTATGCACATTCTTCATGCCTTATAGGCCCAGGGCAAAATTGCTGAAGCCAGGCCAGGAAGACTTAGGAGTGTCGGGTTCCCAACGTGTACTCTGAGGGTTTGTTCACGCATTCGCAGGCTCTCGAGAGCCATCGTGACCCGACAGTGGGTGCAGGTGGAATGAAGGACCAAAAGGGTAAGTATTGGAAAATCACGGACGTGCCCCTGGTTCACTGAGCAACGTTCACACACATCAAGGAAAATACGGTAAGTACGTAACACAGGCTCCACTGGGAACACAGTTATACTTTGCTGTGGCCTCACTTGCTCCTCACAATGATGACAAATTCAGGCTACGTCCTGAATTCCAGTTCAGCCGCTACTGGAGCTCAGGAATAGCTGGAAAAAGCAAGGGAAAGAAGACCAGGCACGGGCACTGTGGGAACCGGGAGATGGCCTGGCGGTTAGAGCTTTTTGCTGGGAAGCCAAAGGAACCCGGTTCGAATCCCCGGGACGCATGCGAGCCCGATGCACAAGGGGGCGCTCATGTGCGGTAGGGCACCCGGTGTGCCAGTTCCCTCTATCTCTCCCTTTCTCCTCCCTATCTCTGTCTGTTTCTCTCTCACATTTAAAGAAGTAAAATACTTTCTTTTCCTTGTGGGGGCGGGGGGACGTCAATGTGCTCAACACAGGTTACTGAAGAGTGACGGCCTCCTTGCCCAGCACCTGTCATGTGTACCTAGGAATTTTATTCTGATTCAAATCCTATTCCAAACACGTCCAGAAGGAATTGAAGAACCTATGTGAGTGGCGTTCCACCCAGAAGCAAGACTCCTGCCGCCTGTGTCATTGGGTGGAAGCAAAGCACCGCTCCTTAGAAGTCCTGGAGTTGTCAGCCTCTCTCTCAAGAAAGCTGGACCAGCATCCCTGCACGGTTTAGAAAAGGGGACACCTCATCATCACCAGGGACAGGGTAAAGTGGGCAGTCCACGCGAGTGGACTCAGGCGTTCTCGACGATTTTCAAATGTCCGAATGTTTGATGTGTGAGGCAGCCTCACCTGGTCTGTCAGCTGGCCCGGCACTCGTGGAGGCCCTCCTCCTTCAGCCAATTAAAGGATACTTTCTGGAGCTCTCTTATTCCCAGAGAAACACACCCTCCGGGCCCTGCTCCCTCACATTTCAGACATCCCCATTCCAGTAGGCTCAACACTTGTACGTGAGGGGGTGAACCCGAAAAAATTGCTCAATTTGAGCAACAGCGACTCGGGCAGGCATATGGCCGTGCCTCAGCCGCCTTTGTGGATGGGATAAAACTGACCCATTTTCTGAAGACAGCCGATTCCCTAACCTAGGCTGAGAGCCTTGCTCTCAGCCTAGGTTAGGGAATCGGGAGCTTTTCGGACCGACAGAATGCCACGACCATGCAGGGAATCTCTGTGCGCTAGGGAAAGGAGGCCCCTGACACACACGTGACTTAAGTGGTCACATGCGCATGGGACATGCAGAGCTTACAGGTGAAGTGAGACACTACCTATGAGTCCTGAGCCCCTTTCTAGCCGGAGGACTGACGTCTGTTTGAGGCAGCAGACACACAGAAGTGTCCCAAGTTCGAGAGGGCAAACAGAATATGAGTAAAACCCGTATGCAAGTATGCACATTCTTCATGCCTTATAGGCCCAGGGCAAAATTGCTGAAGCCAGGCCAGGAAGACTTAGGAGTGTCGGGTTCCCAACGTGTACTCTGAGGGTTTGTTCACGCATTCGCAGGCTCTCGAGAGCCATCGTGACCCGACAGTGGGTGCAGGTGGAATGAAGGACCAAAAGGGTAAGTATTGGAAAATCACGGACGTGCCCCTGGTTCACTGAGCAACGTTCACACACATCAAGGAAAATACGGTAAGTACGTAACACAGGCTCCACTGGGAACACAGTTATACTTTGCTGTGGCCTCACTTGCTCCTCACAATGATGACAAATTCAGGCTACGTCCTGAATTCCAGTTCAGCCGCTACTGGAGCTCAGGAATAGCTGGAAAAAGCAAGGGAAAGAAGACCAGGCACGGGCACTGTGGGAACCGGGAGATGGCCTGGCGGTTAGAGCTTTTTGCTGGGAAGCCAAAGGAACCCGGTTCGAATCCCCGGGACGCATGCGAGCCCGATGCACAAGGGGGCGCTCATGTGCGGTAGGGCACCCGGTGTGCCAGTTCCCTCTATCTCTCCCTTTCTCCTCCCTATCTCTGTCTGTTTCTCTCTCACATTTAAAGAAGTAAAATACTTTCTTTTCCTTGTGGGGGCGGGGGGACGTCAATGTGCTCAACACAGGTTACTGAAGAGTGACGGCCTCCTTGCCCAGCACCTGTCATGTGTACCTAGGAATTTTATTCTGATTCAAATCCTATTCCAAACACGTCCAGAAGGAATTGAAGAACCTATGTGAGTGGCGTTCCACCCAGAAGCAAGACTCCTGCCGCCTGTGTCATTGGGTGGAAGCAAAGCACCGCTCCTTAGAAGTCCTGGAGTTGTCAGCCTCTCTCTCAAGAAAGCTGGACCAGCATCCCTGCACGGTTTAGAAAAGGGGACACCTCATCATCACCAGGGACAGGGGAAAGTGGGCAGTCCACGCGAGTGGACTCAGGCGTTCTCGACGATTTTCAAATGTCCGAATGTTTGATGTGTGAGGCAGCCTCACCTGGTCTGTCAGCTGGCCCGGCACTCGTGGAGGCCCTCCTCCTTCAGCCAATTAAAGGATACTTTCTGGAGCTCTCTTATTCCCAGAGAAACACACCCTCCGGGCCCTGCTCCCTCACATTTCAGACATCCCCATTCCAGTAGGCTCAACACTTGTACGTGAGGGGGTGAACCCGAAAAAATTGCTCAATTTGAGCAACAGCGACTCGGGCAGGCATATGGCCGTGCCTCAGCCGCCTTTGTGGATGGGATAAAACTGACCCATTTTCTGAAGACAGCCGATTCCCTAACCTAGGCTGAGAGCCTTGCTCTCAGCCTAGGTTAGGGAATCGGGAGCTTTTCGGACCGACAGAATGCCACGACCATGCAGGGAATCTCTGTGCGCTAGGGAAAGGAGGCCCCTGACACACACGTGACTTAAGTGGTCACATGCGCATGGGACATGCAGAGCTTACAGGTGAAGTGAGACACTACCTATGAGTCCTGAGCCCCTTTCTAGCCGGAGGACTGACGTCTGTTTGAGGCAGCAGACACACAGAAGTGTCCCAAGTTCGAGAGGGCAAACAGAATATGAGTAAAACCCGTATGCAAGTATGCACATTCTTCATGCCTTATAGGCCCAGGGCAAAATTGCTGAAGCCAGGCCAGGAAGACTTAGGAGTGTCGGGTTCCCAACGTGTACTCTGAGGGTTTGTTCACGCATTCGCAGGCTCTCGAGAGCCATCGTGACCCGACAGTGGGTGCAGGTGGAATGAAGGACCAAAAGGGTAAGTATTGGAAAATCACGGACGTGCCCCTGGTTCACTGAGCAACGTTCACACACATCAAGGAAAATACGGTAAGTACGTAACACAGGCTCCACTGGGAACACAGTTATACTTTGCTGTGGCCTCACTTGCTCCTCACAATGATGACAAATTCAGGCTACGTCCTGAATTCCAGTTCAGCCGCTACTGGAGCTCAGGAATAGCTGGAAAAAGCAAGGGAAAGAAGACCAGGCACGGGCACTGTGGGAACCGGGAGATGGCCTGGCGGTTAGAGCTTTTTGCTGGGAAGCCAAAGGAACCCGGTTCGAATCCCCGGGACGCATGCGAGCCCGATGCACAAGGGGGCGCTCATGTGCGGTAGGGCACCCGGTGTGCCAGTTCCCTCTATCTCTCCCTTTCTCCTCCCTATCTCTGTCTGTTTCTCTCTCACATTTAAAGAAGTAAAATACTTTCTTTTCCTTGTGGGGGCGGGGGGACGTCAATGTGCTCAACACAGGTTACTGAAGAGTGACGGCCTCCTTGCCCAGCACCTGTCATGTGTACCTAGGAATTTTATTCTGATTCAAATCCTATTCCAAACACGTCCAGAAGGAATTGAAGAACCTATGTGAGTGGCGTTCCACCCAGAAGCAAGACTCCTGCCGCCTGTGACATTGGGTGGAAGCAAAGCACCGCTCCTTAGAAGTCCTGGAGTTGTCAGCCTCTCTCTCAAGAAAGCTGGACCAGCATCCCTGCACGGTTTAGAAAAGGGGACACCTCATCATCACCAGGGACAGGGGAAAGTGGGCAGTCCACGCGAGTGGACTCAGGCGTTCTCGACGATTTTCAAATGTCCGAATGTTTGATGTGTGAGGCAGCCTCACCTGGTCTGTCAGCTGGCCCGGCACTCGTGGAGGCCCTCCTCCTTCAGCCAATTAAAGGATACTTTCTGGAGCTCTCTTATTCCCAGAGAAACACACCCTCCGGGCCCTGCTCCCTCACATTTCAGACATCCCCATTCCAGTAGGCTCAACACTTGTACGTGAGGGGGTGAACCCGAAAAAATTGCTCAATTTGAGCAACAGCGACTCGGGCAGGCATATGGCCGTGCCTCAGCCGCCTTTGTGGATGGGATAAAACTGACCCATTTTCTGAAGACAGCCGATTCCCTAACCTAGGCTGAGAGCCTTGCTCTCAGCCTAGGTTAGGGAATCGGGAGCTTTTCGGACCGACAGAATGCCACGACCATGCAGGGAATCTCTGTGCGCTAGGGAAAGGAGGCCCCTGACACACACGTGACTTAAGTGGTCACATGCGCATGGGACATGCAGAGCTTACAGGTGAAGTGAGACACTACCTATGAGTCCTGAGCCCCTTTCTAGCCGGAGGACTGACGTCTGTTTGAGGCAGCAGACACACAGAAGTGTCCCAAGTTCGAGAGGGCAAACAGAATATGAGTAAAACCCGTATGCAAGTATGCACATTCTTCATGCCTTATAGGCCCAGGGCAAAATTGCTGAAGCCAGGCCAGGAAGACTTAGGAGTGTCGGGTTCCCAACGTGTACTCTGAGGGTTTGTTCACGCATTCGCAGGCTCTCGAGAGCCATCGTGACCCGACAGTGGGTGCAGGTGGAATGAAGGACCAAAAGGGTAAGTATTGGAAAATCACGGACGTGCCCCTGGTTCACTGAGCAACGTTCACACACATCAAGGAAAATACGGTAAGTACGTAACACAGGCTCCACTGGGAACACAGTTATACTTTGCTGTGGCCTCACTTGCTCCTCACAATGATGACAAATTCAGGCTACGTCCTGAATTCCAGTTCAGCCGCTACTGGAGCTCAGGAATAGCTGGAAAAAGCAAGGGAAAGAAGACCAGGCACGGGCACTGTGGGAACCGGGAGATGGCCTGGCGGTTAGAGCTTTTTGCTGGGAAGCCAAAGGAACCCGGTTCGAATCCCCGGGACGCATGCGAGCCCGATGCACAAGGGGGCGCTCATGTGCGGTAGGGCACCCGGTGTGCCAGTTCCCTCTATCTCTCCCTTTCTCCTCCCTATCTCTGTCTGTTTCTCTCTCACATTTAAAGAAGTAAAATACTTTCTTTTCCTTGTGGGGGCGGGGGGACGTCAATGTGCTCAACACAGGTTACTGAAGAGTGACGGCCTCCTTGCCCAGCACCTGTCATGTGTACCTAGGAATTTTATTCTGATTCAAATCCTATTCCAAACACGTCCAGAAGGAATTGAAGAACCTATGTGAGTGGCGTTCCACCCAGAAGCAAGACTCCTGCCGCCTGTGTCATTGGGTGGAAGCAAAGCACCGCTCCTTAGAAGTCCTGGAGTTGTCAGCCTCTCTCTCAAGAAAGCTGGACCAGCATCCCTGCACGGTTTAGAAAAGGGGACACCTCATCATCACCAGGGACAGGGGAAAGTGGGCAGTCCACGCGAGTGGACTCAGGCGTTCTCGACGATTTTCAAATGTCCGAATGTTTGATGTGTGAGGCAGCCTCACCTGGTCTGTCAGCTGGCCCGGCACTCGTGGAGGCCCTCCTCCTTCAGCCAATTAAAGGATACTTTCTGGAGCTCTCTTATTCCCAGAGAAACACACCCTCCGGGCCCTGCTCCCTCACATTTCAGACATCCCCATTCCAGTAGGCTCAACACTTGTACGTGAGGGGGTGAACCCGAAAAAATTGCTCAATTTGAGCAACAGCGACTCGGGCAGGCATATGGCCGTGCCTCAGCCGCCTTTGTGGATGGGATAAAACTGACCCATTTTCTGAAGACAGCCGATTCCCTAACCTAGGCTGAGAGCCTTGCTCTCAGCCTAGGTTAGGGAATCGGGAGCTTTTCGGACCGACAGAATGCCACGACCATGCAGGGAATCTCTGTGCGCTAGGGAAAGGAGGCCCCTGACACACACGTGACTTAAGTGGTCACATGCGCATGGGACATGCAGAGCTTACAGGTGAAGTGAGACACTACCTATGAGTCCTGAGCCCCTTTCTAGCCGGAGGACTGACGTCTGTTTGAGGCAGCAGACACACAGAAGTGTCCCAAGTTCGAGAGGGCAAACAGAATATGAGTAAAACCCGTATGCAAGTATGCACATTCTTCATGCCTTATAGGCCCAGGGCAAAATTGCTGAAGCCAGGCCAGGAAGACTTAGGAGTGTCGGGTTCCCAACGTGTACTCTGAGGGTTTGTTCACGCATTCGCAGGCTCTCGAGAGCCATCGTGACCCGACAGTGGGTGCAGGTGGAATGAAGGACCAAAAGGGTAAGTATTGGAAAATCACGGACGTGCCCCTGGTTCACTGAGCAACGTTCACACACATCAAGGAAAATACGGTAAGTACGTAACACAGGCTCCACTGGGAACACAGTTATACTTTGCTGTGGCCTCACTTGCTCCTCACAATGATGACAAATTCAGGCTACGTCCTGAATTCCAGTTCAGCCGCTACTGGAGCTCAGGAATAGCTGGAAAAAGCAAGGGAAAGAAGACCAGGCACGGGCACTGTGGGAACCGGGAGATGGCCTGGCGGTTAGAGCTTTTTGCTGGGAAGCCAAAGGAACCCGGTTCGAATCCCCGGGACGCATGCGAGCCCGATGCACAAGGGGGCGCTCATGTGCGGTAGGGCACCCGGTGTGCCAGTTCCCTCTATCTCTCCCTTTCTCCTCCCTATCTCTGTCTGTTTCTCTCTCACATTTAAAGAAGTAAAATACTTTCTTTTCCTTGTGGGGGCGGGGGGACGTCAATGTGCTCAACACAGGTTACTGAAGAGTGACGGCCTCCTTGCCCAGCACCTGTCATGTGTACCTAGGAATTTTATTCTGATTCAAATCCTATTCCAAACACGTCCAGAAGGAATTGAAGAACCTATGTGAGTGGCGTTCCACCCAGAAGCAAGACTCCTGCCGCCTGTGTCATTGGGTGGAAGCAAAGCACCGCTCCTTAGAAGTCCTGGAGTTGTCAGCCTCTCTCTCAAGAAAGCTGGACCAGCATCCCTGCACGGTTTAGAAAAGGGGACACCTCATCATCACCAGGGACAGGGGAAAGTGGGCAGTCCACGCGAGTGGACTCAGGCGTTCTCGACGATTTTCAAATGTCCGAATGTTTGATGTGTGAGGCAGCCTCACCTGGTCTGTCAGCTGGCCCGGCACTCGTGGAGGCCCTCCTCCTTCAGCCAATTAAAGGATACTTTCTGGAGCTCTCTTATTCCCAGAGAAACACACCCTCCGGGCCCTGCTCCCTCACATTTCAGACATCCCCATTCCAGTAGGCTCAACACTTGTACGTGAGGGGGTGAACCCGAAAAAATTGCTCAATTTGAGCAACAGCGACTCGGGCAGGCATATGGCCGTGCCTCAGCCGCCTTTGTGGATGGGATAAAACTGACCCATTTTCTGAAGACAGCCGATTCCCTAACCTAGGCTGAGAGCCTTGCTCTCAGCCTAGGTTAGGGAATCGGGAGCTTTTCGGACCGACAGAATGCCACGACCATGCAGGGAATCTCTGTGCGCTAGGGAAAGGAGGCCCCTGACACACACGTGACTTAAGTGGTCACATGCGCATGGGACATGCAGAGCTTACAGGTGAAGTGAGACACTACCTATGAGTCCTGAGCCCCTTTCTAGCCGGAGGACTGACGTCTGTTTGAGGCAGCAGACACACAGAAGTGTCCCAAGTTCGAGAGGGCAAACAGAATATGAGTAAAACCCGTATGCAAGTATGCACATTCTTCATGCCTTATAGGCCCAGGGCAAAATTGCTGAAGCCAGGCCAGGAAGACTTAGGAGTGTCGGGTTCCCAACGTGTACTCTGAGGGTTTGTTCACGCATTCGCAGGCTCTCGAGAGCCATCGTGACCCGACAGTGGGTGCAGGTGGAATGAAGGACCAAAAGGGTAAGTATTGGAAAATCACGGACGTGCCCCTGGTTCACTGAGCAACGTTCACACACATCAAGGAAAATACGGTAAGTACGTAACACAGGCTCCACTGGGAACACAGTTATACTTTGCTGTGGCCTCACTTGCTCCTCACAATGATGACAAATTCAGGCTACGTCCTGAATTCCAGTTCAGCCGCTACTGGAGCTCAGGAATAGCTGGAAAAAGCAAGGGAAAGAAGACCAGGCACGGGCACTGTGGGAACCGGGAGATGGCCTGGCGGTTAGAGCTTTTTGCTGGGAAGCCAAAGGAACCCGGTTCGAATCCCCGGGACGCATGCGAGCCCGATGCACAAGGGGGCGCTCATGTGCGGTAGGGCACCCGGTGTGCCAGTTCCCTCTATCTCTCCCTTTCTCCTCCCTATCTCTGTCTGTTTCTCTCTCACATTTAAAGAAGTAAAATACTTTCTTTTCCTTGTGGGGGCGGGGGGACGTCAATGTGCTCAACACAGGTTACTGAAGAGTGACGGCCTCCTTGCCCAGCACCTGTCATGTGTACCTAGGAATTTTATTCTGATTCAAATCCTATTCCAAACACGTCCAGAAGGAATTGAAGAACCTATGTGAGTGGCGTTCCACCCAGAAGCAAGACTCCTGCCGCCTGTGTCATTGGGTGGAAGCAAAGCACCGCTCCTTAGAAGTCCTGGAGTTGTCAGCCTCTCTCTCAAGAAAGCTGGACCAGCATCCCTGCACGGTTTAGAAAAGGGGACACCTCATCATCACCAGGGACAGGGGAAAGTGGGCAGTCCACGCGAGTGGACTCAGGCGTTCTCGACGATTTTCAAATGTCCGAATGTTTGATGTGTGAGGCAGCCTCACCTGGTCTGTCAGCTGGCCCGGCACTCGTGGAGGCCCTCCTCCTTCAGCCAATTAAAGGATACTTTCTGGAGCTCTCTTATTCCCAGAGAAACACACCCTCCGGGCCCTGCTCCCTCACATTTCAGACATCCCCATTCCAGTAGGCTCAACACTTGTACGTGAGGGGGTGAACCCGAAAAAATTGCTCAATTTGAGCAACAGCGACTCGGGCAGGCATATGGCCGTGCCTCAGCCGCCTTTGTGGATGGGATAAAACTGACCCATTTTCTGAAGACAGCCGATTCCCTAACCTAGGCTGAGAGCCTTGCTCTCAGCCTAGGTTAGGGAATCGGGAGCTTTTCGGACCGACAGAATGCCACGACCATGCAGGGAATCTCTGTGCGCTAGGGAAAGGAGGCCCCTGACACACACGTGACTTAAGTGGTCACATGCGCATGGGACATGCAGAGCTTACAGGTGAAGTGAGACACTACCTATGAGTCCTGAGCCCCTTTCTAGCCGGAGGACTGACGTCTGTTTGAGGCAGCAGACACACAGAAGTGTCCCAAGTTCGAGAGGGCAAACAGAATATGAGTAAAACCCGTATGCAAGTATGCACATTCTTCATGCCTTATAGGCCCAGGGCAAAATTGCTGAAGCCAGGCCAGGAAGACTTAGGAGTGTCGGGTTCCCAACGTGTACTCTGAGGGTTTGTTCACGCATTCGCAGGCTCTCGAGAGCCATCGTGACCCGACAGTGGGTGCAGGTGGAATGAAGGACCAAAAGGGTAAGTATTGGAAAATCACGGACGTGCCCCTGGTTCACTGAGCAACGTTCACACACATCAAGGAAAATACGGTAAGTACGTAACACAGGCTCCACTGGGAACACAGTTATACTTTGCTGTGGCCTCACTTGCTCCTCACAATGATGACAAATTCAGGCTACGTCCTGAATTCCAGTTCAGCCGCTACTGGAGCTCAGGAATAGCTGGAAAAAGCAAGGGAAAGAAGACCAGGCACGGGCACTGTGGGAACCGGGAGATGGCCTGGCGGTTAGAGCTTTTTGCTGGGAAGCCAAAGGAACCCGGTTCGAATCCCCGGGACGCATGCGAGCCCGATGCACAAGGGGGCGCTCATGTGCGGTAGGGCACCCGGTGTGCCAGTTCCCTCTATCTCTCCCTTTCTCCTCCCTATCTCTGTCTGTTTCTCTCTCACATTTAAAGAAGTAAAATACTTTCTTTTCCTTGTGGGGGCGGGGGGACGTCAATGTGCTCAACACAGGTTACTGAAGAGTGACGGCCTCCTTGCCCAGCACCTGTCATGTGTACCTAGGAATTTTATTCTGATTCAAATCCTATTCCAAACACGTCCAGAAGGAATTGAAGAACCTATGTGAGTGGCGTTCCACCCAGAAGCAAGACTCCTGCCGCCTGTGTCATTGGGTGGAAGCAAAGCACCGCTCCTTAGAAGTCCTGGAGTTGTCAGCCTCTCTCTCAAGAAAGCTGGACCAGCATCCCTGCACGGTTTAGAAAAGGGGACACCTCATCATCACCAGGGACAGGGGAAAGTGGGCAGTCCACGCGAGTGGACTCAGGCGTTCTCGACGATTTTCAAATGTCCGAATGTTTGATGTGTGAGGCAGCCTCACCTGGTCTGTCAGCTGGCCCGGCACTCGTGGAGGCCCTCCTCCTTCAGCCAATTAAAGGATACTTTCTGGAGCTCTCTTATTCCCAGAGAAACACACCCTCCGGGCCCTGCTCCCTCACATTTCAGACATCCCCATTCCAGTAGGCTCAACACTTGTACGTGAGGGGGTGAACCCGAAAAAATTGCTCAATTTGAGCAACAGCGACTCGGGCAGGCATATGGCCGTGCCTCAGCCGCCTTTGTGGATGGGATAAAACTGACCCATTTTCTGAAGACAGCCGATTCCCTAACCTAGGCTGAGAGCCTTGCTCTCAGCCTAGGTTAGGGAATCGGGAGCTTTTCGGACCGACAGAATGCCACGACCATGCAGGGAATCTCTGTGCGCTAGGGAAAGGAGGCCCCTGACACACACGTGACTTAAGTGGTCACATGCGCATGGGACATGCAGAGCTTACAGGTGAAGTGAGACACTACCTATGAGTCCTGAGCCCCTTTCTAGCCGGAGGACTGACGTCTGTTTGAGGCAGCAGACACACAGAAGTGTCCCAAGTTCGAGAGGGCAAACAGAATATGAGTAAAACCCGTATGCAAGTATGCACATTCTTCATGCCTTATAGGCCCAGGGCAAAATTGCTGAAGCCAGGCCAGGAAGACTTAGGAGTGTCGGGTTCCCAACGTGTACTCTGAGGGTTTGTTCACGCATTCGCAGGCTCTCGAGAGCCATCGTGACCCGACAGTGGGTGCAGGTGGAATGAAGGACCAAAAGGGTAAGTATTGGAAAATCACGGACGTGCCCCTGGTTCACTGAGCAACGTTCACACACATCAAGGAAAATACGGTAAGTACGTAACACAGGCTCCACTGGGAACACAGTTATACTTTGCTGTGGCCTCACTTGCTCCTCACAATGATGACAAATTCAGGCTACGTCCTGAATTCCAGTTCAGCCGCTACTGGAGCTCAGGAATAGCTGGAAAAAGCAAGGGAAAGAAGACCAGGCACGGGCACTGTGGGAACCGGGAGATGGCCTGGCGGTTAGAGCTTTTTGCTGGGAAGCCAAAGGAACCCGGTTCGAATCCCCGGGACGCATGCGAGCCCGATGCACAAGGGGGCGCTCATGTGCGGTAGGGCACCCGGTGTGCCAGTTCCCTCTATCTCTCCCTTTCTCCTCCCTATCTCTGTCTGTTTCTCTCTCACATTTAAAGAAGTAAAATACTTTCTTTTCCTTGTGGGGGCGGGGGGACGTCAATGTGCTCAACACAGGTTACTGAAGAGTGACGGCCTCCTTGCCCAGCACCTGTCATGTGTACCTAGGAATTTTATTCTGATTCAAATCCTATTCCAAACACGTCCAGAAGGAATTGAAGAACCTATGTGAGTGGCGTTCCACCCAGAAGCAAGACTCCTGCCGCCTGTGTCATTGGGTGGAAGCAAAGCACCGCTCCTTAGAAGTCCTGGAGTTGTCAGCCTCTCTCTCAAGAAAGCTGGACCAGCATCCCTGCACGGTTTAGAAAAGGGGACACCTCATCATCACCAGGGACAGGGGAAAGTGGGCAGTCCACGCGAGTGGACTCAGGCGTTCTCGACGATTTTCAAATGTCCGAATGTTTGATGTGTGAGGCAGCCTCACCTGGTCTGTCAGCTGGCCCGGCACTCGTGGAGGCCCTCCTCCTTCAGCCAATTAAAGGATACTTTCTGGAGCTCTCTTATTCCCAGAGAAACACACCCTCCGGGCCCTGCTCCCTCACATTTCAGACATCCCCATTCCAGTAGGCTCAACACTTGTACGTGAGGGGGTGAACCCGAAAAAATTGCTCAATTTGAGCAACAGCGACTCGGGCAGGCATATGGCCGTGCCTCAGCCGCCTTTGTGGATGGGATAAAACTGACCCATTTTCTGAAGACAGCCGATTCCCTAACCTAGGCTGAGAGCCTTGCTCTCAGCCTAGGTTAGGGAATCGGGAGCTTTTCGGACCGACAGAATGCCACGACCATGCAGGGAATCTCTGTGCGCTAGGGAAAGGAGGCCCCTGACACACACGTGACTTAAGTGGTCACATGCGCATGGGACATGCAGAGCTTACAGGTGAAGTGAGACACTACCTATGAGTCCTGAGCCCCTTTCTAGCCGGAGGACTGACGTCTGTTTGAGGCAGCAGACACACAGAAGTGTCCCAAGTTCGAGAGGGCAAACAGAATATGAGTAAAACCCGTATGCAAGTATGCACATTCTTCATGCCTTATAGGCCCAGGGCAAAATTGCTGAAGCCAGGCCAGGAAGACTTAGGAGTGTCGGGTTCCCAACGTGTACTCTGAGGGTTTGTTCACGCATTCGCAGGCTCTCGAGAGCCATCGTGACCCGACAGTGGGTGCAGGTGGAATGAAGGACCAAAAGGGTAAGTATTGGAAAATCACGGACGTGCCCCTGGTTCACTGAGCAACGTTCACACACATCAAGGAAAATACGGTAAGTACGTAACACAGGCTCCACTGGGAACACAGTTATACTTTGCTGTGGCCTCACTTGCTCCTCACAATGATGACAAATTCAGGCTACGTCCTGAATTCCAGTTCAGCCGCTACTGGAGCTCAGGAATAGCTGGAAAAAGCAAGGGAAAGAAGACCAGGCACGGGCACTGTGGGAACCGGGAGATGGCCTGGCGGTTAGAGCTTTTTGCTGGGAAGCCAAAGGAACCCGGTTCGAATCCCCGGGACGCATGCGAGCCCGATGCACAAGGGGGCGCTCATGTGCGGTAGGGCACCCGGTGTGCCAGTTCCCTCTATCTCTCCCTTTCTCCTCCCTATCTCTGTCTGTTTCTCTCTCACATTTAAAGAAGTAAAATACTTTCTTTTCCTTGTGGGGGCGGGGGGACGTCAATGTGCTCAACACAGGTTACTGAAGAGTGACGGCCTCCTTGCCCAGCACCTGTCATGTGTACCTAGGAATTTTATTCTGATTCAAATCCTATTCCAAACACGTCCAGAAGGAATTGAAGAACCTATGTGAGTGGCGTTCCACCCAGAAGCAAGACTCCTGCCGCCTGTGTCATTGGGTGGAAGCAAAGCACCGCTCCTTAGAAGTCCTGGAGTTGTCAGCCTCTCTCTCAAGAAAGCTGGACCAGCATCCCTGCACGGTTTAGAAAAGGGGACACCTCATCATCACCAGGGACAGGGGAAAGTGGGCAGTCCACGCGAGTGGACTCAGGCGTTCTCGACGATTTTCAAATGTCCGAATGTTTGATGTGTGAGGCAGCCTCACCTGGTCTGTCAGCTGGCCCGGCACTCGTGGAGGCCCTCCTCCTTCAGCCAATTAAAGGATACTTTCTGGAGCTCTCTTATTCCCAGAGAAACACACCCTCCGGGCCCTGCTCCCTCACATTTCAGACATCCCCATTCCAGTAGGCTCAACACTTGTACGTGAGGGGGTGAACCCGAAAAAATTGCTCAATTTGAGCAACAGCGACTCGGGCAGGCATATGGCCGTGCCTCAGCCGCCTTTGTGGATGGGATAAAACTGACCCATTTTCTGAAGACAGCCGATTCCCTAACCTAGGCTGAGAGCCTTGCTCTCAGCCTAGGTTAGGGAATCGGGAGCTTTTCGGACCGACAGAATGCCACGACCATGCAGGGAATCTCTGTGCGCTAGGGAAAGGAGGCCCCTGACACACACGTGACTTAAGTGGTCACATGCGCATGGGACATGCAGAGCTTACAGGTGAAGTGAGACACTACCTATGAGTCCTGAGCCCCTTTCTAGCCGGAGGACTGACGTCTGTTTGAGGCAGCAGACACACAGAAGTGTCCCAAGTTCGAGAGGGCAAACAGAATATGAGTAAAACCCGTATGCAAGTATGCACATTCTTCATGCCTTATAGGCCCAGGGCAAAATTGCTGAAGCCAGGCCAGGAAGACTTAGGAGTGTCGGGTTCCCAACGTGTACTCTGAGGGTTTGTTCACGCATTCGCAGGCTCTCGAGAGCCATCGTGACCCGACAGTGGGTGCAGGTGGAATGAAGGACCAAAAGGGTAAGTATTGGAAAATCACGGACGTGCCCCTGGTTCACTGAGCAACGTTCACACACATCAAGGAAAATACGGTAAGTACGTAACACAGGCTCCACTGGGAACACAGTTATACTTTGCTGTGGCCTCACTTGCTCCTCACAATGATGACAAATTCAGGCTACGTCCTGAATTCCAGTTCAGCCGCTACTGGAGCTCAGGAATAGCTGGAAAAAGCAAGGGAAAGAAGACCAGGCACGGGCACTGTGGGAACCGGGAGATGGCCTGGCGGTTAGAGCTTTTTGCTGGGAAGCCAAAGGAACCCGGTTCGAATCCCCGGGACGCATGCGAGCCCGATGCACAAGGGGGCGCTCATGTGCGGTAGGGCACCCGGTGTGCCAGTTCCCTCTATCTCTCCCTTTCTCCTCCCTATCTCTGTCTGTTTCTCTCTCACATTTAAAGAAGTAAAATACTTTCTTTTCCTTGTGGGGGCGGGGGGACGTCAATGTGCTCAACACAGGTTACTGAAGAGTGACGGCCTCCTTGCCCAGCACCTGTCATGTGTACCTAGGAATTTTATTCTGATTCAAATCCTATTCCAAACACGTCCAGAAGGAATTGAAGAACCTATGTGAGTGGCGTTCCACCCAGAAGCAAGACTCCTGCCGCCTGTGTCATTGGGTGGAAGCAAAGCACCGCTCCTTAGAAGTCCTGGAGTTGTCAGCCTCTCTCTCAAGAAAGCTGGACCAGCATCCCTGCACGGTTTAGAAAAGGGGACACCTCATCATCACCAGGGACAGGGGAAAGTGGGCAGTCCACGCGAGTGGACTCAGGCGTTCTCGACGATTTTCAAATGTCCGAATGTTTGATGTGTGAGGCAGCCTCACCTGGTCTGTCAGCTGGCCCGGCACTCGTGGAGGCCCTCCTCCTTCAGCCAATTAAAGGATACTTTCTGGAGCTCTCTTATTCCCAGAGAAACACACCCTCCGGGCCCTGCTCCCTCACATTTCAGACATCCCCATTCCAGTAGGCTCAACACTTGTACGTGAGGGGGTGAACCCGAAAAAATTGCTCAATTTGAGCAACAGCGACTCGGGCAGGCATATGGCCGTGCCTCAGCCGCCTTTGTGGATGGGATAAAACTGACCCATTTTCTGAAGACAGCCGATTCCCTAACCTAGGCTGAGAGCCTTGCTCTCAGCCTAGGTTAGGGAATCGGGAGCTTTTCGGACCGACAGAATGCCACGACCATGCAGGGAATCTCTGTGCGCTAGGGAAAGGAGGCCCCTGACACACACGTGACTTAAGTGGTCACATGCGCATGGGACATGCAGAGCTTACAGGTGAAGTGAGACACTACCTATGAGTCCTGAGCCCCTTTCTAGCCGGAGGACTGACGTCTGTTTGAGGCAGCAGACACACAGAAGTGTCCCAAGTTCGAGAGGGCAAACAGAATATGAGTAAAACCCGTATGCAAGTATGCACATTCTTCATGCCTTATAGGCCCAGGGCAAAATTGCTGAAGCCAGGCCAGGAAGACTTAGGAGTGTCGGGTTCCCAACGTGTACTCTGAGGGTTTGTTCACGCATTCGCAGGCTCTCGAGAGCCATCGTGACCCGACAGTGGGTGCAGGTGGAATGAAGGACCAAAAGGGTAAGTATTGGAAAATCACGGACGTGCCCCTGGTTCACTGAGCAACGTTCACACACATCAAGGAAAATACGGTAAGTACGTAACACAGGCTCCACTGGGAACACAGTTATACTTTGCTGTGGCCTCACTTGCTCCTCACAATGATGACAAATTCAGGCTACGTCCTGAATTCCAGTTCAGCCGCTACTGGAGCTCAGGAATAGCTGGAAAAAGCAAGGGAAAGAAGACCAGGCACGGGCACTGTGGGAACCGGGAGATGGCCTGGCGGTTAGAGCTTTTTGCTGGGAAGCCAAAGGAACCCGGTTCGAATCCCCGGGACGCATGCGAGCCCGATGCACAAGGGGGCGCTCATGTGCGGTAGGGCACCCGGTGTGCCAGTTCCCTCTATCTCTCCCTTTCTCCTCCCTATCTCTGTCTGTTTCTCTCTCACATTTAAAGAAGTAAAATACTTTCTTTTCCTTGTGGGGGCGGGGGGACGTCAATGTGCTCAACACAGGTTACTGAAGAGTGACGGCCTCCTTGCCCAGCACCTGTCATGTGTACCTAGGAATTTTATTCTGATTCAAATCCTATTCCAAACACGTCCAGAAGGAATTGAAGAACCTATGTGAGTGGCGTTCCACCCAGAAGCAAGACTCCTGCCGCCTGTGTCATTGGGTGGAAGCAAAGCACCGCTCCTTAGAAGTCCTGGAGTTGTCAGCCTCTCTCTCAAGAAAGCTGGACCAGCATCCCTGCACGGTTTAGAAAAGGGGACACCTCATCATCACCAGGGACAGGGGAAAGTGGGCAGTCCACGCGAGTGGACTCAGGCGTTCTCGACGATTTTCAAATGTCCGAATGTTTGATGTGTGAGGCAGCCTCACCTGGTCTGTCAGCTGGCCCGGCACTCGTGGAGGCCCTCCTCCTTCAGCCAATTAAAGGATACTTTCTGGAGCTCTCTTATTCCCAGAGAAACACACCCTCCGGGCCCTGCTCCCTCACATTTCAGACATCCCCATTCCAGTAGGCTCAACACTTGTACGTGAGGGGGTGAACCCGAAAAAATTGCTCAATTTGAGCAACAGCGACTCGGGCAGGCATATGGCCGTGCCTCAGCCGCCTTTGTGGATGGGATAAAACTGACCCATTTTCTGAAGACAGCCGATTCCCTAACCTAGGCTGAGAGCCTTGCTCTCAGCCTAGGTTAGGGAATCGGGAGCTTTTCGGACCGACAGAATGCCACGACCATGCAGGGAATCTCTGTGCGCTAGGGAAAGGAGGCCCCTGACACACACGTGACTTAAGTGGTCACATGCGCATGGGACATGCAGAGCTTACAGGTGAAGTGAGACACTACCTATGAGTCCTGAGCCCCTTTCTAGCCGGAGGACTGACGTCTGTTTGAGGCAGCAGACACACAGAAGTGTCCCAAGTTCGAGAGGGCAAACAGAATATGAGTAAAACCCGTATGCAAGTATGCACATTCTTCATGCCTTATAGGCCCAGGGCAAAATTGCTGAAGCCAGGCCAGGAAGACTTAGGAGTGTCGGGTTCCCAACGTGTACTCTGAGGGTTTGTTCACGCATTCGCAGGCTCTCGAGAGCCATCGTGACCCGACAGTGGGTGCAGGTGGAATGAAGGACCAAAAGGGTAAGTATTGGAAAATCACGGACGTGCCCCTGGTTCACTGAGCAACGTTCACACACATCAAGGAAAATACGGTAAGTACGTAACACAGGCTCCACTGGGAACACAGTTATACTTTGCTGTGGCCTCACTTGCTCCTCACAATGATGACAAATTCAGGCTACGTCCTGAATTCCAGTTCAGCCGCTACTGGAGCTCAGGAATAGCTGGAAAAAGCAAGGGAAAGAAGACCAGGCACGGGCACTGTGGGAACCGGGAGATGGCCTGGCGGTTAGAGCTTTTTGCTGGGAAGCCAAAGGAACCCGGTTCGAATCCCCGGGACGCATGCGAGCCCGATGCACAAGGGGGCGCTCATGTGCGGTAGGGCACCCGGTGTGCCAGTTCCCTCTATCTCTCCCTTTCTCCTCCCTATCTCTGTCTGTTTCTCTCTCACATTTAAAGAAGTAAAATACTTTCTTTTCCTTGTGGGGGCGGGGGGACGTCAATGTGCTCAACACAGGTTACTGAAGAGTGACGGCCTCCTTGCCCAGCACCTGTCATGTGTACCTAGGAATTTTATTCTGATTCAAATCCTATTCCAAACACGTCCAGAAGGAATTGAAGAACCTATGTGAGTGGCGTTCCACCCAGAAGCAAGACTCCTGCCGCCTGTGTCATTGGGTGGAAGCAAAGCACCGCTCCTTAGAAGTCCTGGAGTTGTCAGCCTCTCTCTCAAGAAAGCTGGACCAGCATCCCTGCACGGTTTAGAAAAGGGGACACCTCATCATCACCAGGGACAGGGGAAAGTGGGCAGTCCACGCGAGTGGACTCAGGCGTTCTCGACGATTTTCAAATGTCCGAATGTTTGATGTGTGAGGCAGCCTCACCTGGTCTGTCAGCTGGCCCGGCACTCGTGGAGGCCCTCCTCCTTCAGCCAATTAAAGGATACTTTCTGGAGCTCTCTTATTCCCAGAGAAACACACCCTCCGGGCCCTGCTCCCTCACATTTCAGACATCCCCATTCCAGTAGGCTCAACACTTGTACGTGAGGGGGTGAACCCGAAAAAATTGCTCAATTTGAGCAACAGCGACTCGGGCAGGCATATGGCCGTGCCTCAGCCGCCTTTGTGGATGGGATAAAACTGACCCATTTTCTGAAGACAGCCGATTCCCTAACCTAGGCTGAGAGCCTTGCTCTCAGCCTAGGTTAGGGAATCGGGAGCTTTTCGGACCGACAGAATGCCACGACCATGCAGGGAATCTCTGTGCGCTAGGGAAAGGAGGCCCCTGACACACACGTGACTTAAGTGGTCACATGCGCATGGGACATGCAGAGCTTACAGGTGAAGTGAGACACTACCTATGAGTCCTGAGCCCCTTTCTAGCCGGAGGACTGACGTCTGTTTGAGGCAGCAGACACACAGAAGTGTCCCAAGTTCGAGAGGGCAAACAGAATATGAGTAAAACCCGTATGCAAGTATGCACATTCTTCATGCCTTATAGGCCCAGGGCAAAATTGCTGAAGCCAGGCCAGGAAGACTTAGGAGTGTCGGGTTCCCAACGTGTACTCTGAGGGTTTGTTCACGCATTCGCAGGCTCTCGAGAGCCATCGTGACCCGACAGTGGGTGCAGGTGGAATGAAGGACCAAAAGGGTAAGTATTGGAAAATCACGGACGTGCCCCTGGTTCACTGAGCAACGTTCACACACATCAAGGAAAATACGGTAAGTACGTAACACAGGCTCCACTGGGAACACAGTTATACTTTGCTGTGGCCTCACTTGCTCCTCACAATGATGACAAATTCAGGCTACGTCCTGAATTCCAGTTCAGCCGCTACTGGAGCTCAGGAATAGCTGGAAAAAGCAAGGGAAAGAAGACCAGGCACGGGCACTGTGGGAACCGGGAGATGGCCTGGCGGTTAGAGCTTTTTGCTGGGAAGCCAAAGGAACCCGGTTCGAATCCCCGGGACGCATGCGAGCCCGATGCACAAGGGGGCGCTCATGTGCGGTAGGGCACCCGGTGTGCCAGTTCCCTCTATCTCTCCCTTTCTCCTCCCTATCTCTGTCTGTTTCTCTCTCACATTTAAAGAAGTAAAATACTTTCTTTTCCTTGTGGGGGCGGGGGGACGTCAATGTGCTCAACACAGGTTACTGAAGAGTGACGGCCTCCTTGCCCAGCACCTGTCATGTGTACCTAGGAATTTTATTCTGATTCAAATCCTATTCCAAACACGTCCAGAAGGAATTGAAGAACCTATGTGAGTGGCGTTCCACCCAGAAGCAAGACTCCTGCCGCCTGTGTCATTGGGTGGAAGCAAAGCACCGCTCCTTAGAAGTCCTGGAGTTGTCAGCCTCTCTCTCAAGAAAGCTGGACCAGCATCCCTGCACGGTTTAGAAAAGGGGACACCTCATCATCACCAGGGACAGGGGAAAGTGGGCAGTCCACGCGAGTGGACTCAGGCGTTCTCGACGATTTTCAAATGTCCGAATGTTTGATGTGTGAGGCAGCCTCACCTGGTCTGTCAGCTGGCCCGGCACTCGTGGAGGCCCTCCTCCTTCAGCCAATTAAAGGATACTTTCTGGAGCTCTCTTATTCCCAGAGAAACACACCCTCCGGGCCCTGCTCCCTCACATTTCAGACATCCCCATTCCAGTAGGCTCAACACTTGTACGTGAGGGGGTGAACCCGAAAAAATTGCTCAATTTGAGCAACAGCGACTCGGGCAGGCATATGGCCGTGCCTCAGCCGCCTTTGTGGATGGGATAAAACTGACCCATTTTCTGAAGACAGCCGATTCCCTAACCTAGGCTGAGAGCCTTGCTCTCAGCCTAGGTTAGGGAATCGGGAGCTTTTCGGACCGACAGAATGCCACGACCATGCAGGGAATCTCTGTGCGCTAGGGAAAGGAGGCCCCTGACACACACGTGACTTAAGTGGTCACATGCGCATGGGACATGCAGAGCTTACAGGTGAAGTGAGACACTACCTATGAGTCCTGAGCCCCTTTCTAGCCGGAGGACTGACGTCTGTTTGAGGCAGCAGACACACAGAAGTGTCCCAAGTTCGAGAGGGCAAACAGAATATGAGTAAAACCCGTATGCAAGTATGCACATTCTTCATGCCTTATAGGCCCAGGGCAAAATTGCTGAAGCCAGGCCAGGAAGACTTAGGAGTGTCGGGTTCCCAACGTGTACTCTGAGGGTTTGTTCACGCATTCGCAGGCTCTCGAGAGCCATCGTGACCCGACAGTGGGTGCAGGTGGAATGAAGGACCAAAAGGGTAAGTATTGGAAAATCACGGACGTGCCCCTGGTTCACTGAGCAACGTTCACACACATCAAGGAAAATACGGTAAGTACGTAACACAGGCTCCACTGGGAACACAGTTATACTTTGCTGTGGCCTCACTTGCTCCTCACAATGATGACAAATTCAGGCTACGTCCTGAATTCCAGTTCAGCCGCTACTGGAGCTCAGGAATAGCTGGAAAAAGCAAGGGAAAGAAGACCAGGCACGGGCACTGTGGGAACCGGGAGATGGCCTGGCGGTTAGAGCTTTTTGCTGGGAAGCCAAAGGAACCCGGTTCGAATCCCCGGGACGCATGCGAGCCCGATGCACAAGGGGGCGCTCATGTGCGGTAGGGCACCCGGTGTGCCAGTTCCCTCTATCTCTCCCTTTCTCCTCCCTATCTCTGTCTGTTTCTCTCTCACATTTAAAGAAGTAAAATACTTTCTTTTCCTTGTGGGGGCGGGGGGACGTCAATGTGCTCAACACAGGTTACTGAAGAGTGACGGCCTCCTTGCCCAGCACCTGTCATGTGTACCTAGGAATTTTATTCTGATTCAAATCCTATTCCAAACACGTCCAGAAGGAATTGAAGAACCTATGTGAGTGGCGTTCCACCCAGAAGCAAGACTCCTGCCGCCTGTGTCATTGGGTGGAAGCAAAGCACCGCTCCTTAGAAGTCCTGGAGTTGTCAGCCTCTCTCTCAAGAAAGCTGGACCAGCATCCCTGCACGGTTTAGAAAAGGGGACACCTCATCATCACCAGGGACAGGGGAAAGTGGGCAGTCCACGCGAGTGGACTCAGGCGTTCTCGACGATTTTCAAATGTCCGAATGTTTGATGTGTGAGGCAGCCTCACCTGGTCTGTCAGCTGGCCCGGCACTCGTGGAGGCCCTCCTCCTTCAGCCAATTAAAGGATACTTTCTGGAGCTCTCTTATTCCCAGAGAAACACACCCTCCGGGCCCTGCTCCCTCACATTTCAGACATCCCCATTCCAGTAGGCTCAACACTTGTACGTGAGGGGGTGAACCCGAAAAAATTGCTCAATTTGAGCAACAGCGACTCGGGCAGGCATATGGCCGTGCCTCAGCCGCCTTTGTGGATGGGATAAAACTGACCCATTTTCTGAAGACAGCCGATTCCCTAACCTAGGCTGAGAGCCTTGCTCTCAGCCTAGGTTAGGGAATCGGGAGCTTTTCGGACCGACAGAATGCCACGACCATGCAGGGAATCTCTGTGCGCTAGGGAAAGGAGGCCCCTGACACACACGTGACTTAAGTGGTCACATGCGCATGGGACATGCAGAGCTTACAGGTGAAGTGAGACACTACCTATGAGTCCTGAGCCCCTTTCTAGCCGGAGGACTGACGTCTGTTTGAGGCAGCAGACACACAGAAGTGTCCCAAGTTCGAGAGGGCAAACAGAATATGAGTAAAACCCGTATGCAAGTATGCACATTCTTCATGCCTTATAGGCCCAGGGCAAAATTGCTGAAGCCAGGCCAGGAAGACTTAGGAGTGTCGGGTTCCCAACGTGTACTCTGAGGGTTTGTTCACGCATTCGCAGGCTCTCGAGAGCCATCGTGACCCGACAGTGGGTGCAGGTGGAATGAAGGACCAAAAGGGTAAGTATTGGAAAATCACGGACGTGCCCCTGGTTCACTGAGCAACGTTCACACACATCAAGGAAAATACGGTAAGTACGTAACACAGGCTCCACTGGGAACACAGTTATACTTTGCTGTGGCCTCACTTGCTCCTCACAATGATGACAAATTCAGGCTACGTCCTGAATTCCAGTTCAGCCGCTACTGGAGCTCAGGAATAGCTGGAAAAAGCAAGGGAAAGAAGACCAGGCACGGGCACTGTGGGAACCGGGAGATGGCCTGGCGGTTAGAGCTTTTTGCTGGGAAGCCAAAGGAACCCGGTTCGAATCCCCGGGACGCATGCGAGCCCGATGCACAAGGGGGCGCTCATGTGCGGTAGGGCACCCGGTGTGCCAGTTCCCTCTATCTCTCCCTTTCTCCTCCCTATCTCTGTCTGTTTCTCTCTCACATTTAAAGAAGTAAAATACTTTCTTTTCCTTGTGGGGGCGGGGGGACGTCAATGTGCTCAACACAGGTTACTGAAGAGTGACGGCCTCCTTGCCCAGCACCTGTCATGTGTACCTAGGAATTTTATTCTGATTCAAATCCTATTCCAAACACGTCCAGAAGGAATTGAAGAACCTATGTGAGTGGCGTTCCACCCAGAAGCAAGACTCCTGCCGCCTGTGTCATTGGGTGGAAGCAAAGCACCGCTCCTTAGAAGTCCTGGAGTTGTCAGCCTCTCTCTCAAGAAAGCTGGACCAGCATCCCTGCACGGTTTAGAAAAGGGGACACCTCATCATCACCAGGGACAGGGGAAAGTGGGCAGTCCACGCGAGTGGACTCAGGCGTTCTCGACGATTTTCAAATGTCCGAATGTTTGATGTGTGAGGCAGCCTCACCTGGTCTGTCAGCTGGCCCGGCACTCGTGGAGGCCCTCCTCCTTCAGCCAATTAAAGGATACTTTCTGGAGCTCTCTTATTCCCAGAGAAACACACCCTCCGGGCCCTGCTCCCTCACATTTCAGACATCCCCATTCCAGTAGGCTCAACACTTGTACGTGAGGGGGTGAACCCGAAAAAATTGCTCAATTTGAGCAACAGCGACTCGGGCAGGCATATGGCCGTGCCTCAGCCGCCTTTGTGGATGGGATAAAACTGACCCATTTTCTGAAGACAGCCGATTCCCTAACCTAGGCTGAGAGCCTTGCTCTCAGCCTAGGTTAGGGAATCGGGAGCTTTTCGGACCGACAGAATGCCACGACCATGCAGGGAATCTCTGTGCGCTAGGGAAAGGAGGCCCCTGACACACACGTGACTTAAGTGGTCACATGCGCATGGGACATGCAGAGCTTACAGGTGAAGTGAGACACTACCTATGAGTCCTGAGCCCCTTTCTAGCCGGAGGACTGACGTCTGTTTGAGGCAGCAGACACACAGAAGTGTCCCAAGTTCGAGAGGGCAAACAGAATATGAGTAAAACCCGTATGCAAGTATGCACATTCTTCATGCCTTATAGGCCCAGGGCAAAATTGCTGAAGCCAGGCCAGGAAGACTTAGGAGTGTCGGGTTCCCAACGTGTACTCTGAGGGTTTGTTCACGCATTCGCAGGCTCTCGAGAGCCATCGTGACCCGACAGTGGGTGCAGGTGGAATGAAGGACCAAAAGGGTAAGTATTGGAAAATCACGGACGTGCCCCTGGTTCACTGAGCAACGTTCACACACATCAAGGAAAATACGGTAAGTACGTAACACAGGCTCCACTGGGAACACAGTTATACTTTGCTGTGGCCTCACTTGCTCCTCACAATGATGACAAATTCAGGCTACGTCCTGAATTCCAGTTCAGCCGCTACTGGAGCTCAGGAATAGCTGGAAAAAGCAAGGGAAAGAAGACCAGGCACGGGCACTGTGGGAACCGGGAGATGGCCTGGCGGTTAGAGCTTTTTGCTGGGAAGCCAAAGGAACCCGGTTCGAATCCCCGGGACGCATGCGAGCCCGATGCACAAGGGGGCGCTCATGTGCGGTAGGGCACCCGGTGTGCCAGTTCCCTCTATCTCTCCCTTTCTCCTCCCTATCTCTGTCTGTTTCTCTCTCACATTTAAAGAAGTAAAATACTTTCTTTTCCTTGTGGGGGCGGGGGGACGTCAATGTGCTCAACACAGGTTACTGAAGAGTGACGGCCTCCTTGCCCAGCACCTGTCATGTGTACCTAGGAATTTTATTCTGATTCAAATCCTATTCCAAACACGTCCAGAAGGAATTGAAGAACCTATGTGAGTGGCGTTCCACCCAGAAGCAAGACTCCTGCCGCCTGTGTCATTGGGTGGAAGCAAAGCACCGCTCCTTAGAAGTCCTGGAGTTGTCAGCCTCTCTCTCAAGAAAGCTGGACCAGCATCCCTGCACGGTTTAGAAAAGGGGACACCTCATCATCACCAGGGACAGGGGAAAGTGGGCAGTCCACGCGAGTGGACTCAGGCGTTCTCGACGATTTTCAAATGTCCGAATGTTTGATGTGTGAGGCAGCCTCACCTGGTCTGTCAGCTGGCCCGGCACTCGTGGAGGCCCTCCTCCTTCAGCCAATTAAAGGATACTTTCTGGAGCTCTCTTATTCCCAGAGAAACACACCCTCCGGGCCCTGCTCCCTCACATTTCAGACATCCCCATTCCAGTAGGCTCAACACTTGTACGTGAGGGGGTGAACCCGAAAAAATTGCTCAATTTGAGCAACAGCGACTCGGGCAGGCATATGGCCGTGCCTCAGCCGCCTTTGTGGATGGGATAAAACTGACCCATTTTCTGAAGACAGCCGATTCCCTAACCTAGGCTGAGAGCCTTGCTCTCAGCCTAGGTTAGGGAATCGGGAGCTTTTCGGACCGACAGAATGCCACGACCATGCAGGGAATCTCTGTGCGCTAGGGAAAGGAGGCCCCTGACACACACGTGACTTAAGTGGTCACATGCGCATGGGACATGCAGAGCTTACAGGTGAAGTGAGACACTACCTATGAGTCCTGAGCCCCTTTCTAGCCGGAGGACTGACGTCTGTTTGAGGCAGCAGACACACAGAAGTGTCCCAAGTTCGAGAGGGCAAACAGAATATGAGTAAAACCCGTATGCAAGTATGCACATTCTTCATGCCTTATAGGCCCAGGGCAAAATTGCTGAAGCCAGGCCAGGAAGACTTAGGAGTGTCGGGTTCCCAACGTGTACTCTGAGGGTTTGTTCACGCATTCGCAGGCTCTCGAGAGCCATCGTGACCCGACAGTGGGTGCAGGTGGAATGAAGGACCAAAAGGGTAAGTATTGGAAAATCACGGACGTGCCCCTGGTTCACTGAGCAACGTTCACACACATCAAGGAAAATACGGTAAGTACGTAACACAGGCTCCACTGGGAACACAGTTATACTTTGCTGTGGCCTCACTTGCTCCTCACAATGATGACAAATTCAGGCTACGTCCTGAATTCCAGTTCAGCCGCTACTGGAGCTCAGGAATAGCTGGAAAAAGCAAGGGAAAGAAGACCAGGCACGGGCACTGTGGGAACCGGGAGATGGCCTGGCGGTTAGAGCTTTTTGCTGGGAAGCCAAAGGAACCCGGTTCGAATCCCCGGGACGCATGCGAGCCCGATGCACAAGGGGGCGCTCATGTGCGGTAGGGCACCCGGTGTGCCAGTTCCCTCTATCTCTCCCTTTCTCCTCCCTATCTCTGTCTGTTTCTCTCTCACATTTAAAGAAGTAAAATACTTTCTTTTCCTTGTGGGGGCGGGGGGACGTCAATGTGCTCAACACAGGTTACTGAAGAGTGACGGCCTCCTTGCCCAGCACCTGTCATGTGTACCTAGGAATTTTATTCTGATTCAAATCCTATTCCAAACACGTCCAGAAGGAATTGAAGAACCTATGTGAGTGGCGTTCCACCCAGAAGCAAGACTCCTGCCGCCTGTGTCATTGGGTGGAAGCAAAGCACCGCTCCTTAGAAGTCCTGGAGTTGTCAGCCTCTCTCTCAAGAAAGCTGGACCAGCATCCCTGCACGGTTTAGAAAAGGGGACACCTCATCATCACCAGGGACAGGGGAAAGTGGGCAGTCCACGCGAGTGGACTCAGGCGTTCTCGACGATTTTCAAATGTCCGAATGTTTGATGTGTGAGGCAGCCTCACCTGGTCTGTCAGCTGGCCCGGCACTCGTGGAGGCCCTCCTCCTTCAGCCAATTAAAGGATACTTTCTGGAGCTCTCTTATTCCCAGAGAAACACACCCTCCGGGCCCTGCTCCCTCACATTTCAGACATCCCCATTCCAGTAGGCTCAACACTTGTACGTGAGGGGGTGAACCCGAAAAAATTGCTCAATTTGAGCAACAGCGACTCGGGCAGGCATATGGCCGTGCCTCAGCCGCCTTTGTGGATGGGATAAAACTGACCCATTTTCTGAAGACAGCCGATTCCCTAACCTAGGCTGAGAGCCTTGCTCTCAGCCTAGGTTAGGGAATCGGGAGCTTTTCGGACCGACAGAATGCCACGACCATGCAGGGAATCTCTGTGCGCTAGGGAAAGGAGGCCCCTGACACACACGTGACTTAAGTGGTCACATGCGCATGGGACATGCAGAGCTTACAGGTGAAGTGAGACACTACCTATGAGTCCTGAGCCCCTTTCTAGCCGGAGGACTGACGTCTGTTTGAGGCAGCAGACACACAGAAGTGTCCCAAGTTCGAGAGGGCAAACAGAATATGAGTAAAACCCGTATGCAAGTATGCACATTCTTCATGCCTTATAGGCCCAGGGCAAAATTGCTGAAGCCAGGCCAGGAAGACTTAGGAGTGTCGGGTTCCCAACGTGTACTCTGAGGGTTTGTTCACGCATTCGCAGGCTCTCGAGAGCCATCGTGACCCGACAGTGGGTGCAGGTGGAATGAAGGACCAAAAGGGTAAGTATTGGAAAATCACGGACGTGCCCCTGGTTCACTGAGCAACGTTCACACACATCAAGGAAAATACGGTAAGTACGTAACACAGGCTCCACTGGGAACACAGTTATACTTTGCTGTGGCCTCACTTGCTCCTCACAATGATGACAAATTCAGGCTACGTCCTGAATTCCAGTTCAGCCGCTACTGGAGCTCAGGAATAGCTGGAAAAAGCAAGGGAAAGAAGACCAGGCACGGGCACTGTGGGAACCGGGAGATGGCCTGGCGGTTAGAGCTTTTTGCTGGGAAGCCAAAGGAACCCGGTTCGAATCCCCGGGACGCATGCGAGCCCGATGCACAAGGGGGCGCTCATGTGCGGTAGGGCACCCGGTGTGCCAGTTCCCTCTATCTCTCCCTTTCTCCTCCCTATCTCTGTCTGTTTCTCTCTCACATTTAAAGAAGTAAAATACTTTCTTTTCCTTGTGGGGGCGGGGGGACGTCAATGTGCTCAACACAGGTTACTGAAGAGTGACGGCCTCCTTGCCCAGCACCTGTCATGTGTACCTAGGAATTTTATTCTGATTCAAATCCTATTCCAAACACGTCCAGAAGGAATTGAAGAACCTATGTGAGTGGCGTTCCACCCAGAAGCAAGACTCCTGCCGCCTGTGTCATTGGGTGGAAGCAAAGCACCGCTCCTTAGAAGTCCTGGAGTTGTCAGCCTCTCTCTCAAGAAAGCTGGACCAGCATCCCTGCACGGTTTAGAAAAGGGGACACCTCATCATCACCAGGGACAGGGGAAAGTGGGCAGTCCACGCGAGTGGACTCAGGCGTTCTCGACGATTTTCAAATGTCCGAATGTTTGATGTGTGAGGCAGCCTCACCTGGTCTGTCAGCTGGCCCGGCACTCGTGGAGGCCCTCCTCCTTCAGCCAATTAAAGGATACTTTCTGGAGCTCTCTTATTCCCAGAGAAACACACCCTCCGGGCCCTGCTCCCTCACATTTCAGACATCCCCATTCCAGTAGGCTCAACACTTGTACGTGAGGGGGTGAACCCGAAAAAATTGCTCAATTTGAGCAACAGCGACTCGGGCAGGCATATGGCCGTGCCTCAGCCGCCTTTGTGGATGGGATAAAACTGACCCATTTTCTGAAGACAGCCGATTCCCTAACCTAGGCTGAGAGCCTTGCTCTCAGCCTAGGTTAGGGAATCGGGAGCTTTTCGGACCGACAGAATGCCACGACCATGCAGGGAATCTCTGTGCGCTAGGGAAAGGAGGCCCCTGACACACACGTGACTTAAGTGGTCACATGCGCATGGGACATGCAGAGCTTACAGGTGAAGTGAGACACTACCTATGAGTCCTGAGCCCCTTTCTAGCCGGAGGACTGACGTCTGTTTGAGGCAGCAGACACACAGAAGTGTCCCAAGTTCGAGAGGGCAAACAGAATATGAGTAAAACCCGTATGCAAGTATGCACATTCTTCATGCCTTATAGGCCCAGGGCAAAATTGCTGAAGCCAGGCCAGGAAGACTTAGGAGTGTCGGGTTCCCAACGTGTACTCTGAGGGTTTGTTCACGCATTCGCAGGCTCTCGAGAGCCATCGTGACCCGACAGTGGGTGCAGGTGGAATGAAGGACCAAAAGGGTAAGTATTGGAAAATCACGGACGTGCCCCTGGTTCACTGAGCAACGTTCACACACATCAAGGAAAATACGGTAAGTACGTAACACAGGCTCCACTGGGAACACAGTTATACTTTGCTGTGGCCTCACTTGCTCCTCACAATGATGACAAATTCAGGCTACGTCCTGAATTCCAGTTCAGCCGCTACTGGAGCTCAGGAATAGCTGGAAAAAGCAAGGGAAAGAAGACCAGGCACGGGCACTGTGGGAACCGGGAGATGGCCTGGCGGTTAGAGCTTTTTGCTGGGAAGCCAAAGGAACCCGGTTCGAATCCCCGGGACGCATGCGAGCCCGATGCACAAGGGGGCGCTCATGTGCGGTAGGGCACCCGGTGTGCCAGTTCCCTCTATCTCTCCCTTTCTCCTCCCTATCTCTGTCTGTTTCTCTCTCACATTTAAAGAAGTAAAATACTTTCTTTTCCTTGTGGGGGCGGGGGGACGTCAATGTGCTCAACACAGGTTACTGAAGAGTGACGGCCTCCTTGCCCAGCACCTGTCATGTGTACCTAGGAATTTTATTCTGATTCAAATCCTATTCCAAACACGTCCAGAAGGAATTGAAGAACCTATGTGAGTGGCGTTCCACCCAGAAGCAAGACTCCTGCCGCCTGTGTCATTGGGTGGAAGCAAAGCACCGCTCCTTAGAAGTCCTGGAGTTGTCAGCCTCTCTCTCAAGAAAGCTGGACCAGCATCCCTGCACGGTTTAGAAAAGGGGACACCTCATCATCACCAGGGACAGGGGAAAGTGGGCAGTCCACGCGAGTGGACTCAGGCGTTCTCGACGATTTTCAAATGTCCGAATGTTTGATGTGTGAGGCAGCCTCACCTGGTCTGTCAGCTGGCCCGGCACTCGTGGAGGCCCTCCTCCTTCAGCCAATTAAAGGATACTTTCTGGAGCTCTCTTATTCCCAGAGAAACACACCCTCCGGGCCCTGCTCCCTCACATTTCAGACATCCCCATTCCAGTAGGCTCAACACTTGTACGTGAGGGGGTGAACCCGAAAAAATTGCTCAATTTGAGCAACAGCGACTCGGGCAGGCATATGGCCGTGCCTCAGCCGCCTTTGTGGATGGGATAAAACTGACCCATTTTCTGAAGACAGCCGATTCCCTAACCTAGGCTGAGAGCCTTGCTCTCAGCCTAGGTTAGGGAATCGGGAGCTTTTCGGACCGACAGAATGCCACGACCATGCAGGGAATCTCTGTGCGCTAGGGAAAGGAGGCCCCTGACACACACGTGACTTAAGTGGTCACATGCGCATGGGACATGCAGAGCTTACAGGTGAAGTGAGACACTACCTATGAGTCCTGAGCCCCTTTCTAGCCGGAGGACTGACGTCTGTTTGAGGCAGCAGACACACAGAAGTGTCCCAAGTTCGAGAGGGCAAACAGAATATGAGTAAAACCCGTATGCAAGTATGCACATTCTTCATGCCTTATAGGCCCAGGGCAAAATTGCTGAAGCCAGGCCAGGAAGACTTAGGAGTGTCGGGTTCCCAACGTGTACTCTGAGGGTTTGTTCACGCATTCGCAGGCTCTCGAGAGCCATCGTGACCCGACAGTGGGTGCAGGTGGAATGAAGGACCAAAAGGGTAAGTATTGGAAAATCACGGACGTGCCCCTGGTTCACTGAGCAACGTTCACACACATCAAGGAAAATACGGTAAGTACGTAACACAGGCTCCACTGGGAACACAGTTATACTTTGCTGTGGCCTCACTTGCTCCTCACAATGATGACAAATTCAGGCTACGTCCTGAATTCCAGTTCAGCCGCTACTGGAGCTCAGGAATAGCTGGAAAAAGCAAGGGAAAGAAGACCAGGCACGGGCACTGTGGGAACCGGGAGATGGCCTGGCGGTTAGAGCTTTTTGCTGGGAAGCCAAAGGAACCCGGTTCGAATCCCCGGGACGCATGCGAGCCCGATGCACAAGGGGGCGCTCATGTGCGGTAGGGCACCCGGTGTGCCAGTTCCCTCTATCTCTCCCTTTCTCCTCCCTATCTCTGTCTGTTTCTCTCTCACATTTAAAGAAGTAAAATACTTTCTTTTCCTTGTGGGGGCGGGGGGACGTCAATGTGCTCAACACAGGTTACTGAAGAGTGACGGCCTCCTTGCCCAGCACCTGTCATGTGTACCTAGGAATTTTATTCTGATTCAAATCCTATTCCAAACACGTCCAGAAGGAATTGAAGAACCTATGTGAGTGGCGTTCCACCCAGAAGCAAGACTCCTGCCGCCTGTGTCATTGGGTGGAAGCAAAGCACCGCTCCTTAGAAGTCCTGGAGTTGTCAGCCTCTCTCTCAAGAAAGCTGGACCAGCATCCCTGCACGGTTTAGAAAAGGGGACACCTCATCATCACCAGGGACAGGGGAAAGTGGGCAGTCCACGCGAGTGGACTCAGGCGTTCTCGACGATTTTCAAATGTCCGAATGTTTGATGTGTGAGGCAGCCTCACCTGGTCTGTCAGCTGGCCCGGCACTCGTGGAGGCCCTCCTCCTTCAGCCAATTAAAGGATACTTTCTGGAGCTCTCTTATTCCCAGAGAAACACACCCTCCGGGCCCTGCTCCCTCACATTTCAGACATCCCCATTCCAGTAGGCTCAACACTTGTACGTGAGGGGGTGAACCCGAAAAAATTGCTCAATTTGAGCAACAGCGACTCGGGCAGGCATATGGCCGTGCCTCAGCCGCCTTTGTGGATGGGATAAAACTGACCCATTTTCTGAAGACAGCCGATTCCCTAACCTAGGCTGAGAGCCTTGCTCTCAGCCTAGGTTAGGGAATCGGGAGCTTTTCGGACCGACAGAATGCCACGACCATGCAGGGAATCTCTGTGCGCTAGGGAAAGGAGGCCCCTGACACACACGTGACTTAAGTGGTCACATGCGCATGGGACATGCAGAGCTTACAGGTGAAGTGAGACACTACCTATGAGTCCTGAGCCCCTTTCTAGCCGGAGGACTGACGTCTGTTTGAGGCAGCAGACACACAGAAGTGTCCCAAGTTCGAGAGGGCAAACAGAATATGAGTAAAACCCGTATGCAAGTATGCACATTCTTCATGCCTTATAGGCCCAGGGCAAAATTGCTGAAGCCAGGCCAGGAAGACTTAGGAGTGTCGGGTTCCCAACGTGTACTCTGAGGGTTTGTTCACGCATTCGCAGGCTCTCGAGAGCCATCGTGACCCGACAGTGGGTGCAGGTGGAATGAAGGACCAAAAGGGTAAGTATTGGAAAATCACGGACGTGCCCCTGGTTCACTGAGCAACGTTCACACACATCAAGGAAAATACGGTAAGTACGTAACACAGGCTCCACTGGGAACACAGTTATACTTTGCTGTGGCCTCACTTGCTCCTCACAATGATGACAAATTCAGGCTACGTCCTGAATTCCAGTTCAGCCGCTACTGGAGCTCAGGAATAGCTGGAAAAAGCAAGGGAAAGAAGACCAGGCACGGGCACTGTGGGAACCGGGAGATGGCCTGGCGGTTAGAGCTTTTTGCTGGGAAGCCAAAGGAACCCGGTTCGAATCCCCGGGACGCATGCGAGCCCGATGCACAAGGGGGCGCTCATGTGCGGTAGGGCACCCGGTGTGCCAGTTCCCTCTATCTCTCCCTTTCTCCTCCCTATCTCTGTCTGTTTCTCTCTCACATTTAAAGAAGTAAAATACTTTCTTTTCCTTGTGGGGGCGGGGGGACGTCAATGTGCTCAACACAGGTTACTGAAGAGTGACGGCCTCCTTGCCCAGCACCTGTCATGTGTACCTAGGAATTTTATTCTGATTCAAATCCTATTCCAAACACGTCCAGAAGGAATTGAAGAACCTATGTGAGTGGCGTTCCACCCAGAAGCAAGACTCCTGCCGCCTGTGTCATTGGGTGGAAGCAAAGCACCGCTCCTTAGAAGTCCTGGAGTTGTCAGCCTCTCTCTCAAGAAAGCTGGACCAGCATCCCTGCACGGTTTAGAAAAGGGGACACCTCATCATCACCAGGGACAGGGGAAAGTGGGCAGTCCACGCGAGTGGACTCAGGCGTTCTCGACGATTTTCAAATGTCCGAATGTTTGATGTGTGAGGCAGCCTCACCTGGTCTGTCAGCTGGCCCGGCACTCGTGGAGGCCCTCCTCCTTCAGCCAATTAAAGGATACTTTCTGGAGCTCTCTTATTCCCAGAGAAACACACCCTCCGGGCCCTGCTCCCTCACATTTCAGACATCCCCATTCCAGTAGGCTCAACACTTGTACGTGAGGGGGTGAACCCGAAAAAATTGCTCAATTTGAGCAACAGCGACTCGGGCAGGCATATGGCCGTGCCTCAGCCGCCTTTGTGGATGGGATAAAACTGACCCATTTTCTGAAGACAGCCGATTCCCTAACCTAGGCTGAGAGCCTTGCTCTCAGCCTAGGTTAGGGAATCGGGAGCTTTTCGGACCGACAGAATGCCACGACCATGCAGGGAATCTCTGTGCGCTAGGGAAAGGAGGCCCCTGACACACACGTGACTTAAGTGGTCACATGCGCATGGGACATGCAGAGCTTACAGGTGAAGTGAGACACTACCTATGAGTCCTGAGCCCCTTTCTAGCCGGAGGACTGACGTCTGTTTGAGGCAGCAGACACACAGAAGTGTCCCAAGTTCGAGAGGGCAAACAGAATATGAGTAAAACCCGTATGCAAGTATGCACATTCTTCATGCCTTATAGGCCCAGGGCAAAATTGCTGAAGCCAGGCCAGGAAGACTTAGGAGTGTCGGGTTCCCAACGTGTACTCTGAGGGTTTGTTCACGCATTCGCAGGCTCTCGAGAGCCATCGTGACCCGACAGTGGGTGCAGGTGGAATGAAGGACCAAAAGGGTAAGTATTGGAAAATCACGGACGTGCCCCTGGTTCACTGAGCAACGTTCACACACATCAAGGAAAATACGGTAAGTACGTAACACAGGCTCCACTGGGAACACAGTTATACTTTGCTGTGGCCTCACTTGCTCCTCACAATGATGACAAATTCAGGCTACGTCCTGAATTCCAGTTCAGCCGCTACTGGAGCTCAGGAATAGCTGGAAAAAGCAAGGGAAAGAAGACCAGGCACGGGCACTGTGGGAACCGGGAGATGGCCTGGCGGTTAGAGCTTTTTGCTGGGAAGCCAAAGGAACCCGGTTCGAATCCCCGGGACGCATGCGAGCCCGATGCACAAGGGGGCGCTCATGTGCGGTAGGGCACCCGGTGTGCCAGTTCCCTCTATCTCTCCCTTTCTCCTCCCTATCTCTGTCTGTTTCTCTCTCACATTTAAAGAAGTAAAATACTTTCTTTTCCTTGTGGGGGCGGGGGGACGTCAATGTGCTCAACACAGGTTACTGAAGAGTGACGGCCTCCTTGCCCAGCACCTGTCATGTGTACCTAGGAATTTTATTCTGATTCAAATCCTATTCCAAACACGTCCAGAAGGAATTGAAGAACCTATGTGAGTGGCGTTCCACCCAGAAGCAAGACTCCTGCCGCCTGTGTCATTGGGTGGAAGCAAAGCACCGCTCCTTAGAAGTCCTGGAGTTGTCAGCCTCTCTCTCAAGAAAGCTGGACCAGCATCCCTGCACGGTTTAGAAAAGGGGACACCTCATCATCACCAGGGACAGGGGAAAGTGGGCAGTCCACGCGAGTGGACTCAGGCGTTCTCGACGATTTTCAAATGTCCGAATGTTTGATGTGTGAGGCAGCCTCACCTGGTCTGTCAGCTGGCCCGGCACTCGTGGAGGCCCTCCTCCTTCAGCCAATTAAAGGATACTTTCTGGAGCTCTCTTATTCCCAGAGAAACACACCCTCCGGGCCCTGCTCCCTCACATTTCAGACATCCCCATTCCAGTAGGCTCAACACTTGTACGTGAGGGGGTGAACCCGAAAAAATTGCTCAATTTGAGCAACAGCGACTCGGGCAGGCATATGGCCGTGCCTCAGCCGCCTTTGTGGATGGGATAAAACTGACCCATTTTCTGAAGACAGCCGATTCCCTAACCTAGGCTGAGAGCCTTGCTCTCAGCCTAGGTTAGGGAATCGGGAGCTTTTCGGACCCGACAGAATGCCACGACCATGCAGGGAATCTCTGTGCGCTAGGGAAAGGAGGCCCCTGACACACACGTGACTTAAGTGGTCACATGCGCATGGGACATGCAGAGCTTACAGGTGAAGTGAGACACTACCTATGAGTCCTGAGCCCCTTTCTAGCCGGAGGACTGACGTCTGTTTGAGGCAGCAGACACACAGAAGTGTCCCAAGTTCGAGAGGGCAAACAGAATATGAGTAAAACCCGTATGCAAGTATGCACATTCTTCATGCCTTATAGGCCCAGGGCAAAATTGCTGAAGCCAGGCCAGGAAGACTTAGGAGTGTCGGGTTCCCAACGTGTACTCTGAGGGTTTGTTCACGCATTCGCAGGCTCTCGAGAGCCATCGTGACCCGACAGTGGGTGCAGGTGGAATGAAGGACCAAAAGGGTAAGTATTGGAAAATCACGGACGTGCCCCTGGTTCACTGAGCAACGTTCACACACATCAAGGAAAATACGGTAAGTACGTAACACAGGCTCCACTGGGAACACAGTTATACTTTGCTGTGGCCTCACTTGCTCCTCACAATGATGACAAATTCAGGCTACGTCCTGAATTCCAGTTCAGCCGCTACTGGAGCTCAGGAATAGCTGGAAAAAGCAAGGGAAAGAAGACCAGGCACGGGCACTGTGGGAACCGGGAGATGGCCTGGCGGTTAGAGCTTTTTGCTGGGAAGCCAAAGGAACCCGGTTCGAATCCCCGGGACGCATGCGAGCCCGATGCACAAGGGGGCGCTCATGTGCGGTAGGGCACCCGGTGTGCCAGTTCCCTCTATCTCTCCCTTTCTCCTCCCTATCTCTGTCTGTTTCTCTCTCACATTTAAAGAAGTAAAATACTTTCTTTTCCTTGTGGGGGCGGGGGGACGTCAATGTGCTCAACACAGGTTACTGAAGAGTGACGGCCTCCTTGCCCAGCACCTGTCATGTGTACCTAGGAATTTTATTCTGATTCAAATCCTATTCCAAACACGTCCAGAAGGAATTGAAGAACCTATGTGAGTGGCGTTCCACCCAGAAGCAAGACTCCTGCCGCCTGTGTCATTGGGTGGAAGCAAAGCACCGCTCCTTAGAAGTCCTGGAGTTGTCAGCCTCTCTGTCAAGAAAGCTGGACCAGCATCCCTGCACGGTTGAGAAAAGGGGACACCTCATCATCACCTGGTACAGGGGTAGTGTCAAATGGTTCTGTATTGTGGAAGTGAGTGAAACTTGAGGATGGACTAAATTGTCTCCCACTCATGGATGTTATGGAACAGGATTTTATGGGCTACCTAAGAATTTTCTAATAGGTCTGCTTGGATTCTGAAATTGTCACCATGCCCAGGTTAGGGTTAATAGCTTAATTTACCCCTTCCCAGATCTATTACCGAACTATAAACTAAATTGCTCAGTCTTAGAAACCTATCCAGTGTCTAATGTCAAAATGTGACTTTAAAGCTGTATCAGGCAACACCTATTGCCATTACTGAAATGTTGAAAATGTCAGCAGCAGTGGGAACACATCTCAGTGTTCCGAGCTTTGCTATCTGAAGGCATTCCACAGAGGTCAGCTGTGGTACTTAACACAGCGGAAAAGAATTTCAGACTGAGCCAGAAGAACCGTTAGTGGGTCTGAGTAGAAGAAAGGACAGACGGTTGATGAGGGTCAGGTGTGGGCCTCAGGACAGAAGTGCACCCTAATTCTTCAGGAACAGTTTCATCAGTGACTGGGCATTTTGGAGTTTCGTTGTTTAAGGGAGGTGAGCTACTCATTTCCTTATAACAAGATTGTATAATGAAACCATCGGTTTATTTATTAGGATACTGGAGAGACTTACATATAAGAAACATAACTGAAGCAAAGGTGGTTAACATTTAATTTTTTTTTTTTGGAAGTAGGGTTCCACTGTAGCTCAGGTGAACCTGGAATTCACCATGTAGTGTCAGGGTTTCCTTGAACTCCTGGTTATCCTCCTAACTTTGCCTCCCGAGTGCTAGGATTGAAGGCATGCACCACCATGTCTATCTCTAAAATTTTATTTAAATATTTTATTTTTTCTGTATTTATTTGAGAGAGGAAGAAAACGAGGAAGATAGGCAATGAGAGTGCCCGGGATTCCAGGCACTGCAAACAAATCCCAGATGCAAGTGTCACCATGTACATCTCGCTTTATGTAGGTACTGGGGAAATAAATCTGAGTCCTTAGGCTTCACAGGCAAGTGCTTTAACTGCTAAGCCATCTCTCGAGTCCAATATTTTTTTTAATAACGTAAGTTTGGTATATGTAGATCACAAAGATATTAAAATATGCTGTAGGGTCAGGAACGGTGGTGCATGTCTTTCATCCAAGCACTTGGGAGGCAGAGGTAGGAGGATCACTGTGAGTTCAATGCCAACCTGAGACTGCATAGTGAATACTGAGTTCCAGGTCAGCCTGGCCTAGAGCTAGACTCTACCTAGAGAAAAAAGAATCTGGTAGGAAGGGCTTTTTCCTCTAGCTATAATCTGATGCCAGTGGAGAATGTCTTTTCTTAGTGGGCCTGTCAAAGTTAATTGAGCAGGGCTAGGCAGTGATAGCCATGTCTATGGAAATGTCAATGGAGCTACTCACACTGTCTGGTAATAGGAGGGGGAGGGTCACTGACCTGAAGAAGCCAGGAAGTGAAAGGTTAAGTAAGTAGAGGCTCTCATGCCACTTTCATATAGTGTGTGATGGGGTGGACCTTGCAGTAATGCAGCTGTTTTGGGGTCACCCACACTCCTGTAAATAACACTCCACCTGTGCTCTATAAGTTAACCCAGTAAACTCATTGGTTCACCTAGTTGCACTAGTTGGTAGAATTGTGAGCAGTGACAGTACTAAGATTGGCTTCACATTGTGACTCTCAGGCTCTTTAGTAGTTCCATTCATATTCTAGGGGCCTCAACTTGGTTAAAACCCAGGATTAGTGGCTTACTCCAGGTGATTGTGGGAGAGTAACTAAAAGGTAAACATAAGACTGAGAATTCATATTCATTCATTCAATTCATATTTAGTGTTACCATGTGTGTGCCTATTGTAAATGTGTGTCTTCACCATCTGAGTATGGCATGAAAATGAGGAAGTTATTTATATCCGATGAGTGCTTTTGCACCAATAACTTTGTGGTATCTCCAGATTCTTGTCTTACAAACTTAAAGAAGTGAAATTCACAGATCATAGGGTAAGGTTTAGAGAGATTTTATTAGATTCAGAGGAGGCAAGTGGAGAAAGTATAGAGAGCTCCTGCCATACGGAAGGTGTTAGGGGGTAAAGCCTGCCCTATGACCCAAATTGGGGTCACTTATGAAATTTGGGTGGATGAGCTAAACCCGCCATG
>JAEEGE010000027.1:0-26934 GCA_036346955.1 Dipus sagitta | reverse complement strand
CCTTGAAGAACTGGATCAGACTGACGATACCGAACGGGCCCGTTGGAACCAGAGAAACGAGGGACCAGAATGGACCGGTCAAAAGACCTGATGAGACGCGGAACAAACCGGTACAGACTGGATCAGACTTGACGATACCGGAACGGGCCAGTGGAGACCGGTGGAAACAGGGAGCCGAATGGTACTGGACAAGACCAGTTAGACCGGAACAAACCGGTAAAGACTGGAATCAGACTGGACGATACAGGAACGGGCCAGTGGCCGTGGAGACCGGTGGAAGCAGGGACCAAATGGACCGGTCAAGAACCAGTTGAGACCGAACAAACTGGTAAAGAACTGGATCAGACTGGACGATTACCGAAACGGGCCCGAGGGGACAGGTGGATAACAGGGACCAGAAGGACCGGACCAAGACCAGTTGAGACCGGAACAAACACACCGGTAAAGACTGGATCAGACTGTACGATACGGAACGGGCCCATGGGACCGGTGGAAACAGGAACCAGAATTGGACCGGTCCAAACCAGTGTGAGAACCGAACAAACCGGTAAAGACTGGATCAGACTGGACGATACCGGAACGGGCCAGTGGAGACCGGTGGAAACAGGGACCAGAATGGACCGGTCAAGACCAGTTGAGACCGGAACAAACCGGTAAAGACTGGATCAGACTGGACGATACCGGAACGGGCCGTGGGGACCGGTGGAAACAGGGACCAGAATGGACCGGTCAAGACCAGTTGAGACCGGAACAAACGGTTAAAGACTGGATCAGACTGGACGATACGGAACGGGCCGTGGGACCGGTGGAAACAGGGACCAGAATGGACCGGTCAAGACCAGTTGAGACCGGAAACAAACGGTAAAGACTGGATCAGACTGGACGATACGGAACGGGCCAGTGGAGACCGTGGAAACAGGGACCAGAATGGACGGTCAAGACCAGTTGAGACCGGAGACAAACCGGTAAAGACTGGATCAGACTGGACGATACCGGAACGGGCCAGTGGAGACCGGTGGAAACAGGGACCAGAATGGACGGTCAAGACAGTTGAGACCGGAACAAACCGGTAAAGACTGGATCAGACTGGACGATACCGGAACGGGCCAGTGGGGACCGGTGGAAACAGGGACCAGAATGGACCGGTCAAGACCAGTTGAGACGGAACAAACGGTAAAGACTGGATCAGATGGACGATACCGGAACGGGCCTGTGGGGAGCGGTGGAAACAGGGACCAGAATGGACCGGTCAAGACCAGTTGAGACCGGAACAAACGGTAAAGACTGGATCAGACTGGACGATACCGGAACGGGCCCGTGGGGACGGTGGAAACAGGGACCAGAATGGACGGTCAAGACATTGAGACCGGAACAAACCGGTAAAGACTGGATCAGACTGGACGATACCGGAACGGGCCAGTGGAGACCGGTGGAAACAGGGACCAGAATGGACCGGTCAAGACCAGTTGAGACCGGAACAAACCGGTAAAGACTGGATCAGACTGGACGATACCGGAACGGGCCGTGGAGACGGTGGAAACAGGGACCAGAATGGACCGGTCAAGACCAGTTGAGACCGGAACAAACGGTAAAGACTGGATCAGACTGGACGATACCGGAACGGGCCGTGGGGCCCGGTGGAAACAGGGACCAGAATGGACCGGTCAAGACCAGTTGAGACCGGAACAAACCGGTATAAGACTGGATCAGACTGGACGATACCGGAACGGGCCCAGTGGGACGGTGGAAACAGGGACCAGAATGGACCGGTCAAGACCAGTTGAGACCGGAACAAACCGGTAAAGACTGGATCAGACTGGACGATACGGAACGGGCCGTGGGACCGGTGGAAACAGGGACCAGAATGGACGGTCAAGACCAGTTGAGACCGGAACAAACCGGTAAAGACTGGATCAGACTGGACGATACCGGAACGGGCCGTGGGAGACCGGTGGAAACAGGGACCAGAATGGACCGGTCAAGACCAGTTGAGACGGAACAAACCGGTAAAGACTGGATCAGACTGGACGATACCGGAACGGGCCAGTGGGGACCGGTGGAAACAGGGACCAGAATGGACCGGTCAAGACCAGTTGAGACCAGAACAAACGGTAAAGACTGGATCAGACTGGACGATACCGGAACGGGCCGGTGGCCAGTGGAGACGGTGGAACAGGGACCAGAATGGACCGGTCAAGACCAGTTGAGACCGGAACAAACCGGTAAAGACTGGATCAGACTGGACGATACCGGAACGGGCCGTGGGGACGGTGGAAACAGGGACCAGAATGGACCGTCAAGACAGTTGAGACCGGAACAAACGGTAAAGACTGGATCAGACTGGACGATACCGGAACGGGCCGTGAGACCGGTGGGAAACAGGGACCAGAATGGACCGGTCAAGACCAGTTGAGACCGGAACAAACCGGTAAAGACTGGATCAGACTGGACGATACCGGAACGGGCCGTGGAGACCGGTGGAAACAGGGACCAGAATGGACCGGTCAAGACCAGTTGAGACCGGAACAAACCGGTAAAGACTGGATCAGACTGGACGATACCGGAACGGGCCAGTGGAGACCGGTGGAAACAGGGACCAGAATGGACCGGTCAAGACCAGTTGAGACCGAGAACAAACCGGTAAAGACTGGATCAGACTGGACGATACCGGAACGGGCCAGTGGAGGACCGGTGGAAACAGGGACCAGAATGGACCGGTCAAGACCAGTTGAGACCGGAACAAACCGGTAAAGACTGGATCAGACTGGACGATACCGGAACGGGCCGTGGAGACCGGTGGAAACAGGGACCAGAATGGACCGGTCAAGACCAGTTGAGACCGGAACAAACCGGTAAAGACTGGATCAGACTGGACGATACCGGAACGGGCCAGTGGAGAACAGGGACCGAATGGACCGGTCAAGACCAGTTGAGACCGGAACAAACCGGTTAAGACTGGATCAGACTGGACGATACCGGAACGGGCCGTGGGACGGTGGAAACAGGGACCAGAATGGACCGGTCAAGACCAGTTGAGACCGGAAAAACCGGTAAAGACTGGATCAGATGGACGATACCGGAACGGGCCAGTGGAGACCGGTGGAAACAGGGACCAGAATGGACGGTCAAGACCAGTTGAGACCGGAACAAACGGTAAAGACTGGATCAGACTGGACGATAAGGAACGGGCCAGTGGAGACCGGTGGAAACAGGGACCAGAATGGACCGGTCAAGACAGTTGAGACCGGAACAAACGGTAAAGACTGGATCAGATGGACGATACAGGAACGGGCCAGTGGGACCGGTGGAAACAGGGACCAGAATGGACCGGTCAAGACCAGTTGAGACCGGAACAAACGGTAAAGACTGGATCAGACTGGACGATACCGGAACGGGCCAGTGGACGGGGAAGGACAAGGCGTAAGACGTGAGCGGAACAACGAAAGATGGAGATCAGGAGGGCCTGAGCGGGAAAGGACAGAGACGTCAGACGTAGACCGGAACAAACGTAAGACTGGTCAGACGGACGATACCGAGGGCCGTGGGACGGTGGAAACAGGGACAGATGGAGGCAAGACAGTTGACGGAACAAACGGAAGACTGGATCAGAGGACGATACCGGAAGGCCGTGGGACGTGGAAACAGGGACCAGATGGACGGTCAAGACCAGTGAGACCGAAAAAATGGTAGATGCGATAGAACGGCAGTGGGACGGTGAACAGGACCAGAATGGACGGTCAAGACAGTGAGACCGGAACAAACGGTAAAGACTGATCAGACTGGACGATACCGGAAGGGCCGTGGGCGGTGGAAACAGGGACCAGAATGGACGGTCAAGACCAGTTGAGACCGGACAAACGTAAAGACTGGTCAGACTGGACGATACGGAACGGGCCGTGGGACGGTGGAAACGGGACCAGAATGGACGGTCAGACCAGTTGAGACCGGACAAACCGGTAAAGACTGGATCGACTGGACGATACCGGAACGGCCGTGGGACCGGTGGAAACAGGGACCGAATGGACGGTAAGACAGTTGAGACCGGAACAAACGGTAAAGATGGATCAGACTGGCGATACGGAACGGGCCGTGGGACGTGGAAACAGGGACCAAATGGACCGGTCAAGACAGTTGAGACGGAACAACCGGTAAGATGGATCAGATGGACGATACCGGAACGGGCGTGGGACGGTGGAACAGGGACCAGAATGGACGGTAGCCATTGAGACCGGAACAAACCGGAAAGACTGGATCAGACTGGACGATACCGAACGGGCCGTGGGACGGTGGAAACAGGACCAGAATGGACGGTCAAGACCAGTTGAGACCGGAACAACGGTAAAGACTGGATCAGAGGACGATACCGGAACGGCCGTGGACCGGTGGAAACAGGGACCAGAATGGACGGTCAAGACCAGTTGAGACCGGAAAACGGTAAAGACGGATCAGATGGACGATACGGAAGGGCCGTGGGACGTGGAACAGGGACCAGAATGGACGTCAAGACAGTTGAGCCGGAACAAACGGTAAGACTGGATCAGACTGGACGATACCGAAGGGCCGTGAGACGGTGAACAGGGACAGAATGGACGGTCAAGACCAGTGAGACCGAACAACGGTAAAGATGGATCAGATGGCGATACGGAAGGGCCGTGGACCGGGCCAGTGGGACCGGTGGAAACAGGGACCAGAATGGACGGTCAAGACCAGTTGAGCCGGAAAACGGTAAGACTGGATCAGACTGGACGTACCGGAACGGGGCCGGGAGACCGGTGAAACAGGGACCAAAGGACGGTCAAGACGTTGAGACGGACAAACGGAAAGACTGGACGGGACGGACGATACCGGAAGGGCCGGGACCGGTGGAAAACGGGACAGATGGACGGTAAGCAGTTGAGAGGAAACCGGTAAAGACTGGACAGACTGGACAACCGGAAGGCAACGGGTACGGACCAGAAGGGAGACCTGAGCGAACGGTAAGACTGTGACGACGTACGAGGGGGCATGGAGACGGGGAAAGGACAGAATGGCGGTCAGACAGTTGAGACGGAACAACGGTAAAGGTGGACGACTGGACGACGGAGGGGAGGAAAGGGAGACGTCAAGCAGTTGGACCGGAACAACGTAAGACTGGTCAGACGGACGAACGGCCGGGAGACGGGGAAAGGGACGAATGGACGTCAAGACAGTTGAGACCAAAAACGGTAAAGATGATCGCTGACGATACGGAACGGGCGTGGAACGTGGAAAAGGACAGAAGGACCGGTAGACGTTGGCCGGACAACGGTAAGACTGGATCAGACTGGTACGGACGGGCCAGTGGACCGGTAAACCAGGGACGAAAATGACGGCAAGAAAGACCGGACAACCGGTAAGGGTCAGTGGGACGGGAAAAGGGCCAATGGCGGGACCGTGGAGGACCAGAAACCGAAGACAGTGGACGGAACGAACGGGTAGAGTGGACAGGACAGGACGTGGACGTGGACCGGAGAACGGTGAAACGGGACAGAGGAAGGGCCAGTGGATGACCGGTGGAAACAGGGACCAGAATGGACCGGTCAAGACCAGTTGAGACCGGAACAAACGGTTAAAGACTGGATCAGACTGGACGATACCGGAACGGGCCTTTGGAGCCCGGTGGAAACAGGGACCAGAATGGACCGGTCAAGACCAGTTGAGACCGGAACAAACCGGTTAAAGACTGGATCAGACTGGACGATACCGGAACGGGCCTGTGGAGACCGGTGGAAACGGGACCAGAATGGACCGGTCAAGACCAGTTGAGACCGGAACAAACGGTAAAGACTGGATCAGACTGGACGATACGGAACGGGCCGTGGAGACCGGTGGAAACAGGGACCAGAATGGACCGGTCAAGACAGTTGAGACCGGAACAAACCGGTAAAGACTGGATCAGACTGGACGATACCGGAACGGGCCCGTGGAGACGGTGGAAACAGGGACCAGAATGGATCCGGTCAAGACCAGTTGAGACCGGAAACAACCGGTAAAGACTGGATCAGACTGGACGATACCGGAAAGGGCCAGTGGCCAGTGGAGACCGGTGGAAACAGGGGGGGGGGGGGGGGGGGGGGGGGGGGGGGGGGGGGGGGGGGGGGGGGGGGGGGGGGGGGGGGGGGGGGGGGGGGGGGGGGGGGGGGGGGGGGGGGGGGGGGGGGGGGGGGGGGGGGGGGGGGGGGGGGGGGGGGGGGGGGGGGGGGGGGGGGGGGGGGGGGGGGGGGGGGGGGGGGGGGGGGGGAGGAGTCAAGACCAGTTGAGACGGAACAAACCGGTAAGACTGGATCAGACTGGACGATACCGGAACGGGCCGTGGAGACGGTGGAAAAGGGACCAGAATGGACGGTCAAGACATTGAGACCGAAAAACGGTAAAGACGGATCAGATGGACGTCCGGAACGGGCCGTGGGACCGGTGGAACAGGGACAGATGGACGGTCAAGACAGTGAGACCGGAACAAACGGTAAAGACTGGTCAGACTGGACGATACCGGAACGGGCCGTGGGACGGTGGAAAAGGGACAGATGGACGGTCAAGACCAGTTGAGCGGAACAACGGTAAGATGGATCAGATGGACGATACGGAACGGGCCGTGGGCCGGTGGAAAGGGACCAGAATGGACGGTCAAGACCAGTTGAGACGGAACAAACGGTAAAGCGGATCAGCTGGACGATACCGGAACGGCCAGTGGGACGGTGGAACAGGACCGATGGACGGTCAAGACGTTGAGACGGAACAACGGTAAAGATGGATCGACTGGCGATACGGAAGGGCCGTGGGACCGGTGGAAACAGGGACAGAATGGACGGTCAAGACAGTTGAGACCGGAACAAACGGTAAAGACTGGTCAGACTGGACGATACGGAACGGGCCGTGGGACCGGTGGAAACAGGACAGATGGACCGGTCAAGACCAGTTGAGACGGACAAACGGTAAAGATGGATCAGACTGGACGATACGGAACGGGCGTGGGACCGGTGGAACAGGACCAGAATGGACCGGTCAAGACCAGTTGAGACGGATCAAACGGTAAAGACTGGATCAGCTGGACGATACCGGAACGGGCATGTGAGACGGTGGAAACAGGGACCGAATGGACGGTCAGACAGTTGAGACCGGAACAACCGGAAAGACTGGACAGACTGGACGATACCGGAACGGGCCGTGGAGACCGGTGGAAACGGGACCAGAATGGACCGGTCAAGACCAGTTGAGACCGGAGAAAACCGGTAAGACTGGATCAGACTGGACGATACCGGAACGGGCCAGTGGTAGGACCGGTGGAAACTAAGGGACCAGAATGGACCGGTCAAGACCAGTTGAGACCGGAACAAACGGTTAAAGACTGGATCAGACTGGACGATACCGGAACGGGCGGCCAGTGGAGACCGGTGGAAACAGGGACCAGAATGGACCGGTCAGAAGACCAGTGAGACCGGACAAACCGGAAGAGGCTGACGATGGACGATACGGAAGGGACGTGGAGACCGGTGGAACAGGGACCGAATGGACGGTCAAGACAGTTGAGACCGGAAAACCGGTAAAGCTGGATCAGATGGACGATACCGGAAGGCACGTGGCAGACCGTGGAAACAGGGACCAGAATGGACGGTAAAGACCAGTTGAGACCGGACAACGCGTAAAGACTGGATCAGATGGACGATACCGGAACGGGCCGCGTGGAGACCGGTGGAAACAGGGACCAGAATGGACGGTCAAGACCAGTTGAGACCGGAACAAACGGTAAAGACTGGACAGATGGACGATACCGGAACGGGCCAGTGGGGACCGGTGGAAACAGGGACAGAATGGACCGGTCAAGGACCAGTTGAGACCGGAACAACGGTAAAGACTGGATCGATCGGACGTGACCGGAACGGGCCGTAGTGGAGCACGGTGGAAACGGGACCAGATGGACCGGTCAAGACAGTGAGAAGGAACAACCGGTAAGACTGAGACGGACGAACCGGAAAGGGACCGTGGAGACGGTGGAACAGGGCCATGGAAGGCCTGGATCAAGACCAGTTGAACCGGAACAAACCGGTAAAACGGACAAGACTGGGATCCGGAATGGCGTCCAGGGAGTCGGTGGAAAAGGGACCAGAATGGACCGGTCAAGACCAGTTGAGACCGGAACAAACCGGTAAAGACTGGATCAGACTGGAGATACCGGAACGGGCCGGGAGACCGGTGGAAACAGGGACCAGAATGGACCGGTCAAGACCAGTTGAGACCGGAAAACGGAAGGTGGATCAGACTGGACGATACGGAACGGGCCAGTGGGACCGGGAAACAGGGACCAGAATGGACCGGTCAAGACCAGTTGAGACCGGAACAAACGGTAAGAGACGGACGGACGAACCGGGAACAGGGCCATGGAGGAGACGGTGGAAACAGGAACCAGAATGGACGGTAAGACCAGTAGACCGGAAAACCGGAAAGCTGGTCGGACGGGATACCGGAACGGGCCGTGAGACGGACGTGGAAACGGGACAGAATGGACGGTCAAGAATTGAGACCGGAAAACCGGTAAAGACTGGATCAGACGGCGATACGGAACGGGCCCGTGGAAGACGGTCGGGAACAACGGGACCAGATGGACCGGTCAAGACCAGTTGAGACCGGACAAACCGGTATAAGACGGATCAGACTGGACGATACCGGAAACGGGACCGTGGAGGACGGTGGAAACAGGGACCAGAATGGACCGGTCAAGACCAGTTGAGACGGAACAAAACGGTAAGACTGATAGACTGGCGAACCGGAACGGGCCAGTGGAGACCGGTGGGAAACAGGGACCAGAATGGACCGGTCCAAGACCAGTTGAGACCGGAGCAAACCGGTAAAGACTGGATCAGACTGGACGATACCGGAACGGGCCCGTGGGAGACGGTGGAAAAGGGACCAGAATGGACCGGTCAAGGACCAGTTGAGACCGGAACAAACAATGGACGGTCAAGACCGGGGGCCCAAACTGGTAAAGACTGGATCAGACTGGACAATACCGGAACAGGCCAGTGGAGACCGGTGGAAACAGGGACCAGAATGGATCGGTCAAGACCAGTTGAGACCGGAACAAACCGGTAAAGACTGGATCAGACTGGACGATACAGGAACGGGCCAGTGGTGACGGTGGAAACAGGGACAGAATGGACGGTCAAGACCAGTTGAGACCGGAACAAACGGTAAGACGGGATCAGACTGGACGATACCGGAACGGGCCAGTGGGGCGGTGGAAACAGGGACCAGAATGGATCGTTCAAGACCAGTTGAGACCGGAACAAACGGTAAAGACTGGATCAGATGGACGATACAGGAACGGGCCAGTGGTGACCGGTGGAAACAGGGACCAGAATGGACTGGTCAAGACCAGTTGAGACCGGAACAACTGGTAAAGACTGGATCAGACTGGACGATACCGAACGGCCAGTGGGACCGTGGAAACAGGGACCAGAATGGACCGGTCAAGACCAGTGAGACCGGAACAAACCGGTAAAGACTGGATCAGACTGGACGATACCGGAACGGGCCCGTGGTGACCGGTGGAAACAGGGACCAGAATGGACCGGTCAAGACCAGTTGAGACCGGAACAAAACGGTAAAGACTGGATCAGATTGGACGATACCGAACGGGACCGTGGAGACCGGTGGAAACAGGGACCAGAATTGGACCGGTCAAGACCAGTTGAGACCGGAACAAACGGTAAAGACTGGATCAGACTGGACGATACCGGAACGGGCCTGTGGAGACCGGTGGAAACAGGGACCAGAATGGACCGGTCAAGACCAGTTGAGACCGGAACAAACCGGTAAAGACTGGATCAGACTGGACGATACCGGAACGGGCCCGTGGGGACCGGTGGAAACAGGGACCAGAATGGACCGGTCAAGACCAGTTGAGACCGGAACAAAACGTTAAAGACTGGATCAGACTGGACGATACCGGAACGGGACCGTGGAGACCGGTGGAAACAGGGACCAGAATGGACCGGTCAAGACCAGTTGAGACCGGAACAAACCGGTAAAGACTGATCAGACTGTACGATACCGGAACGGGCCAGTGGAGACCGTGGAAACAGGGACCAGAATGGACCGGTCAAGACCATTTGAGACCGGAACAAACTGGTAAAGACTGGATCAGACTGGACGATACCGGAACGGCCCGTGGAGACCGGTGGAAACAGGGACCAGAATGGACCGGTCAAGACCAGTTGAGACCGGAACAAACCGGTAAAGACTGGATCAGACTGGACGATACCGGAACGGGCCCGTGGAGACCGGTGGGAAACAGGGACCAGAATGGACCGGTCAAGACCAGTTGAGACCGGAACAAAACGTAAAGACTGGATCAGACTGGACGATACCGGAACGGGACCAGTGGAGGACCGGTGGAAACAGGGACCAGAATGGACCGGTCAAGACCAGTTGAGACCGGAACAAACCGGTAAAGACTGGATCAGACTGGACGATACCGGAACGGGCCAGTGGAGACCGGTGGAAACAGGGACCAGAATGGACCGGTCAAGACCAGTTGAGACCGGAACAAACCGGTAAAGACTGGATCAGACTGGACGATACCGGAACGGGCCAGTGGGACCGGTGGAAACAGGGACCAGAATGGACCGGTCAAGACCAGTTGAGACCGGAACAAACCGGTAAAGACTGGATCAGACTGGACGATACCGGAACGGGCCAGTGGAGACCGGTGGAAACAGGGACCAGAATGGACCGGTCAAGACCAGTTGAGACCGGAACAAACCGGTAAAGACTGGATCAGACTGGACGATACCGGAACGGGCCGTGGAGACCGGTGGAAACAGGGACCAGAATGGACCGGTCAAGACCAGTTGAGACCGGAACAAACCGGTAAAGACTGGATCAGACTGGACGATACCGGAACGGGCCAGTGGAGACCGGTGGAAACAGGGACCAGAATGGACCGGTCAAGACCAGTTGAGACCGGAACAAACCGGTAAAGACTGGATCAGACTGGACGATACCGGAACGGGCCAGTGGAGACCGGTGGAAACAGGGACCAGAATGGACCGGTCAAGACCAGTTGAGACCGGAACAAACCGGTAAAGACTGGATCAGACTGGACGATACCGGAACGGGCCCGTGGAGACCGGTGGAAACAGGGACCAGAATGGACCGGTCAAGACCAGTTGAGACCGGAACAAACCGGTAAAGACTGGATCAGACTGGACGATACCGGAACGGGCCAGTGGGGACCGGTGGAAACAGGGACCAGAATGGACCGGTCAAGACCAGTTGAGACCGGAACAAACCGGTAAAGACTGGATCAGACTGGACGATACCGGAACGGGCCAGTGGGGACCGGTGGAAACAGGGACCAGAATGGACCGGTCAAGACCAGTTGAGACCGGAACAAACCGGTAAAGACTGGATCAGACTGGACGATACCGGAACGGGCCGTTGGGACCGGTGGAAACAGGGACCAGAATGGACCGGTCAAGACCAGTTGAGACCGGAACAAACCGGTAAAGACTGGATCAGACTGGACGATACCGGAACGGGCCAGTGGAGACCGGTGGAAACAGGGACCAGAATGGACCGGTCAAGACCAGTTGAGACCGGAACAAACCGGTAAAGACTGGATCAGACTGGACGATACCGGAACGGGCCGTGGAGACCGGTGGAAACAGGGACCAGAATGGACCGGTCAAGACCAGTTGAGGACCGGAACAAACCGGTAAAGACTGGATCAGACTGGACGATACCGGAACGGGCCAGTGGAGACCGGTGGAAACAGGGACCAGAATGGACCGGTCAAGACCAGTTGAGACCGGAACAAACCGGTAAAGACTGGATCAGACTGGACGATACAGGAACGGGCCAGTGGGGACCGGTGGAAACAGGGACCAGAATGGACCGGTCAAGACCAGTTGAGACCGGAACAAACCGGTAAAGACTGGATCAGACTGGACGATACCGGAACGGGCCCAGTGGAGACCGGTGGGAAACAGGGACCAGAATGGACCGGTCAAGACCAGTTGAGACCGGAACAAACCGGTAAAGACTGGATCAGACTGGACGATACCGGAACGGGCCCGTGGAGACCGGTGGAAACAGGGACCAGAATGGACCGGTCAAGACCAGTTGAGACCGGAACAAACCGGTAAAGACTGGATCAGACTGGACGATACCGGAACGGGCCCGTGGACCGGTGGAAACAGGGACCAGAATGGACCGGTCAAGACCAGTTGAGACCGGAACAAACCGGTAAAGACTGGATCAGACTGGACGATACCGGAACGGGCCCGTGGAGACCGTGGAAACAGGGACCAGAATGGACCGGTCAAGACCAGTTGAGACCGGAACAAACGGTAAAGACTGGATCAGACTGGACGATACCGGAACGGGCCCGTGGAGACCGGTGGAAACAGGGACCAGAAATGGACCGTCAAGACCAGTTGAGACCGGAACAAACTGGTAAAGACTGGATCAGACTGGACGATACCGGAACGGGCCCGTGGAGACCGGTGGAAACAGGGACCAGATGGACCGGTCAAGACCAGTTGAGACCGGAACAAACCGGTAAAGACTGGATCAGACTGGACGATACCGGAACGGGCCCGTGGAGACCGTGGAAACAGGGACCAGAATGGACCGGTCAAGACCAGTTGAGACCGGAACAAACCGGTAAAGACTGATCAGACTGGACGATACCGAACGGGCCCTGTGGAGACCGGTGGAAACAGGACCAGAATGGACCGGTCAAGACCAGTTGAGACCGGAACAACCGGTAAAGACTGGATCAGACTGGACGATACCGGAACGGGCCAGTGGGGACCGGTGGAACAGGGACCAGAATGGACCGGTCAAGACCAGTTTGAGACCCGGAACAAACCGGTAAAGACTGGATCAGACCTGGACGATACCGGAACGGCCGCCGTGGAGACCGGTGGAAACAGGGACCAGAATGGACCGGTCAAGACCAGTTGAGACCGGAACAAACCGGTAAAGACTGGATCAGACTGGACGATACCGGAACGGGCCCGTGGAGACCGGTGGAAACAGGGACCAGAATGGACCGGTCAAGACCAGTTGAGACCGGAACAAACCGGTAAAGACTGGATCAGACTGGACGATACCGGAACGGGCCAGTGGGGACCGGTGGAAACAGGGACCAGAATGGACCGGTCAAGACCAGTTGAGACCGGAACAAACCGGTAAAGACTGGATCAGACTGGACGATACCGGAACGGGCCCGTGGGAGACCGGTGGAAACAGGGACCAGAATGGACCGGTCAAGACCAGTTGAGACCGAACAAACCGGTAAAGACTGGATCAGACTGGACGATACCGGAACGGGCCAGTGGAGACCGGTGGAAACAGGGACCAGAATGGACCGGTCAAGACCAGTTGAGACCGGAACAAACCGGTAAAGACTGGATCAGACTGGACGATACCGGAACGGGCCAGTGGCCAGTGGAGACCGGTGGAAACAGGGACCAGAATGGACCGGTCAAGACCAGTTGAGACCGGAACAAACCGGTAAAGACTGGATCAGACTGGACGATACCGGAACGGGCCAGTGGGACCGGTGGAAACAGGGACCAGAATGGACCGGTCAAGACCAGTTGAGACCGGAACAAACCGGTAAAGACTGGATCAGACTGGACGATACCGGAACGGGCCCGTGGGGACCGGTGGAAACAGGGACCAGAATGGACCGGTCAAGACCAGTTGAGACCGGAACAAACCGGTAAAGACTGGATCAGACTGGACGATACCGGAACGGGCCTGTGGAGACCGGTGGAAACAGGGACCAGAATGGACCGGTCAAGACCAGTTGAGACCGGAACAAACCGGTAAAGACTGGATCAGACTGGACGATACCGGAACGGGCCCGTGGAGACCGGTGGAAACAGGGACCAGAATGGACCGGTCAAGACCAGTTGAGACCGGAACAAACGGTAAAGACTGGATCAGACTGGACGATACCGGAACGGGCCAGTGGGGACCGGTGGAAACAGGGACCAGAATGGACCGGTCAAGACCAGTTGAGACCGGAACAAACCGGTAAAGACTGGATCAGACTGGACGATACCGGAACGGGCCCGTGGAGACCGGTGGAAACAGGGACCAGAATGGACCGGTCAAGACCAGTTGAGACCGGAACAAACCGGTAAAGACTGGATCAGACTGGACGATACCGGAACGGGCCAGTGGAGACCGGTGGAAACAGGGACCAGAATGGACCGGTCAAGACCAGTTGAGACCGGAACAAACCGGTAAAGACTGGATCAGACTGGACGATACCGGAACGGGCCGGTGGGACCGGTGGAAACAGGGACCAGAATGGACCGGTCAAGACCAGTTGAGACCGGAACAAACCGGTAAAGACTGGATCAGACTGGACGATACCGGAACGGGCCCGTGGAGACCGGTGGAAACAGGGACCAGAATGGACCGGTCAAGACCAGTTGAGACCGGAACAAAACGTTAAAGACTGGATCAGACTGGACGATACCGGAACGGGACCGTGGAGACCGGTGGAAACAGGGACCAGAATGGACCGGTCAAGACCAGTTGAGACCGGAACAAACCGGTAAAGACTGGATCAGACTGGACGATACCGGAACGGGCCAGTGGAGACCGGTGGAAACAGGGACCAGAATGGACCGGTCAAGACCAGTTGAGACCGGAACAAACCGGTAAAGACTGGATCAGACTGGACGATACCGGAACGGGCCAGTGGAGGACCGGTGGAAACAGGGACCAGAATGGACCGGTCAAGACCAGTTGAGACCGGAACAAACCGGTAAAGACTGGATCAGACTGGACGATACCGGAACGGGCCCGTGGAGACCGGTGGAAACAGGGACCAGAATGGACCGGTCAAGACCAGTTGAGACCGGAACAAACCGGTAAAGACTGGATCAGACTGGACGATACCGGAACGGGCCTGTGGAGACCGGTGGAAACAGGGACCAGAATGGACCGGTCAAGGCCAGTTGAGACCGGAGCAAACCGGTAAAGACTGGATCAGACTGGACGATACCGGAACGGGCCCGTGGAGACCGGTGGAAACAGGGACCAGAATGGACCGGTCAAGACCAGTTGAGACCGGAACAAACTGGTAAAGACTGGATCAGACTGGACGATACCGGAACAGGCCAGTGGAGACCGGTGGAAACAGGGACCAGAATGGATCGGTCAAGACCAGTTGAGACCGGAACAAACCGGTAAAGACTGGATCAGACTGGACGATACAGGAACGGGCCAGTGGTGACCGGTGGAAACAGGGACCAGAATGGACCGGTCAAGACCAGTTGAGACCGGAACAAACCGGTAAAGACTGGATCAGACTGGACGATACCGGAACGGGCCAGTGGGGGCCGGTGGAAACAGGGACCAGAATGGATCGTTCAAGACCAGTTGAGACCGGAACAAACCGGTAAAGACTGGATCAGAATGGACGATACAGGAACGGGCCAGTGGTGACCGGTGGAAACAGGGACCAGAATGGACCGGTCAAGACCAGTTGAGACCGGAACAAACCGGTAAAGACTGGATCAGACTGGACGATACCGGAACGGGCCAGTGTGGACCGGTGGAAACAGGGACCAGAATGGACCGGTCAAGACCAGTTGAGACCGGAACAAACCGGTAAAGACTGGATCAGACTGGACGATACCGGAACGGGCCCGTGGAGACCGGTGGAAACAGGGACCAGAATGGACCGGTCAAGACCAGTTGAGACCGGAACAAAACGTTAAAGACTGGATCAGACTGGACGATACCGGAACGGGACCGTGGAGACCGGTGGAAACAGGGACCAGAATGGACCGGTCAAGACCAGTTGAGACCGGAACAAACCGGTAAAGACTGGATCAGACTGGACGATACCGGAACGGGCCTGTGGAGACCGGTGGAAACAGGGACCAGAATGGACCGGTCAAGACCAGTTGAGACCGGAACAAACCGGTAAAGACTGGATCAGACTGGACGATACCGGAACGGGCCCGTGGGGACCGGTGGAAACAGGGACCAGAATGGACCGGTCAAGACCAGTTGAGACCGGAACAAACCGGTAAAGACTGGATCAGACTGGACGATACCGGAACGGGCCCTGTGGAGACCGGTGGAAACAGGGACCAGAATGGACCGGTCAAGACCAGTTGAGACCGGAACAAACCTGGTAAAGACTGGATCAGACTGGACGATACCGGAACGGGCCCGTGGAGACCGGTGGAAACAGGGACCAGAATGGACCGGTCAAGACCAGTTGAGACCGGAACAAACCGGTAAAGACTGGATCAGACTGGACGATACCGGAACGGGCCCGTGGAGACCGGTGGAAACAGGGACCAGAATGGACCGGTCAAGACCAGTTGAGACCGGAACAAACCGGTAAAGACTGGATCAGACTGGACGATACCGGAACGGGCCAGTGGAGACCGGTGGAAACAGGGACCAGAATGGACCGGTCAAGACCAGTTGAGACCGGAACAAACCGGTAAAGACTGGATCAGACTGGACGATACCGGAACGGGCCAGTGGAGACCGGTGGAAACAGGGACCAGAATGGACCGGTCAAGACCAGTTGAGACCGGAACAAACCGGTAAAGACTGGATCAGACTGGACGATACCGGAACGGGCCAGTGGTGACCGGTGGAAACAGGGACCAGAATGGACCGGTCAAGACCAGTTGAGACCGGAACAAACCGGTAAAGACTGGATCAGACTGGACGATACCGGAACGGGCCAGTGGGGACCGGTGGAAACAGGGACCAGAATGGACCGGTCAAGACCAGTTGAGACCGGAACAAACCGGTAAAGACTGGATCAGACTGGACGATACCGGAACGGGCCCGTGGGGACCGGTGGAAACAGGGACCAGAATGGACCGGTCAAGACCAGTTGAGACCGGAACAAACCGGTAAAGACTGGATCAGACTGGACGATACCGGAACGGGCCAGTGGAGACCGGTGGAAACAGGGACCAGAATGGACCGGTCAAGACCAGTTGAGACCGGAACAAACCGGTAAAGACTGGATCAGACTGGACGATACCGGAACGGGCCCGTGGAGACCGGTGGAAACAGGGACCAGAATGGACCGGTCAAGACCAGTTGAGACCGGAACAAACCGGTAAAGACTGGATCAGACTGGACGATACCGGAACGGGCCAGTGGGACCGGTGGAAACAGGGACCAGAATGGACCGGTCAAGACCAGTTGAGACCGGAACAAACCGGTAAAGACTGGATCAGACTGGACGATACAAGAGCGGGCCAGTGGGGACCGGTGGAAACAGGGACCAGAATGGACCGGTCAAGACCAGTTGAGACCGGAACAAACCGGTAAAGACTGGATCAGACTGGACGATACCGGAACGGGCCAGTGGGGACCGGTGGAAACAGGGACCAGAATGGACCGGTCAAGACCAGTTGAGACCGGAACAAACCGGTAAAGACTGGATCAGACTGGACGATACCGGAACGGGCCAGTGGAGACCGGTGGAAACAGGGACCAGAATGGACCGGTCAAGACCAGTTGAGACCGGAACAAACCGGTAAAGACTGGATCAGACTGGACGATACCGGAACGGGCCGGTGGGACCGGTGGAAACAGGGACCAGAATGGACCGGTCAAGACCAGTTGAGACCGGAACAAACCGGTAAAGACTGGATCAGACTGGACGATACCGGAACGGGCCCGTGGAGACCGGTGGAAACAGGGACCAGAATGGACCGGTCAAGACCAGTTGAGACCGGAACAAACCGGTAAAGACTGGATCAGACTGGACGATACCGGAACGGGCCCGTGGAGACCGGTGGAAACAGGGACCAGAATGGACCGGTCAAGACCAGTTGAGACCGGAACAAACCGGTAAAGACTGGATCAGACTGGACGATACCGGAACGGGCCAGTGGGAGACCGGTGGAAACAGGGACCAGAATGGACCGGTCAAGACCAGTTGAGACCGGAACAAACCGGTAAAGACTGGATCAGACTGGACGATACCGGAACGGGCCTGTGGAGACCGGTGGAAACAGGGACCAGAATGGACCGGTCAAGACCAGTTGAGACCGGAACAAACCGGTAAAGACTGGATCAGACTGGACGATACCGGAACGGGCCCGTGGAGACCGGTGGAAACAGGGACCAGAATGGACCGGTCAAGACCAGTTGAGACCGGAACAAACTGGTAAAGACTGGATCAGACTGGACGATACCGGAACGGGCCCGTGGGGACCGGTGGAAACAGGGACCAGAATGGACCGGTCAAGACCAGTTGAGACCAGAACAAACCGGTAAAGACTGGATCAGACTGGACGATACCGGAACGGCCCCGTGGAGACCGGTGGAAACAGGGACCAGAATGGACCGGTCAAGACCAGTTGAGACCGGAACAAACCGGTAACGACTGGATCAGACTGGACGGTACCGGAACGGGCCCATGGAGACCGGTGGGAACAGGGACCAGAATGGACCGGTCAAGACCAGTTGAGACCGGAACAAACTGGTAAAGACTGGATCAGACTGGACGATACCGGAACAGGCCCGTGGAGACCGGTGGAAACAGGGACCAGAATGGACCGGTCAAGACCAGTTGAGACCGGAACAAACCGGTAAAGACTGGATCAGACTGGACGATACCGGAACGGGCCCGTGGAGACCGGTGGAAACAGGGACCAGAATGGACCGGTCAAGACCAGTTGAGACCGGAACAAAACGTTAAAGACTGGATCAGACTGGACGATACCGGAACGGGACCGTGACCGGTGGAAACAGGGACCAGAATGGACCGGTCAAGACCAGTTGAGACCGGAACAAACCGGTAAAGACTGGATCAGACTGGACGATACCGGAACGGGCCTGTGGAGACCGGTGGAAACAGGGACCAGAATGGACCGGTCAAGACCAGTTGAGACCGGAACAAACCGGTAAAGACTGGATCAGACTGGACGATACCGGAACGGGCCCGTGGAGACCGGTGGAAACAGGGACCAGAATGGACCGGTCAAGACCAGTTGAGACCGGAACAAACCGGTAAAGACTGGATCAGACTGGACGATACCGGAACGGGCCCGTGGAGACCGGTGGAAACAGGGACCAGAATGGACCGGTCAAGACCAGTTGAGACCGGAACAAACCGGTAAAGACTGGATCAGACTGGACGATACCGGAACGGGCCAGTGGAGACCGGTGGAAACAGGGACCAGAATGGACCGGTCAAGACCAGTTGAGACCGGAACAAACCGGTAAAGACTGGATCAGACTGGACGATACAGGAACGGGCCAGTGGAGACCGGTGGAAACAGGGACCAGAATGGACCGGTCAAGACCAGTTGAGACCGGAACAAACCGGTAAAGACTGGATCAGACTGGACGATACCGGAACGGGCCAGTGGGGACCGGTGGAAACAGGGACCAGAATGGACCGGTCAAGACCAGTTGAGACCGGAACAAACCGGTAAAGACTGGATCAGACTGGACGATACCGGAACGGGCCAGTGGAGACCGGTGGAAACAGGGACCAGAATGGACCGGTCAAGACCAGTTGAGACCGGAACAAACCGGTAAAGACTGGATCAGACTGGACGATACCGGAACGGGCCCGTGGAGACCGGTGGAAACAGGGACCAGAATGGACCGGTCAAGACCAGTTGAGACCGGAACAAACCGGTAAAGACTGGATCAGACTGGACGATACCGGAACGGGCCAGTGGAGACCGGTGGAAACAGGGACCAGAATGGACCGGTCAAGACCAGTTGAGACCGGAACAAACCGGTAAAGACTGGATCAGACTGGACGATACCGGAACGGGCCAGTGGAGACCGGTGGAAACAGGGACCAGAATGGACCGGTCAAGACCAGTTGAGACCGGAACAAACCGGTAAAGACTGGATCAGACTGGACGATACCGGAACGGGCCCGTGGAGACCGGTGGAAACAGGGACCAGAATGGACCGGTCAAGACCAGTTGAGACCGGAACAAACGGGAAAGACTGGATCAGACTGGACGATACCGGAACGGGCCCGTGGAGACCGGTGGAAACAGGACCAGAATGGACCGGTCAAGACCAGTTGAGACCGGAACAAACCGGTAAAGACTGGATCAGACTGGACGATACCGGAACGGGCCCGTGGAGACCGGTGGAAACAGGGACCAGAATGGACCGGTCAAGACCAGTTGAGACCGGAACAAACCGGTAAAGACTGGATCAGACTGGACGATACCGGAACAGGCCAGTGGAGACCGGTGGAAACAGGGACCAGAATGGACCGGTCAAGACCAGTTGAGACCGGAACAAACCGGTAAAGACTGGATCAGACTGGACGATACCGGAACGGGCCCGTGGGGACCGGTGGAAACAGGGACCAGAATGGACCGGTCAAGACCAGTTGAGACCGAACAAACCGGTAAAGACTGGATCAGACTGGACGATACCGGAACGGGCCCGTGGAGACCGGTGGAAACAGGGACCAGAATGGACCGGTCAAGACCAGTTGAGACCGGAACAAACCGGTAAAGACTGGATCAGACTGGACGATACCGGAACGGGCCAGTGGAGACCGGTGGAAACAGGGACCAGAATGGACCGGTCAAGACCAGTTGAGACCGGAACAAACCGGTAAAGACTGGATCAGACTGGACGATACCGGAACGGGCCAGTGGAGACCGGTGGAAACAGGGACCAGAATGGACCGGTCAAGACCAGTTGAGACCGGAACAAACCGGTAAAGACTGGATCAGACTGGACGATACCGGAACGGGCCCGTGGAGACCGGTGGAAACAGGGACCAGAATGGACCGGTCAAGACCAGTTGAGACCGGAACAAACCGGTAAAGACTGGATCAGACTGGACGATACCGGAACGGGCCAGTGGAGACCGGTGGAAACAGGGACCAGAATGGACCGGTCAAGACCAGTTGAGACCGGAACAAACCGGTAAAGACTGGATCAGACTGGACGATACCGGAACGGGCCCGTGGGGACCGGTGGAAACAGGGACCAGAATGGACCGGTCAAGACCAGTTGAGACCGGAACAAACCGGTAAAGACTGGATCAGACTGGACGATACCGGAACGGGCCTGTGGAGACCGGTGGAAACAGGGACCAGAATGGACCGGTCAAGACCAGTTGAGACCGGAACAAACCGGTAAAGACTGGATCAGACTGGACGATACCGGAACGGGCCAGTGGAGACCGGTGGAAACAGGGACCAGAATGGACCGGTCAAGACCAGTTGAGACCGGAACAAACCGGTAAAGACTGGATCAGACTGGACGATACCGGAACGGGCCCGTGGGGACCGGTGGAAACAGGGACCAGAATGGACCGGTCAAGACCAGTTGAGACCGGAACAAACCGGTAAAGACTGGATCAGACTGGACGATACCGGAACGGGCCCGTGGAGACCGGTGGAAACAGGGACCAGAATGGACCGGTCAAGACCAGTTGAGACCGGAACAAACCGGTAAAGACTGGATCAGACTGGACGATACCGGAACGGGCCAGTGGAGACCGGTGGAAACAGGGACCAGAATGGACCGGTCAAGACCAGTTGAGACCGGAACAAACCGGTAAAGACTGGATCAGACTGGACGATACCGGAACGGGCCGTTGGGACCGGTGGAAACAGGGACCAGAATGGACCGGTCAAGACCAGTTGAGACCGGAACAAACCGGTAAAGACTGGATCAGACTGGACGATACCGGAACGGGCCCGTGGAGACCGGTGGAAACAGGGACCAGAATGGACCGGTCAAGACCAGTTGAGACCGGAACAAACCGGTAAAGACTGGATCAGACTGGACGATACCGGAACGGGCCCGTGGAGACCGGTGGAAACAGGGACCAGAATGGACCGGTCAAGACCAGTTGAGACCGGAACAAACCGGTAAAGACTGGATCAGACTGGACGATACCGGAACGGGCCCGTGGAGACCGGTGGAAACAGGGACCAGAATGGACCGGTCAAGACCAGTTGAGACCGGAACAAACCGGTAAAGACTGGATCAGACTGGACGATACCGGAACGGGCCAGTGGAGACCGGTGGAAACAGGGACCAGAATGGACCGGTCAAGACCAGTTGAGACCGGAACAAACCGGTAAAGACTGGATCAGACTGGACGATACCGGAACGGGCCAGTGGAGACCGGTGGAAACAGGGACCAGAATGGACCGGTCAAGACCAGTTGAGACCGGAACAAACCGGTAAAGACTGGATCAGACTGGACGATACGGAACGGGCCCGTGGAGACCGGTGGAAACAGGGACCAGAATGGACCGGTCAAGACCAGTTGAGACCGGAACAAACCGGTAAAGACTGGATCAGACTGGACGATACCGGAACGGGCCAGTGGAGACCGGTGGAAACAGGGACCAGAATGGACCGGTCAAGACCAGTTGAGACCGGAACAAACCGGTAAAGACTGGATCAGACTGGACGATACCGGAACGGGCCCGTGGAGACCGGTGGAACAGGGACCAGAATGGACCGGTCAAGACCAGTTGAGACCGGAACAAACCGGTAAGACTGGATCAGACTGGACGATACCGGAACGGGCCCGTTGGACCGGTGGAAACAGGGACCAGAATGGACCGGTCAAGACCAGTTGAGACCGGGAACAAACCTGGTAAAGACTGGATCAGACTGGACGATACCGGAACAGGCCCGTGGAGACCGGTGGAAACAGGGACCAGAATGGACCGGTCAAGACCAGTTGAGACCGGAACAAACCTGTAAAGACTGGATCAGACTGGACGATACCGGAACGGGCCCGTGGAGGACCGGTGGAAACAGGGACCAGATGGACCGGTCAAGACCAGTTGAGACCGGAACAAAACGTTAAAGACTGGATCAGACTGGACGATACCGGAACGGGCCGTGGAGCCGGTGGAAACAGGGACCAGAATGGACCGGTCAAGACCAGTTGAGACCGGAACAAACCGGTAAAGACTGGATCAGTTTTTTGGACCGTCAAGACCAGTTGAGACCGGAACAAACCGGTAAAGACTGGATCAGACTGGACGATACCGGAAACGGGGGCCCGTGGAGACCGGTGGAAACAGGGACCAGAATGGACCGGTCAGACCAGTTGAGACCGGAAACAAACCGGTAAAGACTGGATCAGACTGGACGATACCGGAACGGGCCAGTGCCTGGAGACCGGTGGAAACAGGGACCAGAATGGACCGGTCAAGACCAGTTGAGACCGGAACAAACCGTAAAGACTGGATCAGACTGGACGATACCGGAACGGGCCGTGGGGACCGGTGGAAACAGGACCAGAATGGACCGGTCAAGACCAGTTGAGACCGGAACAAACCGTAAAGACTGGATCAGACTGGACGATACCGGAACGGGCCAGTGCAGTGGAACCGGTGGAAACAGGGACCAGAATGGACCGTCAAGACCAGTTGAGGACCGGAACCAAACCGGGTAAAGACTGGATCAGACTGGACGATACGGAACGGGCCAGTGGAGAGACCGGTTGAAACAGGGACCAGAATGAGACCGGTCAATGACAGTGAGACCGGAAACAAACCGGTAAAGACTGGATCAGACTGGACGATACCGGAACGGGCCAGTGGGGGACCGGTTGGAAACAGGGACCAGAATGGACCGGTCAAGACCAGTTGAGACCGGAACAAACCGGTAAAGACTGGATCAGACTGGACGATACGGACGGGCCTGTGGAGACCGGTGGAAACAGGGACCAGAATGGACCGGTCAAGACCAGTTGAGACCGGAACAAACCGGTAAAGACTGGATCAGACTGGACGATACGGAACGGGCCCGTTTGGACCGGTGGAAACAGGGACCAGAATGGACCGGTCAAGACCAGTTGAGACCGGAAACAAACGGTAAAGACTGGATCAGACTGGACGATACGGAACGGGCCCTGTGGAGACCGGTGGAAACAGGGACCAGAATGGACCGGTCAAGACCAGTTGAGACCGGAACAAACCGGTAAAGGACTGGATCAGACTGGACGATACCGGAACGGGCCGTGGAGACCGGTGGAAACAGGGACCAGAATGGACCGGTCAAGACCAGTTGAGACCGAACAAACGGTAAAGACTGGATCAGACTGGACGATACCGGAACGGGCCCGTGGAGACCGGTGGAAACAGGGACCAGAATGGACCGGTCAAGACCAGTTGAGACCGGAACAAACCGGTAAAGACTGGATCAGACTGGACGATACCGGAACGGGCCCGTGGGACCGGTGGAAACAGGGACCAGAATGGACCGGTCAAGACCAGTTGAGACCGAACAAACCGGTAAAGACTGGATCAGACTGGACGATACCGGAACGGGCCAGTGGGGACCGGTGGAAACAGGGACCAGAATGGACCGGTCAAGACCAGTTGAGACCGGAACAAACCGGTAAAGACTGGATCAGACTGGACGATACCGGAACGGGCCCGTGGGACCGGTGGAAACAGGGACCAGAATGGACCGGTCAAGACAGTTGAGACCGAACAAACCGGTAAAGACTGGATCAGACTGGACGATACCGGAACGGGCCGTGGGACCGGTGGAAACAGGGACCAGAATGGACCGGTCAAGACCAGTTGAGACCGGAACAAACCGGTAAAGACTGGATCAGACTGGACGATACCGAACGGGCCTGTGGCCCAGTGGACCGGTGGAAACAGGGACCAGAATGGACCGGTCAAGACCAGTTGAGACCGGAACCAAACCGGGTAAAGACTGGATCAGACTGGACGATACCGGAACGGGCCGTGTGGGACCGGTGGAAACAGGGACCAGAATGGACCGGTCAAGACCAGTTGAGACGGAACAAACCGGTAAAGACTGGATCAGACTGGACGATACCGGAACGGGCCAGTGGAGACCGGTGGAAACAGGGACCAGAATGGACCGGTCAAGACCAGTTGAGACCGGAACAAACCGGTAAAGACTGTATCAGACTGGACGATACCGGAACGGGCCCGTGGGGACCGGTGGAAACAGGGACCAGAATGGACCGGTCAAGACCAGTTAAGACTGGAACAAACCGGTAAAGACTGGATCAGACTGGACGATACCGGAATGGGCCAGTGGTGACCGGTGGAAACAGGGACCAGAATGGACCGGTCAAGACCAGTTGAGACCGGAACAAACCGGTAAAGACTGGATCAGACTGGACGATACTGGAACGGGCCAGTGGCCAGTGGAGACCGGTGGAAACAGGGACCAGAATGGACCGGTCAAGACCAGTTGAGACCGGAACAAAACGGTAAAGACTGGATCAGACTGGACGATACCGGAACGGGCCTGTGGAGACCGGTGGAAACAGGGACCAGAATGGACCTGTCAAGGCCAGTTGAGCCCGGAGCAAACCGGTAAAAACTGGATCAGACTGGACGATACCGGAACGGGCCCGTGGAGACCGGTGGAAACAGGGACCAGAATGGACCGGTCAAGACCAGTTGAGACCGGAACAAACTGGTAAAGACTGGATCAGAGTGGACGATACCGGAACAGGCCAGTGGAGACCGGTGGAAACAGGGACCAGAATGGATCGGTAAAGACCAGTTGAGACCGGAACAAACCGGTAAAGACTGGATCAGACTGGACGATACAGGAACGGGCCAGTGGTGACCGATGGAAACAGGGACCAGAATGGACCGGTCAAGACCAGTTGAGACCGGAACAAACCGGTAAAGACTGGATCAGAATGGACGATACAGGAACGGGCCAGTGGTGACCGGTGGAAACAGGGACCAGAATGGACCGGTCAAGGCCAGTTGAGACCGGAGCAAACCGGTAAAGACTGGATCAGACTGGACGATACCGGAACGGGCCAGTGGCCAGTGGAGACCGGTGGAAACAGGGACCAGAATGGACCGGTCAAGACCAGTTGAGACCGGAACAAACTGGTAAAGACTGGATCAGACTGGACGATACCGGAACGGGCCAGTGGAGACCGGTGGAAACAGGGACCAGAATGGATCGGTCAAGACCAGTTGAGACGGAAAAAAACCGGTAAAGACTGGATCAGACTGGACGATACAGGAACGGGCCAGTGGTGACCGGTGGAAACAGGGACCAGAATGGACCGGTCAAGACCAGTTGAGTCCGGAACAAACCGGTAAAGACTGGATCAGACTGGACGATACCGGAAAGGGCCAGTGGCCAGTGGAGACCGGTGGAAACAGGGACCAGAATGGACCGGTCAAGACCAGTTGAGACGGAACAAACGGTAAAGACTGGATCAGACTGGACGATACCGGAACGGGCCGTTGGGACCGGTGGAAACAGGGACCAGAATGGACGGTCAAGACCAGTTGGGACCGAACAAAACCGGTAAAGACTGGATCAGACTGGACGATACCGGAACGGGCCTGTGGAGACCGGTGGAAACAGGGACCAGAATGGACTGGTCAAGACCAGTTGAGACCGGAAGAAACCGGTAAAGACTGGATCAGACTGGACGATACCGGAACGGGCCGTTTGGACCGGTGGAAACAGGGACAAGAATGGACCGGTCAAGACCAGTTGAGACCGGAACAAACCGGTAAAGACTGGATCAGACTGGACGATACCGGAACGGGCCTGTGGAGACCGGTGGAAACAGGGACCAGAATGGACTGGACAAGACCAGTTGAGACCGGAACAAACCGGTAAAGACTGGATCAGACTGGACGATACCGGAACGGGCCAGTGGCCAGTGGAGACCGGTGGAAACAGGGACCAGAATGGACCGGTCAAGACCAGTTGAGACCGGAACAAACCGGTAAAGACTGGATCAGACTGGACGATACCGGAACGGGCCTGTGGCCAGTGGAGACCGGTGGAAACAGGGACCAGAATGGACCGGTCAAGACCAGTTGAGACCGGAACAAACCGGTAAAGACTGGATCAGACTGGACGATACAAGAGCGGGCCAGTGGGGACCGGTGGAAACAGGGACCA
>JAEEGE010000455.1:0-57752 GCA_036346955.1 Dipus sagitta | reverse complement strand
CCCGTTGCAAACCCCCCGGCTCGTGGGGCAGGGAAGCACGGTTGCAGGGGGCCCTTGTGTCGCCCCTGTGTCGTGGATTCATGGCGGGCGCCCCGCATCCCTTGCCCCCGCCACGTCCTAGGGGGGGGGATGTCAGGCCTTCACGCCTTGGAATCCAGGAGTAGCCCGTATTTCCTGGCAGGGGGACTTTGACCAGGGCCCTCATGCTGCCCCCTTGCCCCGGGCGGGGATTTGGGGCCCCTTCCCAGCGGCAGCAGTGAAAAGGCGCAGCGAGGGCAGACCCATTTTTCCTTCCCCGGGCAATTCCCTGTTTTCCTGAGCTGGTTCATCCCTGGAGCACACTTCTTGTAATCTTTTGCTCTTGGCCATGAGGGGGGGGCGTTTTTTCTTGTGCTAAACCCTGCCGCCTTTGGCGCGGGCCCGAGGAGCCCGTAAAAGAGGCTAGGGCACAAGCAGAGGGTGGTTGGGCAGGGGGCGGGAGGAGTTGGGCCCGCACTTCTGGCTTTCCCGGGCCCAGCCCCCCCCTGCGGCACAGTGCTCCTGTCTTTGGGGGGAAGGCTGCCCCCTGGTGGACGCTTCCCGCTTTTGGGGAAAGGATGCGGGGATGTCGGGCTCTGGGGCCCTGCGCCCAGCAGCGTCCAGGGGCTGCGGCTCCATGGGGACCCCCTCTCTGGAGAGCCCTTTGCGCCTCGGTCGATCTGGCCCGGGGTCTCCCGCCCCGGGGGCTTCTCCTCCGTCGAGGCCCGTGGCAGTGAAGCCCCGTAAGCCACGGGGGCTGGGCAAGGAGTTCCTTGTGGCTTTTCCCGGCATGGAGCGGCGAGGGCGTGTGCTTGCCGGAGAGGGCCCCCGACAGGATTCCCCCCACCCCTGGCTTCCAAAGGGGGAACACGCTTCCTGCTCTTCCCCCGCTCCGCCCGCGTGGGGGTGGACGGCACCGTCACTGGGCTGGACGCCTGGGGTCCTGAGGGAGTGGGGCCCTGCCCGCGTCCAGAGTAGACGGGGTCTTGAGTGCACCTGGTCCCCCCGGGTGCAGCCTCATCTAGTTCTGCCCCACACGGGAGCACGCCATGTCCTCGGTGGGGAGAAGGGGGGCCTTTCCATGTCCGGGGAGCGCCGGTCCCCTGTGCTCCCGGGGCCGGGGCATGGGGCATCCTGGACCCCAGCCGCCCCCCTGGGGGAGCGTGCCATGCCTGCCTTCCGCACTGGGCTTCGGGGCCCTGCCGAGCCAGCCTCTTCCACGGGCCGCCAAGTCCCTCGCCAGGGTCCCGAGGAGCGCGTGTTTGCGAACCCTTTCCCGGGGTTTCCTGATGCCCGTTCCCCAGGATCGGGGAGTCTGGGAAAGGCCGAGAGTTTCTCCAAAGCTTTCCGCTGCTTGTGGGGTAGGGTTTTGTGTCCGGGGGACCTGGCACTTCCACGTGACCCTCAGCACCCCTTCTCCTCCATCCCCTTCCCTCTGTGCGAGGAGGGGCTCCCCTCGGTGGGGCTTTTCCCCAGCTAGCTCTCAAACTTCGTTTCCCAGGGGGTTCCCCAGCCGGGTCCTGGGCCGCGCAACCGCTCCCACCTCCCGGGGCCTCCGCGATCCTCCTCGTCTCCTCGCTGGCCCGCCTCCCACACCGGTTCTCCCTTTTCCCAAGACCCCCCCCCCCCCCCCCCCCCCCCCCCTTTTTTCCGCATGGGGGTTTTTTAGCCCCCCCCCCTTTTCAGCTCCGCCCCGGGCTCGTGCGCTTCTCATTGGCCACCCGCGCCCCTTGGGCCCCAAAATCCCCCCCGGGTCCCCCGCTTTCCCCCACAAGCCGCCCGGGCCGACCCGGGGACGTGCGCCTTCCACGAAAGGGGGCCCCTTTGCCCCACATGCCCACCACCCTTCAGGGGGCTGGTGCCACAGGTTGTGCTTGCCCTCACTCCGTGTCACCTCTGGGGCCTGGGGTTTGCGGCGCTTGCAAACCCACGTTTTCTGCATCACAAAAACACTTCTTCTCCCGGGGGATCGATGTCAAAATTTTCCCCCTTCCCTTCCCTTCAAACAGCTGTTTTCTGCTTCCTTTTCCCAGCTGTCGTTTTGCTGCTGTTCTTAAAGTCTTTTTTATTTTTTTTTATTATTTATTTATTTATTCATTACTTATAAATTCCCTTTTCCCTTTCTTTTTTTGGGTTGGGGTTGGTTCGTTAAAATTTCCCCCCGGGACCCCCCAGAATAACTTTATGGACCCCCAAAACGCTTCCCCCTCCCGGCCCCACCCACCCCGCCCCGCCTACTTTTCCCCTAGGTGCCTGGTTTCAGGCAAAGGAATTGATAAATTTTTATTCGGGGAGGTAGCACACCCAATTTTAAATTCAGCGACTAGGTGGAAGGGAAACGTTGCTAGCTGTGGGGTAAAAGATCCCATTCATCTCCAACTCCCCACAGAAGGCTCGCGGGGGCGGGGCCGGGGGGATGTGAAAGATTCCAGAAGCCTGTGCAGCTTGCCTCCAACCCGGCACTCGCGGGACCCTTTGGGGAATTTCCCTCCCAGGTTCAGACAGTCTTGTGAGATCCGTGGCAGCCAGGGCCACGGCGAGACCCTCGCTCCAGCGCCCAAATAAGCGAAAACCAACCAAAAACAACCGCCGACCCCCCAACCAATGCACGAATAACGTGAGATGAATAAAACCATTACAAAACAAAGGGGATATGGGGAAAGATCCGAAAAATTTAAAAACGGTTTTGGTGTGCTTCTTCGGACCATTTGGAAGCTCAGGGAGCTCTGGCCGGGGGCAGCAGGGAAGATAGACAGGGGGATGGAATGTGAGGGCTTGTGTGATTGCACTGATTCCAGGGCGGGAGGGGGGGCGGTGACGAATCCTCGATTTCCTGATGTGACCCTGCCCTCCGAAAGCTATGGAAAAATAAGCGAAAAGGGATCGCGAGTTCCCCCTTGAATTTACCGGCTCGTGGGGAGGGGCACGGTTGCGTGTGGCCTTGTGTCTGTCCCTGGTCTGTGGATTCATGCGGGGTCCGCATCCCCTTTCCCCGCCACGTGCCTGGCGGGGGGGATATGCTGGCTTTACGCCCGGAAGCCCGGAGGGAACCCCTACTTCTGAGAGGAAGACGTGAGCCACGGCCCATGCGTCCCCCTTGGCCCGGGGGAGGGACTTGGGATCCCTTCCAGCGGCAGCAGTGGGAAGGCGACAAGAGCAAGCCATTTCCTTCCCCAGGCAATGTCCCTTACTTTCCCAGCTGGGTTATCCCGGGCACATTTCTTGAATTCTTATGCTCTTGGCCTGGTGGGGCGTTTTTGTGGTGCGACCTGCCGCCTTTGGGGGGCTGGCCCCAGGGGGGCCCCTGAGAGGCCGGGACAAGCAGAGGTGGGGTTTGGGGACTGGGGGGGGACGGAGCCCGGCCCCCTGCTGGCTTTCCAGGGTCGCCCCCCTCCTCGGCAGAGTGCCCCGGGCTTTGGGGGGGGGAAAAGGGAACCCCCGGGTGGCGGCCCGCCCTTTGGGAAGGATCGCGTGGGATGGGCAGGTTGGGGCCTCTGCGCTCACAGGTCCCGGGGGTGCGGCTCCATGCTGGGGCCCCTGCTCTGGAGATCCTGCAGCCGGGCGACTGGCGGGTCTCCCCCCCCCTGGGGCTTCTCCCCCGCGAGGCCCCTGGCAGTGAAAACCCCTAAAAAACCAGGCGGCTCGGGAAGGAGTTCCTTGTGACTTTTCTCCCGGGCATGGAGCGGCGGGCCCTGGCTTGCCGGGAGGGCCACCCGCAGGATTCCAAAACCCCCTCCCCCTGGCTTCCAAAGGGGGAACACGCTTCCTGCTCGTCCTCCGTCTCCCCCGGTGGGGCCGAAGCGGCCCGTCACTGGGCGGACCCTGGCGTCCTGTAGGGGTGGCGGCCCTGCCCGGTCCAGAGTAGACGGGGTCTTAGTGCACTCTGGCTCCCCCGGGTGCAAGCCTCATCTAGTTCTCCCCCCAGCAAGGAGCCCCCTTTTCCCTCTGGGGGGGGGAAGGGGCCCTTTCATGTCCGGGGAGGCCTGGTCCCCTGTCTGCCCGGGGCCGGGGGCGATGGGGCCCCTGGAGCCCAGCCGCTCCTCCCTGGGGGAGTGTCCCGATGCCTCCTTTCCCGCACGGGGCTTCGGGGCCCCCGAGCCACCTCTTCCAGGGGCCGCCAGCCCCTCGAAAAAGGGCCCGGAGGGGGTTGTTTGCGCAACCCCTTCACGGTCTTCTGAGCCCCTCTCCCAAAATGCGTGGAGTCAGGGGAAGGCCGGAGTTTCCCCAAAGTTTTCCGCTGCTTTGTGGGTAGGGGTTGTATCCAGGGGGACCTGGCCTTCCATGCCCTCGAAACCCCTTTCTCCTCCATCCCCTTGCCTGGTGGTGCGAGGGGCTCCCCCAGGTCGGCCTCCCCAGCTAGCTTCAAGACTTGCTCCCACGGGGGTTCCCCAGGGGTCCGGGGAAAGCGCAAGCCCTCCCACCTCCGGGGGGCCCCTCCGCGTTTCCCTCGTCTCCTCGGGGTCCCTGCCAACCCAGGATTCTGCTCTTCCCAAATCCCAAATCTCTGTTTGCGCCCGGCCCGCCCTGCGCCGGGCCTTTATTACTCCCCACCCCCCCTTTTCAGGTCCCCCTTTTGGGCCCGTGGGCTTCTCATTGGCCCACCCGCGTCCTTGGGGGCCCAAGTTTCCCTCCCGGTCCCCTCGCTTTCCCCCACAAGCTCGTCCGGGCCCAAACCCCGGGGGACTGCGCCTTCCCCGAAAGGGGCCCTGTGTCAACATGCCCACCCCTCCTTACGGCCCGCGTGCCACAGGTTGTGCCTGCCCTCGCTCCCTGTCACCCTTGCGGCCTGCGGTCTGCGGGCTTGCAGGCCACGTTTTTTTAGTCATCACAACATCAGCTTCTCTCCGAGGGACTCGATGTTGAATATTCCCCTTCCCTTTTTTCAAAAAAGCTACTATTCTGCTTCCTTTTCCCAGCGGGCGCTTTTTCTGCTGTTTTAAGTATTTATTTATTGTTTTTTATTTTTTTATTTATTTTTTTTCATTTACATGATTTTCTTTCCCTTTTTCTTTTGGGTTTTGGGTTTGGTTCGTTGAAATTCCCCGGGACCCCCCCAAAAACTTTATGGAGCCCCCAAAAAGCTCTGCCCCTCCCGGCCCCCCCCCCCCCGCCCCGGCCCCCAATTTCCCCAGGTGCCGGTTTCAGGCAAAAGGGTTGATCAATTTTATTTGGGAGGTTGCACATCCCGTTTAAATTCGTGACCAGGTAGGGAAAGGAAACGTTGCTATTGTGGGTAAAAGTATCCCCTTCCACCCAAATACCCCCAAAAAGGCACGCGGGGGAGGGCCGGGGAAAGTGAAAGATTCCCGAAACCTGTGGCTTGCCTCCAAATTTTGGCCCTTGGGAAAAAGCTTGTGAAATTTCCCCCCCCCAGTTTAGACATCTTGTGGATCCCCGGGCAGCCAGGGCCACGGCGAGACCGTCGCTCCAGCGGAGTTGCGAGCCACGTTTTTAGTCATCACAACACAGCTTCTTCTCTTTAGGGCTCGGTTTGAACATTCCCCTTCCCTTTTCAAACAGCTACTTCCTGCTTCTTTTTTTAGCTGTCGCTTTGCTGCTGTTCTTGGTATTTTTTGTTTGTTTTTTTGTTTGTTTTTTTGTTTGTTTATTTATTTTCTTTCTTATTTCCCTTTCCTTTTTTGGGTTGGGGGGGTTTTGGTTTGTTGAAATTCCCCAGACCCAAACCCGATAACTTTATGGGGGCCAAAACGCTCGCCCCCCGGCCCACCCCACCCCGCCCCCTCCTCAAAACATTTCCCTAGGTGCCTTTATAGGCAAAAGGATTGATCAAGTTTATTCTGGGGGTTGCAATCCAGTTTAAATTCAGTGACCAGGTAGAATGGAAAATTGCTATTGTGGGTAGAAAAATCCCATTATCATCCAATACCCACATGAAGGCAAAGCGGGGGCAGGGGCCGGGGCCCATGTGAAAGATTTTCCCGAAAACCCGTGCAGCTTGCCTCCAATTTCGGCCCCCGGGAGGGTGCTTGGGGAAATTTCCCCGCCATGTTCAGACAGTCTTGTGAGATCCGTGGAGCCGGGGCCCGGGGAGACCTCGCTCCAGGGACCCCTAAGTGAATCAAACCCCAAACAACCCACCCCACCAACCAACCAATGCAGTAGAAGTGAGATGAATAACTACCATTTCAAATAAGGGGGGTTTTGGAAAAGTGCCCGCAAATTAAACACGGTTTGGGGGGGGGTGCTGTGTGGCCACGTTTGGAAGCATCAGGGAGCAGGCTGGCCAGGGCGCGGGAAGATAGACAGGGAGATGTGAATGTGAGGGCTGTTTGATTGAAAGGTTTCCAGGGCAGGAGGGGGGCGGTGATGGAATCCTGTTTTTCCTGATGTGACACTGCCCTCTGAACGTATGGAAAAAAGCAAAAAAGGGATCGCGAGTTCCCTTGCAAATTCACCGGTCGTGGGGCACGGAAGCCGGGTTGCAGTGTGGCCTTGTGTCTGTCCCTGTGTCTGTGGATTCAGGGGGGCCCCGCCCCCTTGCCCCCGCCACGTGCCTAGGGGGGGGTTATGTCTGGCCTTCCCCCTTTGGGAAATGCCCGGAGAGACCGTATTTCCCGGGCAGGGGGGATGGAGCCACGGCCTCGTGCGTGCCCCCTTGCCCCGGGGCAGGGATTTGGGGACCCCTTCCGCGGCAGCAGTGCAAAGGCGCGAGGGCGAGCCCATTTTCCCTTCCCCGGGGGCCAATACCCCTGGCCCCTGACTGGGCTCATTCCTGGAGCACATCTTCTTGTAATTCTTATCTCTTGGGCCCATGGTGGGGCGTTTTTCTTGGTGGGGCCCCTGCCGCCTTTGGGCGCTGGCCGCAGGGAACCCGTGAAGAGGCTAGGGCAAAAGCAGGGGGGGGTTTTGGGCCTGGGCCGGGGACTGGAGTCTGCCCCCAAGTTTCTGGCTTTCCAGGGTCAGCCCGCCCCCCCTGCGGCACATGTCCTGTCTTTGGGGGGGGGAAGGCTGGCCTGGTGGACTTTCCCGGTTGGCAAGGACCCGGTGGGTGTCAGGTTTGGGGGCCCTCTGCGCCCAGCAGCCCCCCCGGGTTTTGCGCGGCCCCATGCTGGGAGCCCCCTGCTCTGGAGGTCCTGCGCCGGGGTTTCGATCTGGCGAGGTCTCCCCCCCCCGGGGTTCTCCTCCGTCGGGCTCCGTGGCATGAACCCCGAAACCAGGGGGCTGGCAAGGATTTCCCTTGTGTTTTCTCCAGGGCATGGACGGCGAGGGCTGTGTTTGTGGGAGGGGGCCCACCCGACAGGATTTCCACCCCCATCCGCGGGCCCCAAAGGCGGAACCGTTTCCCTGCCGCCCCCCTGCTCCCCCCGCGGGGGCTCGGGAGCCACCGTCCCTTGGGGGGCCCCTGCGTCCTGTAGGGAGTGGCGGCCCTGCCCGCGTCCGAGTAGAGGGTGTCTTGATTCCTCGGGCCCCCCCCGGGGCAGCCTCATTAGTTTGCCCCAGCAAGGAGCACGCCTGCCCTCTGGTGGGGAGAAGGAGGCCCGCCCCGGTCCGGGGAGCGCCTGGTGCCCTGTGTGCCCGGGGCCTGGGCGTTTGGGGTTCCTGGCCCACCCCGTCCTCCCTCGGGGAGTTTTGCCAATGCCGCCTTCCGCACTGGTTCGGGGCCCTCCCGAGCCAGCCTTTCGCGGGCCGCAAGTCCCGCCAAGGGTCCCGGGAGCGGTGTTTGCGCCCAAGCCTTCACGGTCTTTCCTGACCCCCGTCTCCCTCAGGATGCGTGGAGTCAGGGGTAAGGCCGAGGTTTCTCAAGCTTTCCGTTTGTGGTGGGGGTAGGGGTTGATGCCAGGGGCCCCTGGTCCTTCACGGGGACCTCGACCGCTTCTCCTCCTCCCCTTCTGGCTGGTGCAGGAGTGGCTCCCCTCAGGTGCGGCTCTCCCAGCAGCTCCAAGGGGCTTCGCTCCCACAGGGGGTTTCCCAGCCGGGGGCCTGGGGACAGCGCAAGCCGCTCCCACCCCCCGGGGCCTCCGGATCCTCTCGTCTCTCGCTGGTCGCCCCCGCCCAGCACCCGGATTCCCGCTCTTTCCAGCCTCTTTTTTTGAATCTCTGGTACTGCGCCCGGCGCCCGTGGCGCCGGGCCTTTTTTATACTGCCCACCGCCCCCTTCGGCTCCGCTCTTTGGGTCGCTGCGCTTTTCATTGGCCACCCGCGCTCCTTGGGCGAAAGACCCTTGGTCCCCTCGCTTTCCCCACAAGCTCGTCGGACGACCAGGGGGGGGGTGGCCCCTTTCCCCGAAAGGAGGCCCTGTGCTCCACATGCCCACCATCCTCACGGGCTGCGTGCACGGTTGTGCTCGCCTAGCTCCGTGTCACTCATCTGCCCGGGCCTGCGGTCTGCGGCGCTTGCAGAGCACGTTCTAGTCACACAAACTTCAGCTTTTTCCCACGAGGGCTCGATGTGGATTATTCACGTCCCTTCCTTTAAACAGCTAGTTTCTGCTCCTTTCCACTGTTGCTTTGCTTTTCTGTTCTTAATTCTATTTTTTGTTTGTTTATTTATTTTTTTATTTATTCATTTACTTACTGATTTCCTTTCCTTCTTCTTCTTGTTGGTTGGTTTGTTGAATTCTCGGGCCCCCCCCAGGGAAAACTTTATGGAGCCCCAAACGCTCTGCCCCTCCGGCCCACCCACCAGCCCCGTTTCCTCACTTTTCCCCAGGTGCCTGGTATCAGGGAAAGGAATTTTATCAAGTTTATTCTGGGAGGGATGCACCCAATTTAATTCAGCGACTAGGTGAAAGGAAAAAGTTGCTAGTGTGGGGGAGAAAGGGATCCCAACACATCCAAATCCCCACATGAAGCTCGGGGGGCAGGGCGGGCGGATGTGGGAAAAATTCCAGAAGCCTGTGGGGCTTGCCTCAATTCCCCACTCGGCGGTCCTTTGTGAATTCCTGCAGGTTCAGACAGTCTTGTGAATCGTGGCAGCAGGGCCGGGAACCCTCGCCAACGACAAAAAAGCGAATCCCAAAACCAAAAAACAACCGACCCGACCAACAAACCCAAGCACGAAAGACAGTGAAGAATAATAAATACAACAAGGGGTGTGTGGAAAAGAGCCTGTAAATTAAACACGGTTGGGGGGTGCTGCTGTGCGACGCAGTTTGGAAGCATCGGGGCTGCTGCCGGGGCAGCAGGGAAAGGTTTGGGCAGGGCGATGTGATGTGGGCTTGTTTGATTGCACTGAGTTTCCGGGCGAGGGGGGGGCGCGGTGATAATCCTCGATTTCCTGATGTGACCCTGCCCTTCCCCAACAGCTATGGAAAATAAGCGGGAAAAAGGGGTCGCAGTTCCCGTTGCAAATTCACCGGGTCGTGGGGCACGAAGCACGGTTGCATGTGGCCTTGTGTCTGTCCCTGTGTCTGTGGATTCATGGCGGCGTCCGCATCTTGCTCCCCCGTGCCTAGGCGGGGGATATGTCTGGCCTTCACCCCCTTGGATTGCCCGGAGAGTAGCCCTTTTCCGGGGGCCCAGGGGACTGTGGCCACGGCCAGGCGTGCCCCCTTGCCGGGCGGGGACTTGGGATCCCTTCCAGCGGCAGCGTGGAAAGGCGCAGCAGAGGCAGAGCCATTTCCTTTCCCCCGGGGCCATGTCCTTGCCCCCTGAGCGGGCTCATCCCCTGGACACATCTTCTTGTATTTCTTTTGCTCTTGGCCATGGTGGGGCGATTTCTTTTGGTGCTGCCCGCCCTCCTTGGGCGCTGGCCGCAGGGAGCCTGAGGGCTAGGGCAAAAAGCAGAGGGGGGTTTTGGGAAAGGGGGCGGGACTGGTCTGAGCCGCAGCTTCTGGCTTCCCCCGGGGTCCTCGACAATCCTCGGCACAGTGCCTGTCTTTGGGGGAGAAGGCTGCCCTGGTGGACGCTTCCCGCTTTGGCAGGATCCGTGGGATGCAGGCTCTGGGCCTTGCGCCCTCAGCAGCGTCCCGGGTGTGGGGGCTCCAGGGCTGGGAGCCCTGCTCTGGAGAGTCCTGCAGCCTCGGGTCATCTGGCGCCAGGTCTCCCGCCCCTGGGGCTTCTCCTCCGTCGAGGCTCCGTGGCAGGGGAAGCCTCCGTAAGCCCGGGGTCGCAGGAGTTCCTTGTGGCTTTTCTCCGGGCATGGAGCGGCTGGGTCGTGTGCTTGCCCGGAGAGGGCACCCGACAGGATTCCACCCCATCCCGCGGCTTCCAGGGGACACGTTTCCTCTCGTCTTCTGCTCCTCCGCGGGGGGGCTCGGGGGAGGGGGCACCTTTGCACGGGCGGGGCGCTGGCTTTCCTGTAGGGAGTGGCGGCCCTGCCCGCGTCAGATTTGACGGGTTCTTAGAGTGGCACTCTGGCTCCCCCGGGTCCAGCCTCTTCATTTCTGCCCCAGCACAGGAGCACGTCATGTCCCTTGGTGGGGGGGAAGGGAGGCCCTTTCCATTCAGGGAGCGCGGGTTTGCCCTGTTGCCCGGGGCCTGGGGATGGGGCATCCTTTGGGGCCACCGCTCCTCCCTCGGGGGGTCGTGCGATGCCTCCTCCCTCAGGCTTCGGGGCCTGTCGAGCCAGCTCTTCCCGGGGGGGCCCCAAATCCCTCGGCCAAGGTCCCAGGAGCGGTGTTTGCGCAAGCCCTTCACGGTCTTCCTGATCTGCCCCTCTCCCCCAGGTGCGTGGGAGTCAGGGGGAAGCCGAGAGTTTTCTCCAAAGCTTTTCCGTGCTTGTGTGGGTACGGGTTGCTGTCCGGCGGACCGGCATTCCCCGTGACCCTCAGCACCCCGCTTCATCCTCCATCCCTTGCCTGGGTGGTGGAGGGGGCTCCTCAGGTGCGGCTTCCCCACTAGCTTTTTCAAGACTTCACCCCACAGGGTTCCCCAGCGGGGCCCGGGCACAGCGCCAAGCCGCTCCCCTCCGGGGGCCCCCGGATCCTCCTCGTTCCTCGTGGTCGTGCCAGCCCAACCAGGATTCTGCTCTTCAAGGGCTCCGAAAACTTGGTACTGGCCCGGCCCGCCGTGCGCGGGCCTTTATATCTGCCTCCCCCCCCTTCCGGGGGTGCCTCTTGGCTCGCTGGCTTTTCATTGGGCCCCCCGTTCCTTGGGCGCCAAGATCCTCCCCTGGTCCCTCGCTTTTCCCCCCAAAACTCGTCCGGCCAGACCAGGGGGACGTGCGCCTTCCACAAAGGAGGGCCCTGGGTCCCCCATGCCCACCTCCTTCAGGGGTTTCCCTGCCCAGGTTGGCTAGCCTCTGCTCCGTGTCACTCATCTGCGGGCCCGGGGGGTTGCGGCGCTTGAGAGCACTTTTCTAGTTCATCACACATCACTTCTTTCCACGAGGGGCTCGATGTTCGGGAAAATTTCCCTTCCTTCAACAGCACTATTCTGCTTCCTTTCCCACTGTCGCTTTGCTGCGTCTTAAGTACTTATTTATTTGTTGTTTATTTATTTATTTATTTATTTTATTTACTTTTTAAATGATTTCCTTTCCTTCTTCTTTTTGGTTTGGGTTGGTTCGTTGAAAACCTCCGGGACCCCCCAGAATAACTTTATGGAGCCCCCAAACGCTCTGCCCCTCCCGGCCCCCCAACCCCCCCCGCCCCGCCCACATTTTCCAGGTGCCTGGGTTTTCAGGCAAAGGAATTGATCAAGTTTATTCTGGAGTATGCCACCATTTAATTTTAGCGAATGGTGAATGGAAACGTTGCTAGCTGTGGGGAGAAAGTATCCCATTCATCATCCAACTACCCACAAGGCTCCGGGGGGCAGGGGGGCCGGGGCGGGGGTGTGAAAGATTCAGAGCCTGTGCAGTTGCCTCAATTCCGGGACTCGGCAGGTTTCCTTTTGATTCCCTGCCAGGTTTAGAAAAATCTTGTGAGATCCGTGGCAGCCAGGGCCCACGGGGACCCCCGCTCCACGACCAATAACGAATTTAAACAACCAAACAACGAAACCGACCACCAACAATCACGATAGACAGTGAGATTGAATTTCACCATTACAAACTAGGGATAGTGTGGAAAAGATGCCTGTAATTAAACACGGTTGGGGGTGCTCTGTGCGGACGCAGTTTGGGAGCATCAGGGAGCATGCTGGGCCGTGGGGAGGATTGGACAGGGCGATGTGAATGTGAGGGCTGGTGTGATTGCACTGAGTTCCAGGGCGAGGAGGGGGCGCGGTGACTGGAATCCTCGATTTCCTGATGTGCCCTGCCCCCCCAAAAATATGGAACCCTAGCAAAAGGGATCGGTTTCCGTTGCAAATTCACCGGCTCGTTGGGCACGGAAGCACGGTTGCTGTGTGGCCTTGTGGCCTGTCACTGTGTCTGTGGATTCATGGCGGCGTCCGCATCCTTGTAATACCACGCCACGTGCTAGGGGGGGGATATGTCTGGCCTTCACGCCTTGGAATGCCCGGAGAGTTGCCCGTACTTCCTGGGCAGGAAGACTGTGAGCCTCGGCCTCAGTGCGTGACCCCTTGTCCCGGGCTGGGAATTGGTATCCTCAGCGGCAGCAGTGGAAAGGCGCAGCAGAGGGGCAAGCCCAGTTTCCTTCCCGGGCCATGTCCCTTCGCTTCCTGAGCTGGGCTCATTCTCCTGGAGCACATCTTCTAGTTATTCTCTTATGCTCTGGCATTGAGTGGGGCGATTTTCTTGGTGCTGACCCTGCCGCCATTTGGGCGCTAGCCGCAGGAATGCCAGTGAGGAGGCTAGGGCACAAGCAGAGGGTGGTTTGGGCAATTGGGGCGGGAATGGAGTCTGTGCCGCAGTTCTGGCTTTCCCAGGTTGTCAGCCGCCCTCTGCGGCACAGTGCTCCACTGTCTTTGGGGGAGAAAGGCTGCGCCTGGAGGACGCTTTTCCGCTTGTTGTGCAAGGTTCGCGTGGGATGTCAGCTCTGGGCTCTGCGCTCAGCTGCGTCCAGGGGGCTGCGGCTCCTTGCTGGGAGCCCCTGCTCTCGGAGGAGTTCTGCAGACATCGGGTCGATATGGCGCCAGGTCTTCCGCCCCTGGGGCTTCTCCTCCGTCGAGGCTCCCGTGGCAGTGAATCCTCCGTTAAGCCACGCGGCTCGGCAAGGAGGTTCCTTGTGGCTGTTCTCAAGGGCATGGAGCGGCGAGGTCGTGTGACTTGTCCGCGTGAGAGGGCCACCCGACAGGATTCCACCCCATCCGCTGGCTTCCAAGACGCAGGAACACGCTTCCTGCCTCGTTCCTCCTGCTCCCTCCCGCGTGGGGCTCGAGGAGCGGAACAGTGCACTGGGCTGGACGCTGGCGTACTGTAGGGAGTGGCGGCCCTGCCCGCGTCCAGTGTAGAAGGGTGTCTTAGAGGTGCACTCTGGCTCCCCGGGTGCAGCATCATTCTAGAGTTCTGCCCTGAACAGGAGCACGCCATGTACTCTGGTGGGGTGAAGGAGGCCCTTTCCATGTCCAGGGAGCGCCTGGTGCCTGTGACTGGACGGGGGCCTGGGCGGATGGGGCATCTGGAGCCCAGCCGCCTCCTCCCTCGCGCGGAGTCGGTGCGGATGCCTGCCTTCCGCACTGGCTTCGGGGCCCTGCCGAGCCAGCCTCTTCCAGCGGAGCCCCGCCAAGTCCCTCGCCAGGGTCCCAGGAGCGCGTGTTTGCGCAAGCCTTCAACGGTCTCCTGATGCACGTATCCTAAGGTTAGCGGTGGAGTCTATGGGTAAGGCCGAGAGTTTATCCAAAAAGCTTTCCAGCTGCTTGTGTGGAGTTCGGGTTGTTGATGTCCAGGCGGACTGTCACTTCACGTGACCCGCAGCACCCGCTCTCCTCATCCCCTTGCCTGGCTGGTTCGAGGAGTGGCTCCCCTCAGGTGCGGCTCTTCCCAGCTAGCTCTCAAGGACTTCGCTCCACTGGGGTTTCCCCAGCCGGGGCCTGGCTCAGCGCAAGCCGCTCCCACCTCCGAGGGGCTCCGCGATCCTCCTCGTCTCCTCGCTGGTCGCTGCCAAGCACCCAGGATTCTGCTGCTCTTCTCCAAGTACCTCCGAATCTCTGGTACTGCGTCCGGCTCGACCGTGCGCCGGGCCTTTATATACTGCCCACGCCCCCTTTCCAGCTCCGCCCTCTTGGCCGATGGGCTTCTCAGTGGCCACCCGCGCTCCTTGGGCGCCAAGATCCCTCCCCTGGTCCCTCGCTTTTCCCCCACAAGCTCGTCGGCCAGACCCAGAGGGGGACGTGCGCCTTCAAGATAGGAGGCCCCTGTGCTCCACATGCCACCTACTCCCTTCACGGCTGCGTGCCACTGGTTGTGCTCTGCCCTCGCTCCGTGGCAATCATCTGCGGCCTGCGGTCTGCGGGCGCTTTGCGAGCCACGTTTTTGTCATCACAACTCAGCTTCTTCTCCACGAGGACTCGATGTTCGAATTTATTCCCCTTCCCTTCCTTCAAACAGTAGGTATTATGCTCCTTTCCAAGCTGTCGCTTTGCTGCTGTTCCTTAAGTATTATTTATTTGTTTGTTTATTTATTTATTTATTTATTCATTTACTTATGATTTCCTTTCCTTCTTCTTCTTGGTTTGGTGGTTCGTTGAATTCCTCCGGGACCCCCAGAATAACTTTAGGGAGCCCCAAACGCTCTGCCCCTCCGGCCCCCTCCCACCCCGCCCCGTCCTCTCTATTTTCCTAGGATGCCTGGTTATCAGGGAAAGGAATTGATCAAGTTTATTACTCTGGGAGGTATGCACATCCATTTAATTCAGCGACTAGGTGGAATGAAACGTTAGCTAGCTGTGGGTAAGAAAGTATTCCCATTATCATCCAAATACCCACATGAAGGCTCGCGGGGCAGGGCCGGGCGGATGTGAAAGGATTCCAGAAAGCTGTGCAGCTTGCTCCAATTTCCGGGCACTCGGTCAGGATTCCCTTGTGAATTCCCTGCTGGTTCAGACAGTCTTGTGAGATCCGTGGCAGCCAGGGCCACGGCGAGACCCTCGCTCCAGCGACCATTAGCGAATCTACCAACCAAACAAACGACCCGACCAAACAACCAATGCACGATTGGGACAGTGAGATGAATAACTACCATTACAAACTAATGGATAGTGTGGAAATGATGGCCTCTGTAAATTAAACACGGTTGGGTGTGCTGCTGTGCGGAAACGCCTAGTTTGGAAGCATTCAGGGAGCCTGATGGCGGAGGGGACAGCAGGGAGGATAGACAGGGCGAGTGAATGTGAGGGCTGTGTGTGTTTTGCACTGAGTTCAGGAGCGAGGAGGGGGCGCGGTGATGGAATTCTCGATTTTCCTGATGTGACCTGCCCTCCGAACAGCTATGGAACAGCGAAAAGGGATCGCGAGTTAGTAGTTCCCGTTGCAAATTTCACCGGCTGTGGGCACGGATGCACGGTTGCTGTGTGGCCTTGTGGTCTGTCCCTGTGTCTGTGGATTCATGCGGCGTCCCATCCTTGCTCCCGCCACGTGCCTGGGGCGGGGGATATGTCTGCCTTCACGCCTTGGAAAATGCCCGGAGTGTAGCCCGTATTCCTGGGCAGGAGGAGGGACTGTGAGCCAACGGCACAGTGCGTGCCCCATTGCACACGGGCAGGGATTTGGATCCCTTCCAGCAGGCAGCAGTGGAAAGGCGACAGCAGAGGGCAGAGCCCAGTTTCTTACCCGGGCAATGTCCCTTTGCTTCCTGGGCTGGGTCATCTCCTGGAGCACATCTTCTTGTAATTCTTATGCTCTTGGCCAAGGAGTGGGGCGATTTTCTTGGTGCTGACCTGCCGACTTTGGGCGCTGGCCGCAGGGAGCCCGTGTAGAGGCTAGGCAAAAGCAGAGGGTGGTTGGGCACTGGGGCGGGATGGAGTCTGAGGCCGCAGCTTCTGGCTTTCCAAGGGTCAGCCGCTCCCTCCTGCGGCACAGTGCTCTGTTTTGGGGGTGAAGGCTGCCGCATGGTGGACGCTTCCCGCGGTGGCATGGATCCGCGTGGGATGTCAGGCTCTGGGGCCTCTGCGCCTCAGCAGCGTCCCGGGTGCTGCGGCTCCATGCTGGAGCCCCTGCTCTGGAGAGTCTGCAGCCTCGGGTCGATTGGCGCCAGGTCTCCCGCCCTGGGGCTTCTCCTCACGTTCGAGCGCTTACCGTGGCAGTGAAGCCTCCGTAAGCCACGCGGCTCGGCAAGGAGTTCCTTGTGGCTTTTCTCCAGGGCAGGAGCGGCGAGGGCGTTGTGCTTGTCCGAGAGGGGAGGAGGGCCACCGACAGGATTCCACCCCATCCCGCTGGCTTCCAAGGCGGTTCAACGCTTTCCTGCTCGTCCTCCTGCTCCTCCCTGCGTGGGGCTCGGAGGCGGCAACGTGACACTGGGCTGGACGCCTGGCGTCTGTTAGGGAGTGGCGGCCCTGCCCGCGTCCAGTAGTAGCGGGTGTCTTAGAGTGGCACTCTGGCTCCCCCGGGTGCTGCCTATCTTGTTCTGTCCCAGAACAGGAGCACGCCATGTCTCTGGTGGGGGAGAAGGAGGCCCTTCCATGTCCAGGGAGCCCTGGTGCCCTGTGCTGGAAGGGGGCCTGGGCGATGGGGCACGCCTGGAGACCAGCCGCTCCTCCATCGGGGGAGGTCTGTGCCGATGCCTGCCTTCCGCACTGGGCTTCGGGGGCCTGCCGAGCCAGCCTCTTCCAGGCGGGACGCCAAGTCCCTGCCAGGTGTCCCAGGACGCGCGTGTTTGGCGCAAAGCCCTTCACGGTTTCCTGATGCCCGTCTCCCTCAGGATGCGTGGAGTCATGGGTTAAGGCCAGAGGTTTTCTCCAAAGCTTTCCGCTGCTTGTATGTGGGTTAGGGTTGATGTCCAGGCGGACCTGGCCACTTCCACGTGACACTCACTGCTACCGCTTCTTCCTCCATCACCTTGCCTGGCTGGGTGGCGAAGGAGTGGATCCCCTCAGGTGCGGCTCTCCCAGCTAGCTATCAAGACTTCGCTCCCACAGGGGTTCCCCAGCCGGGTCCTGGGCTCTGCGCAAGCAGCTCACACCTCCCGGGCCTCTCGCAATCCTCCTCGTCTCCTCGCTGGTCCGCCGCCAGCACCCAGGATTCTGATTCTTCCAAGACCTCCCGAATCTCTGGTACTGCGCACGGGCAAAGTACCGGGCGCCGAGGCCTTTTATATTATTGCCCACAGCACACCTCCAGGCTCGCCCTCTTGGCTCGCTGGGCTTCTCATTGGCCACCCGCGCTCCTTGGGCGCCAAGATCAATTCCCCTGGTCCCTCTCGGCTTTCCCCCACAAGGGCTCGTCGGCCAGACCCAGGGGGACGTGCGCCTTCCAAGAAAGGAGGCCTGTTGCTCCACATGCCCTCCACTCCTTCACGCGGCTAGCGTGCCACTGGTTGTGACTCTGCCCTCAGTTCCGTGTGGACTCATCTGCGGCCTGCGGTCTGCGGCGATTGCTGAGCCACGTTTTCTAGCATCACACATCAGGCTTCTTCTCCACGAGGACGCGATGTTGAATATTACCTTCCTTACCTTCTAAACAGCTAGTATCTGCTCCTTTCCCGCTGTCGCTTTGTTGCTGTTCTTAAGTTACTTATTTATTTGTTTGTTTATTTATTTATTTTTTTTATTCATTTACTTACATTGTTTTCCTTTTCCTTCTTTCTTCTTGGTTGGTTGGTTCGTTGAATTCCTCCGGAACCCCAGAATAAATTTATGGACCCCCAAAAACGCTCTGTCCCTCCCGGCCCACACCCCAACCCGCCCCGTCCTCACATTTCCCTAGGTGCCTGGTTATCAGGCTCGAAGGAATTGATCAGTTTATTCTGGGAGGTATGCACATCCAATTTATATTTCAGCGTCTTGGTGGAATGGAAACGTTGCTAAGCTGTGGGTAGAAAGTATACATTCATCATCAACTACCCACATGAAGGCTCGCGGGGGATGGGGGCGGGCGGATGTGAAAGATTCCAGATAGCCTGTGCAAGATTGCCTCCATTCCGGCACTCGGCAGGTTCTTGTGAATTCACTGCAGGCTTCAGACAGTCTTGTGAGATCCGTGGCAGCAGGGCCACGACGAGGACCCTCGCTCATGCGACAATAGCGAATCAACCAACCAAACGACCGACGACCAATCCAAACCAATGACACGAATAGACAGTGAGGTGAATAACTACCTACAAACTAAGGGATAGTGTGGAAAGATGCCTGTAAATTAAACACGGTGGGTGTGCTGCTGTGCGACGCAGTTTGGATGCATCAGGGAGCATGCTGGCCGGGGCAGAAGGGAGGATTGACAGGGCGATGTGTATGTGAGGGCCTGTGGTGTGTTTGCGCTGAGTTCCAGGGCGAGGAGGGGGCGCGGTGACTGGAATCCTCGATTTCCTGATGTGACCCTGCCCTTCAGAACAGCTATTGAACTAAGCGAAAAGGGATCGCGAGTTACCGTTGCAATTCACCGGGCCTCCGTGAGGGCACGATGACGGTTTGCAGTGTGGCCTTGTGTCTGGTCCCTGTGTTCTGTGGATTTCATGGCGGCGTCCGCATCCTGGCTCCGCCTCGTGCCTAGGAGGGGGATATGTCTGGCCTTTCACGCCTTGGATGCCCGGAGAGTAGCCCGTACTTTCCTGGGCAGGGGAAGACTGTGAGCCCTCGGCTCAGTGCGTGCCCCCTTGCCGGGCCAGGGACTTGGGATCCCTTCCAGCGGCTCAAGCAGTGAATAGAGCGCGGCGCGGGCCAGAGCCCAGTTTCCCTTCCCGGGCATTTTGTCCCTGCTTTCCTGAGCTGGGCTCATCTCCTGCGAGCACATCTTCTTGTAATTCTTATTGCTCTTGGCCATGAGTGGGGCGATTTTCTTGGTGCTGACCCTGCCGCCTTTTGGGCGCTTGGCCCGCAGGGAGCCCAGTGAAGAGGCTGGGCACAAGCAGAGGGTGGGGTTTGGGCTCTGGCGCGGGAATGGGCTGTGCCGCAGCTTCTGGCTTTCAAGGGTCAGCCAGCACCTCCTGCGGCAAGTGCTCCTTGTTCTTTGGGGTGAGAGAAGGCTGCCGCTGGTGGGGACGCTTCCGCTGTTGCCTAGGATAGGTGGGGGATGTCAGGTCTGGGGCTCTGCGCTCAGCAGAGTCCCGGGTGTGCTGCTGGTCTCCATGCTGGGAGCCCTGCTCTGGAGAGTTCCTGCAGCCTCGGGTCGATCTGGCCAGCGCCAGGTCTCACACGCCCTGGGGCCTTCTCCTCCGTCGAGCTCATGGCAGTTGAAGCCTCCGTAAGCCACGCGGATACGGCAAGGAGTTCCTTGTGGCTTTTCTCCAGGGCATGGGAGCGGCGAGGTGTGGCGTTGGGTTGTTCCGCAGAGGGCACCCGACAGGATTCCATCACCTATCACGCTGGATTCCAAGGCGGAACACGCTTCCTGTCGTCCTCATGCTCCTCCAGCGTGGGGCTCGAGAGCGGCACCGTTGCACTGGGACTGGACGCCTGGCCGTCCTGTAGTGGAGTGGCGGATCCTAGCCCGAGTTCCAGAGTAGTAGGGTGGTCTCTAGGAGTGGCACTCTGGCTCCCCCGGGTGCCAGCCTCATCTAGTTCTGCCCCAGCACAGGAGCACGCCATGTCTCTGGGGGGCGAGAAGGAGGCCCTTTCCATGCTCCCGGGAGCGCCTGGTTGCCCCTGTGCTTGACTGGGCCTGGGGCGATGGGGCAATACTTGGAGCCCAGCCGCTCCTCACCCTCGGGGTGTCGTGCCGATTGCCTGCCTTCGCATTGGCTTCGGGGCTCCCTCCGAGCAGCATTTCCCAAGCGGGCCTCCAAGTCCCACGCCAAGGGTCACTGGAGCGCGTGTTTGCGCAAGCCCTTCAGGTCTTCCTGATGCCCGTCTCACTCAGGATGAGTGGAGGTCATGGGTAAGGCCGAGAGTTTCTCCAAAGCTTTTCCGCATGCTTGTGTGGTTTACGGGTTTGTTGTCCAGGCGGACCTGGACACTTCCACGTGACCTCAGCACCCGCTTCTCCTCCATCCCCTTGCCTGGATGGTGCGAGGGTGGCTCCCCTTCAGGTGCGGCTCTCCCCAGCTAGCTCTCAAGACTTCCTTCGCTCCCACAGGGGTTCCCCAGCAGGGTCTGGCACAAGCGCATGCCTGCTTCCACCTCCAGGGGCCTCCGCGATCCTCCTCGTCTCTCGCTGGTCGCCTCCCCAGCACAGATTCTGCTCTTCCAAGACCTCCGAAGAATATCTTGTACTGCGTCAATGACCGCCCGTGCGCCGGGCTTTATATTAATGCCCACCGCCCTCTTTCCAGGCTCCGCCTCTTGGCTCGCTGGGCTTCTCATTGGCCACACGCGATCCTTGGGCGCCAAGATCCCTCCCCTGGTCCCCTCGCTTTCCCCACAAGTCGTCCGGCAGACCAAGGGGGGACGTGAGCCTTCCACGAAAGGTGGCCCTGTGCTCCACATGCCCACCACTCCTTCACGGGGCTGCGTCATGCCACTGGTTGTGCTTCTGCCTCAGATCCGTGTCACTCATCTGCGGACTGCGGAGCTTGCCAGAGCCTCGTTTTCTAGTCATCACACATCTGCTTCTTCTCTTCTAGGGACTCGATGTGTCGACATTCCCTTCCCTTCCTTTCATTCAGCTACTTTCCGCTTCTTTTTCAGCTGTCGCTTTGACTGCTGTTCTTAGGTATTTGTATGTTTGTTTGTTTGTTTGTTTGTTTATTCATTTACTTATTATTTCCTTTCAATTCTTCTTGGTTGGTTGGTTCATTGAAAATTCCTCGGGACAACCAGATAACTTTATGGGAGGCCAAAACGCTCTGCCCTTCCGGCCTACCCCACCCCGCCCGTCCTCACATTTACTATGTGCCTGGCGTTATCAGGCAAAGGAATTTATCAAGTTTATACTGGAGGTATGCACTCTGTTTAATCAGTGACCAGGTAGATGGAATCGTTGTATCTGTGGGTAGCAGAAAGTATCCATTCATCATCAACTACCCACATGAAGGCACGCGGGGGCAGGGGCCGGGCGGATGCGAAAGATTCCAGAAGCCTGTGGCAGCGTGCCTCCAATTTCGGCCCTTGGGAGGATGCTTGTGAATTACCTTCATGTTCAGACAGTCTTGTGAGATCCGTGGCAGCAGGGCCACGGCGAGACCCTCGCTCCAGCGACCGATAATGTGGATCAACCACCAAACAACCGGACGAACAACCAAACCTATGCATGAATAGAAGTGAGATGAATAACTACCATTACAAAACTAAGGGATAGTTGAAAAGATGCCTGCAAATTTAAGCACGGTTGGGTGTGCTGATGTGTGGCCACAGTTTGGAAGCATCAGGAGCAGGCTGGCCAGGGCAGTGGGGAAGATAGACAGGGCGATGTGATTGTGAGGGATGTGTGTGATTGCACTGAGTTCCAGGGCGAGGAGGCGGCGCGCGTGACTGATCCTCGTTTTCCTGATGTTGTGACAACTGCCTCTGAACAGCTATGGACTAATCGAAAAGGGATCGCGATGTTTCCAGTTCAAAATTCACCGGCTCGTGGGGCTCGGGGGAAGCACGGTTGCAGTGGGGCTGGTGTCTGTCCCTGTGTATGTGGTATTCATGGCGGCGTCCGCATCCCTTGTCCCGCACGCGTGCTAGGCGGGGGATGGGGATATGTGGCCTTCACGCCTTGGAATGCCCGGAGTGTAGCCCGTACTTCCTGGGCTGGTGGAAGACTGTGTAGACCTCCTCCGGCCTCTGTGCGTGCCCCTTGACACGGGCAGGGACTTGGTATCCCTTCAGCGGCAGCAGTGGAAAGGCGCAGCAGAGGGCAGAGCCTGTTTCCTTCCCCGGGCATTGTCCTTTGCTTCCTGAGATGGGCTTCATCTCCTGGAGCACATTCTTCTTGTAATCTCTTTATGCTCTGGCATGAGTTGGGGCGATTTTTCTTGGTGCTGACCTGCCGTCCTTTGGTGCGCTGGCCCGCAGGAAGCCCGGAGGAGTGCTAGGGCACAAGCAGAGGGTGCGTTTGGGCACTGGGGGCGGGACTGGAGGCTGAGCCGCAGCTTCTCGCTTTACCAGGGTCAGCCGCCCCTCCTGCGGCACAGTGCTCCTGTCTTTGGGGGGAGGGTAGGCTGTGCCAGACTGTGTGACGCTTCCCGCTGTTGGGCAAGGATCGCGTAGGGATGTCAGGCTTGGGCCTCTGCGCTCAGCGCGTCCGGGTGCTGCGGCTCATAGCTGGGAAGCCCCCTGCTTGGAGAGTCCTGCAGCCTCGGGTGGTCGTTCTGGCGCCAGGTCTCCCGCCCCTGGGGTCTTACTCCTCCGCTCGAGCTCCGTGGCAGTGAAGCCTCCGTAAAGCCCACGCGGCTACGGAAAGGAGTTCCTTGTGGCTTTTCTCCAGGGAATGGAGGGCGAGGTCGTGTGCTTGTCCGGTGAGGGCCACCGACAGGATTCCAACACATCCCGCTGGCTTCCAGGCGAACACGCTTCCTGCTCGTCCTCATGCTCCTCCCGCGTGGGGGTCGAGATCGGCACCGTTTGCACTGGGATGGAAGCCTGGCGTTCCTGTAGGAGTGGCGGCCCTGCCGCGACCAGAGTAGACGGGTTGTCTTATGAGTGCACTCTGGCTCCCCGGGGCAGCTCATCTAGTTCTGCCTCCCACCACAGGACACGCATGTCCTCTGTGGGGAGAAGGAGGCCCTCCTTTCCATGTCCAAGGAGCGCCTGGTGCCATGTGCTGCCCGGGTGGCCTGGGCGATGGGGCATCCTGGAGCCCAGCCGATCCTCCCTCGGGGAGTCGTGCCGATGCCTGCCTTCCGCACGGGGCTTCTGGGCCCTGACCGAGCCAGCCCTCTTCAGCGGGCCGCCAAGTCCCTTCGCAAGGGGTCCCTGGAGGCGTGTATTTGCGCCAAGCCCTTCAAGGCGGATCTTCCTGTTGCCCGTCTTCCCTCAGGATGCGTGATGGAGTCATGGGTAAGGCCGAGAGTTGCTCAAAGCTTTCCGCTGCTTTGTGCTGGGTACGGAGTTGATGTCCTGGCGGACCTGCGCACTTCCTCGTGACCCTTCAGCACCCGCTTCTCCTCATCCACCTTGCCTGGATGGTGCGAGGAGTGGTACCCTAGGTGAGGCTCTCCCCAGCTAGCTACTCAAGACTCTCGCTCCACAGGGGTTCACCAGCCGGGTCCTGGGCACAGCGCGAGCCCGCGCCACCTCCCGAGGGCACTCCGCGGTCCCTCCTCGTCTCCGCGCTTGGTCGCCTGCCCTGCACCCAGGTTTCTGCGCTTCCAAGACCTCCCGAATCTTGGTATCGACCGGGCCCGCCCGTGCGCCGGGCCTTTTTTATACTGCCCCGCCAACCTTCCAGGCTCCGCCTCTTGGCTCGCTGGCTTTCATTGGCCTACCCGCGCTCCTAGGAGCCAAGATCCCTCCCCTGGTCCCCTCGCATTCCCCCACAAGCTCGGTCCGGCCAGATACCAGGGGGTCGTGCCGCCTTCACGAAAGGAGGCCTGTGCTCCACTTGCCCTCCACTCCTTCACGGGCTGCATGACACAGGTTGTGCTCTGCCCTCCATGCTCCGTGGTCACTAATCTGCGGCCTGTCGGAGGCTTTGCAGAGCACGTTTTCTAGTATCTCAACATTCAGATTCTTCTCTTCTAGGGACTCGATGTTCGAACATTCCCCTTCCTTCCTTCAAACAGCTACTATACTGCTTCTTTCCCAGCTGTCGCTTGATGCTGTTCTTAGGTATTTTGTTTGTTGTTGTTTGTTTGTTTGTTTATTCATTGACTTAAATTTTTTTCCTTCCTTCTTCTTGGTTGGTTGGGTAGTTGAAATTTCCTCCGGGACCAACCAGAATAACTTATGGAGGCCAAAAAACGCTCTGCCCTCCGGCCCCACCCCACCCGCCGGTCCTCACCATTTCCCTGGTGCCTGGTTAATCTAGGCAAAGGATTTGATCAATTTTATTCTGGGAGGTGATGCACATCCAGTTTAATTCAGTGGACCAGGTAGAATGGAAACGTTGCTAATCTGTGGTAGAAAGTATCCATTCATCTCATCCAAACTACCACATGAAGGCACGCGGGGGCAGGGGGAGTTTATTTCCGAGGCGGATGTGAAAGATTCAGAAGCCTGTGCAGCTTGCCTTCCAATTTCGGCCCTTGGGGAGGATGCTTGTGTAATTCCATGCCCATGTTTTATACAGTTTTGTGAGATCCCGTGGCAGCCACGGAACACGGCGAGACCCTCGCTCCCAGCGACCGTTAAGTGAATCAACAAACCAAACAAACCGACCGACCAACCATCCAATGCACGAATAGACAGTGAGATGAATAACTACCATTACAAAACTAAGGGATAGTGTGGAAAGATGCCTGAAATTAAAACCAGGTTGGGGTGTGCTGCTGTGTGGCCTCATTTGGGAAGCATCAGGGAGGCGAGGTGGCCAAGGGCCAGCGGGGAAGATAGACAGGTCTGTGAAATGTGAGGGCTGTGTGTGTTTGCACTGAGTTCCAGGGCGAGGAGGGGGGCGCGGTGACTGGAATCCTCGATTTCCTGTGATGTGACCCTGCCCTCTGAACAGCTATGGAACTAAGCGAAAAAGGGATCGGCGAGTTCCCGCTTGCAAATTCACCGGCTCGTGGGGGCACGAAAGCACGGTTTGCAGCGTGGCCTTGTGTCTGTCCCTGTGTCTGTGGTTTCATGGCGGCGTCCGCATCCCATGCTCCCGCCACGTGCCTAGGCGGGGGTTATGTCTGGCTTCACGCCTTGGAATGCCGACGGTAGCCCGTGTACTTCCTGCGGCAGGACAGACTGTGGCCACGGCCTCAGTGCGTGCCCCATTGCCCGGGCGGGACTTGGGATCCCTTCCAGCGTCAGCACAGTGGAAAGGCGCATCAGGGGCAGAGCCCAGTTTCCTTCCCCGGGCATGTCCCTTTGCCTTACCTGAGGCTGGGCTCATCTCTGGGCACATCTTCTTGTAATTTTATTGCTCTTGGCCATGAGTGGGGGCGATTTCTTGGTTGCCTGGGACCCTGCCGCCTTAGGGCGCTGGCCCGCAGGGAAGCCCGTTTGAAGAGGCTAGGGCACAGCAGAGGGTGGTTTATTGGGCAATGGGGCGGGACTGGAGTCTGAGCCGCAGCTTCTGGGGCTTTCCGGGTCAGCAGCCCCTCCTGCGGCATCAGTGCTCCGTCTTTGGGGGAGAAGGCTGCCGCCTGGGTGGAAGCTTCCCGCTGTTCGGCAAGGGATCGCGTGGGATGTCAGGCTCTGGGGCCTCTGCGCCTCAGCTGCGTACCGGGTGCTGCGGCTCCATGCTGGGAGCCCCTGCCCTCTGGAGAGTCTGCAGCCTCGGGTTCGATTGGTCGCCAGGTTCTTCCCGCCCCTGGGGCTTCTCCTCCGTCGAGGCTCCGTGGCAGTGTGAAAGACTCCGAATAAGCCACGCGGCTCGGCAAGGAGTTCCTTGTGGCTTTTCTCCAGGGCAGGAGAGGCCGAGGGCGTGTGCTTGTCCGGATGAGGGCCAACCGACAGGATTTCCACCCCATCCCGGCTGGCTTCCAGGCGGAAAACGCTTCCTGCTCGTCCTCCTGCTCTCCCGCGTGGGGCTCGGATGAGCGGCCACCGTGCACTGGGTGGACGCCTGGCGTCCTGTAGGGCAGTGGCGGCACTGCCCGCGTCCAGAGTAGACGCAGGTGTCTTAGAGTGCACTCTGGCTCCCCCGGGTGCAGCCTCTCATCTAGTTCTGCCCCAGCACAGTGAGCATAGCCATGTCCTTCTGGTGGGGAGAAGGAGGCCCTTTCCATGTCCAGGGAGCGCCTGGTGCCTGGTGCTGCCCGGGCCTGGGCGGTTGGGCAAACTGGAGCCCAGACGCTCTCCCTCGGGGTGTCGTGCCGATGCCTGCCTTCCCGCACTGGGCTTCGGGGCCTGCCGAGCCAGCCTCTTCCAGCGGGCCGCCAAGTCCCTCGCCAGTGTCCCAGGGCGCGTGTTTGCGCAGCCTTTCACGGTCTTCCTGATGGCCCGTCTCTTCAGGATGCGTTGGAGTCATGGGTAAGGTCGAGAGTTTCTCCAAAGCTTTCGCTGCTTGTGTGGGTACGGGTTGATGTCCAGGCGCGAACTGGCACTTCCACGTGACCCTCAGCACCCGTCATCTCCTCCATCCCATTGCATAGGGCTGGTGCGAAGGTGTGGCTCCCTCAGCGTGCGGCTCTCCACAGCTAGTCTCAAGACTACGCTCCACAGGGGGCATTTCCCCAGCCGGGTCCTGGGAAACAGCGCAAGCGCCTTCACCACCTCCCGGGGCCTCGAGATCCTCCTCGTCTCATCGCTGGTCGCCTGCCCTGCACCCAGGATTCTGCTCTTCCAGACTCCCGTAATCTCTGGTACTCGCGCCCGGCCCGCCCGTGCGCCGAGGCCTTTATATAATGCCCACCGCCCCCTTCCAGGCTTCCGCCCTCTTGGCGCGCAGGGCTTCTCATTGGGCCACCCGCGCTCTTGGGCGCCTCATGTTCCCCTCCCCTGGTCACTCGCTTTCCCCACATGCTCGTACGGCCAGACCCAGGGGGACGTGAGCCTTCACGAAAGGAGAGGCCTGTGCTCCACTATCGCCCACCACTCCTTCACGGGCCTGCGTGGAACAGGTTGTGTCCTGCCTCAGCTCCGTGTAACTCATCTGCGGCCTGCGGAGCTTGCAGAGCCACGTTTTCTAGCATCACAACATCAGATTTCTTCTCCACGAGAGAGTCGATGTTCGACATTCCCCCTTCCCTTCCTTCAAAACAGCTACTTTCCTGCTTCTTTTTCAGCTGTCGCTTTGCTAGCTGTTCTTACGGTATTTATTTTGTTTGTCTTGTTTGTTTGTTTGTTTAGTCATTTATTACTTATTTCCTTTCCTTCTTCTTGGTGGTTGGTTCGTTGAAATTCCTACGGGACAACCAGAAAACTTTATGGAGGCCAAAAACTCTCTGCCACTCACCGGCCCACCCCACCCGCCCGGTCCTCACATTTCCCCTAGGTGCCTGGTTATCAGTAAAGGAATTGATCAAGTTTATTCTGGGAGGTATTGCACCTCCAGTTTCATTCAGTGACCAGGTAGAATGGATAACGTTGCTATCTGTGGGTAGAAAGTATCCCATTCATTCAGCAACTTACCACATGAAGGCCGCGGGGGCAGGAGGCGGGCGGATGTGAATGATTCAGAAGCCTGTGCAGCTTGCCTCCTATTTCGGCCCTTGGGAGGATTGCTTGTGAATTCCCTGCCAGGTTCAGACAGTCCCCCTTGTGAGATCGTGGACAGCCAGGGAACACGGCGAGACCCTCGCTCCCAGAGACCAGATAGTGAATCAACCCAACCAAAACAACCGACCGACCAACCATCCAATGCACGAATTAGACAGTGAATGATAACAAATACCATTACAAACTAGGGGATAGTGTGGAAAAGATGCCTGCAAATTAAATCACGGTTGCGGTTTGTGCTGCTGTGTGGCCACTGTTTGGATGATCAGGGAGCAGGCTGGCAGGGCAGCGGGGAAGATAGACAGGGCGATGTGAATTTGAGGGATTGTGTGTGATTGCACTGAGTTCCAGGGCGAGCGAAGGCGGGGCGCGGTGACTGGAATCCTCGATTTCCCTGTTTGTGACACTGACCTCTGAACAGCTATGGAACTAAGCGAAAAGGGATCGCGATTTCCCGTTGCAATTCAACTGGCTCGTGGTGCACGGATGCACTGGAGTTGCAGTGTGGACTTGTGTCTGTTCCCTGTTGTGTGGATTCATGGCGGCGTCGCATCCCTTGTCCCGCCACGTGCCTGGGCGGGGGGGGGATTATGTCTGGCCTTCACGCCTTTGGAATGCCGGCGAGTAGCCTGTACTTCCTGGGAAGGAGGACTGTGAGCTCGGCATCAGTGCTGCCCCTTGGCCCCGGGCAGGGACTAGGGATCCTTCCAGCGGCAGCAGTGGAAAGGCGCAGCAGAGGGCAGAGCCAGTTTCCTTCCCCGGGCAATATCCCTGGCGTCCTGAGCTGGGCTCATCTCCTGGCACATCTTCTTGTAATCTCTTTGCTCTTGGAAATGAGTGGGGCGATTTTCTTGGTGCTGACCCTGCCGCCTTTGGGACCGTGGCCCGCAGGGAGCCCTGTTGATTTGAGAGGATAGGGTCACAAGCTGAGGGTGGTTTGGGCACTGGGGCGGGACTGGAGTCTGAGCCGCAGCTTCTGGCTTTCCAGGGTCAGCCGCCCACTCCGCGGCACAGTGCTCCTGTCTTTGGGGGAGAAGGCTGCCGCACTGGTGGACGCTTCACGCTGTTGGCAAGGGATCGCGTGGGATGTCAGGCATCTGGGGCAGATCTGCGCCATCAGCAGCGTCCGGTGTGCTGCGGCTCATGCTGGGAGGCCCCCTGCTCTGGCAGTAGTTCCTGCAGCCCTCGGGTCGATCTGGCGCCAGGTCTCCAGCCCCGGGCTTCTCCTCCGTCGAGGGCGCCGTGGCTGTGAAGCCTCCGTAAGCCACGCGGCTCGGCAAGGAGTTCCTTGTGGCTTTTCTCCAGGGCATGGAGCGGACCGAGGGCGTGTGCTTCTCAGGAGTGGGCCACCGACAGGATTTCCACCCTCTCCATCCCGCTGGGCTTTCCAAGCGGAACACGCTTCCTGCTCGTCCTCCTAGCTCTCCCCGTGGCGGCTCGAGAGCGGCACCGTGATACTGGGCCTGGCCACGCCTGGAGTCCTGTTGGGAGTGGCGGCCCTGCCCGCGTCCAGAGAAGACGGGTGTCTTTTGTCTTAGAGTGCACTTCTGGCTCCCCCAAGGGTGCAGCCTCATCAAGTTCGCCCAAGCACAGGAGAACGTCATGTCCCTTGGTGGGGAGAAGAAGGAGGGCCCTCTCCATGTCCAGGGAGCGCATGGTGCCCTGTGTTGCCCGGGCCTGGTCGATGGGGCATCCTGGAGCCTGCCGCTCATCCTCGGGGAGTCAGTGCCCGATTGCCTGCCTTCGCTCTGGCTTCGGGGCCCTGTCCGAGCCAGCCTCTTCCAGCGGGGCCCCCATGTCCCTCGCCAAGGGTCCCCAGGAGCGCGTCTGTTTGCGCAAAGCCCTTCACGGTCTTCCTGATGCCCGTCTCCCCTCAGGATGCGTGGAGTCATGGGTAAGGGACGAGAGTTTCTCCAAAGCTTTCCGCTGTTGTGTGGGTACGGGTTGATATCCAGGCGGTACCTGGGCACTTCCACGTGACCCTCGCACCCGCTTCTCCGCCCATCCCCTTGCCTGGCTGGTGCGAGGAGTGGCATCTCCCTCAGGTGCGGCTCTCCCCAGCTAGCTCTCAAGGACTTCGCTTTTCCCCCCCCCCCCCCCAACCCCCCCCCAAAAAGGGGTTTTCCCAGCCGGGTTCCTGAGGCACAGCGCCAAGCCGCTCCCACCGCCACGGGGCCTCCGCGTATCTCCTCGGTCTCCTGCTGGCGCCTGCCCAGCACCCATAGGATTCTGCTCTTCCAAGACCTCCCGAATCTCTGGTACTGCGCCGGCCCGCCCCGTGCGCCGGGCCTGTATATACTGCCACCGCCACTTCCAGCGCTCCGCCCCTCTTGGCTCGCTGGCTTCTCATTGGCCACCCGCGCTCTGGGCGCCAAGATCCCCCCCTGGTCCCTCGCTTTCCCCCACATAGCACGTCCGGCCAGACCCAGGGGGACGTGCGCCTTCACCGAAAGGAGCCCTGTGATCCACATGCCCACCACTACCTTCACGGGCTGCGTGCCACAGGTTGTGCTCTGCCCTCAGCTCCGCCCTTGTCACTAATCTGCGGCCTTCGGTCTGCCGGCGGCTGAAGGCCACGTTTTCTGTCATCACAACATCAGCTTCTTCTCACGAGGGACTCGTGTTCGAATATTACCCCTTCCCTTCTTCAAAACAGCTAGTATTTGGTCCTTTCCCAGCTGTTGCTTTGCTGCTGTTCTTAGTACTTATTTATTTGTTGTTATTATGTATTTTTTTATTATTTACTTATGATTTCCTTTTCCTATTTCATTCTTGGTTGGTTGGTTCGTTTGAAATCCCTCCGGGACCCCCAGAATAACTTTATGAGCCCAAAACGGCTCTGCCCCTCCGGCCCACACCACCCTGCCCCGTCCTCACATTTCCCTAGGTGCCTGGGTTATCAGGCAAAAGGAATTGATCAAGTTATTCTGGGAGGGTATGCCACATCCAATTTAATCAGGCGACTAGGTGGAATGGAAACGTTGCTAGCTGTGGGTTAGAAAGTATTCCATTCATCAATCTCCAACTACCACATGAAGGCTCGCGTGGGCAGGGGCGGGCGGATGTGAAAGATTCCAGAAGCCTGTCAGCTTGCTCCCTATTCCGGCATCGGCAGGATCCTTTGTGAATCCCTGCAGCGTTTCAGGACAGTCTTGTGAGATTTCCGTGGCAGCAGGAGGGACACGGCAGAGACCCTCGCTCCAGCGACCAATAAGCGAATCAACCAACCAAACAACCACACGACCGACCAAACCAACCCAATGCACGATTAGCCAGTGAGATGATAACTACCATTACAAAAACTAAGGGGATTAGTGTGGAAAGAAAAAGATGCCTGTAAATTAAACACGGTTGGGATGTGCTGCTGTGCGAGCAGTTTGGAAGCATCAGGGAGGCATGTGGCCGGGGCAGCAGGGAGGATAGGACAGGGCGATGTGATGTGAGGGCTGTGTGTGTTGCCACTGAGTCCAGGGCGGAGGAGGGGGCGCGTGGACTGGAATCTCGATTTCCTGATGTGGGACCATGCCCCTCCGAACAGCTATGGAACTAAAGCGAAAAGGGATCGCTGTGTTCCCGTTGCAAATCCCCGGCTCGTGGGGCACGGAAGCAGGGTTGCGTGTGGCCTTGTGCTGTCCCTTTGTCTGGGATTCATGGCGGCGTCCGCTCCCTTGCTCCCCCCCCCCACGGCCTAGGCGGGGGATAGGGTTTGGGCCTTCCCCCTTTGGGAATTGCCCGGGGGAAAAACCCGAAATTCCCTGGGCAGGGGGACGGAGCCAGGGCCCCTAAAAGTGCGTGCCCCCTTCCCCCCCGGGCAGGGACTTGGGATTTTTTCCCAGGGGAGCAGTGGAAAGGCGCAGAAAGAGGGCAGAGCCCAGTTTCCTTTCCCCCCGGGAAATTTGCCCTTGTTTCCCAGAGTGGGCTCATCTCCTGGAGCACATTTTTTAAAAAATTTCTTTTTCCCTTTGGCCATGAGGGGGGGCGTTTTTCTTGGGGGCTGCCCCGCCGCCTTTGGGCGCTGGCCCGCAGGGAGCCCGTGAAGAGGCTGGGCACCCCAGAGGGGGGTTTTGGGGCACGGGGGGCGGGACTGGAGTTGACCCAGCTTTTTTGGCTTTCCCAGGGTCACCGCCCCTCCTGGGGCCAGTGCCTCCTGTTTTTTGGGGGAGAAGGCTGCCGCCTGGGGACGCTTCCCGCTGTTGGAAAAGGATCGCGTGGGATTTTCGGGGCTCGGGGGCCCCCTGCGCCTCGCAGGTCCCGGGGCGCGGCTCCATGCTGGGAGCCCCTGCTCTGGGGGATCCTGCGCCTGGTCGATTTTGGCGCCAGGTCCCCCCGCCCCGGGGGTTTCTCCCCGTCGAGGCTCCGTGGCGTGAAGCCTCGTAACCCCCACGCGGCGGGGGGGCGGGGGGGGGGTTTCCTTGCCCCCTTTTCTCCGGGGCAGGGGGGGAGCGGCGAGGGCGTGTGTTTGTCCGGGAAGGGCCACCCGACGGGGATTCCACCCCCCCTGCTGGCTTCCCAAAAGGCGGAACACGTTTTCCTGCTCGTCCACCTGCTCCCCCCGGTGGGGCTCGGAGGGGGGCACCGTGCACTGGGCTGGACGCCGGGCTTTCCTGTGGGAAAGGGCGGCCCTGCCCCCTTTCCAGAGTAGAGGGTTTGTCTTAGAGTGCACTTGGCCCCCCCGGGGGTTGCCCCTAAAATATTTTCTGCCCCACACGGACACGCCAGGGCCCCTCTGGTGGGGGAAGGGGGCCCCTTTTCCCAAAGCCCGGGGGACCCCTGGTGCCCTGTGCTCCCCGGGGGCCCTTGGGCGATGGGGCATCCGGGGAGCCCAGCCGCTCCCCCCTTTGGGGATTCTTTGCCGATGCCTGCCTTCCGCCGGGGGCTTGGGGGGCCCTCCCGGGAGCCAGCCTTTTTCCCAGGGGCCGCCAAGTCCCCGCCAAGGGCCCCAGGAGCCCCGTGGTTTTTCGCAAGCCCTTCCAAAAGGGCTTTTCCCGATGCCCCTTTTTCCCCCAGATGGTGGAAATCATGGGTAAGGCCGAGAGTTTTTTTCCAAAGCTTTCCGCTGCTTTGTGGTTGGGGGACGGGTTTATGTCCAGGCGGACCTGGGGACTTCCCCCGTGACCCTCAACACCCGCTTCTTTCCCCAAACCCCCTTTCCCCGGTGGTGCGAGGGTGGCTCCCCCCCAGGTGCGGCTCTCACCCCCGCTAGCCTTTAAGCTTCGCCCCCCACAGGGGTTCCCCAGCCGGGTCCTGGGGACAAACGCAAGCCGCCCCCCCTCCCCGGGGGCCCCCGCGATCCTCCTCGTCTCCTCGCTGGTCGCCCCGCCCACACCCAGGATTCCCCTTTTTCCAAGACCCATCCCCAATCCTGGTAATGCGCCCTCCCGCCCCCAGCCCCCGGGGCCTTTTTATACTGCCCCCCCGCACCCCCTTTCCCGGCTCCCCCCCTCTTGGCTTTGCTGGGCTTCTCATTGGGGCCCCCCGCGCTCCTTGGGGGCCAAGATCCCCCCCCTGGTCCCCCCCCGCTTTTTCCCCCCCCAAGCTCGTCCCCCCCAGACCCGGGGGGTGTGCGGGGGTTCCCCCGAAAAGGGGGCCCGTGCTCCCCCATGCCCCCCACTCCCTTTACGGGCCCGCCCTGCCACAGGTTTGGGGCCCCCTGCCCTCACTCCGTGTCACTCATCTTTGGGGGCCCCCGGGGAGCTTGCGAGCCACGTTTTCTGTCATCACAACATCAGCTTCCTTTTTTCTAGGGGCTCGATGTTCGAAAATTCCCCCCTTTCCCCCCCCTTTAAAAAGGGTTCTATCCGCTTCTTTTTCAAACTGTTTGCTTTGTGCTGTTCTTAAGGGATTTTTTTGTTTGTTTTTTTTTTTTTTTTATTTATTTACTTTTATTTCCTTTCCCTTCTTCTTGGTTGGTTTGGGTTTGTTGAAATTTCCCCCGGGGCCCCCAGAATAACTTTATGGAGGCCCCCTCCCCTCTGCCCCTCCCGGGCCCCCCCCCCCACCCCGCCCCGGGCCTCACATTTTCCCAGGTGCCTGGGGAAACAGGGAAGGAATTGATTTAAGTTTTTTTTTTAAATTCAGTGATAGGTAGAATGGAAAAACGTTGCTATCTGTGGGTTGAAAGTATCCCATTCATCATTCCAAGACCCACATGAAGGCACGCGGGGGGCAGGGGGCGGGGCGGATGTGAAAGATTCCAGGAAGCATGTTGCAGCTTGCCTCCAATTTCTTAGGCCTTGGGAGGATGCTTGTGAATTCCTGCCATGTTCAGGACAGTCTGTGTGAGATCCCGTGGCAGCCGGGGCCACGGCGAGACCCTCGCCTCCAGCGACGATAAGTGAATCAACCAACCAAAACACCGACCGACCCACCAACCAATGCAGAATAGACAGTGAGATGATAAATACCATTACCAAACTAAGGATAGTGTGGAAAAGATGCCTGCCAAATTAAACACGGTTGGGTGTGATGCTGTGTGGCCACAGTGTGGATGCATCAGGGTGCAGGCTGGCAGGGCAGCGGGGAAGATAGACAGGGCGAGTGGAATGTGAGAGGCCTGTGTGTGATTGGACTGGAGTTTCCAGGGGAGGAGGGGGTCGGTTGGTTGTGGAATCCTCGATTTCCTGATGTGACCCTGCCCTCTGACAGCCTATGGAACTAAGCGAAAGGGATCGTGAATTCCCGTTGCAAATTCACCGGCTCGTGGGGCACGGAAAAGCACGGTTGCAGTGATGGCCTTGTTGTCTGTCCTGTGTCTGTGGATTCATGGCGGCGTTCCGCATCCCTTGACCCGCCACGTGCCTAGGCGGGGGATATGTCTGGCCTTCCACGCCTTGGAATGCGGAGAGTAGCCCGTATTCCTGTGCTGGATGACTGTGGAGCCACGGCCTCAGTGCGTGCCCCATTGACCCGGGGGCAGGGGACTGGGATCCCTTCCATCGGCTGCAGTGGAAAGGCGAGCAGAGGGCAGAGCCCAGTTTCCTTCCCAGGGCCATGTCCCTTGCTTCCTGAGCTGGGTCATCTCATGGGAGCACATCGTCTTGTAATCTTTTATGGTCTTGGGACATGAGTGGGGCGATTTTCTTGGTGCGACCCTGCCGCCTTTGGGCGTGGCGGGGCAGGGAGGCCGTTGAAATTGTAAGAGTCTAGGGCACAAGCAGAGGGTGGTTTTGGGCATGGGGCGTGACTTGGAGTCTGAGCCGTAGTTCTGGTTTTTCCCGGGTAGCCGCCCCTCCTGCGGCACAGTGCTCCTGTCTTGGGGGAGATGGCTGCCGCTGGTGGACGCTTCCCGGCTGTTGGCAAGGAGGATCGCGGTGGGATGTTTCAGGCTCTGGGCCTCTGCGCCTCTGCAGCGCCTCGGGTGCTGCGGCTCCATGCTGGGAGCCCCTGTCTGGAGAGTCCTTGCAGGCCTCGGGTCGATCTGGGCCAGGGTTCTCCGCCCTCGGGGCTTCTCCTCCGTCGAGGGCTCGTGGCGTGAATCCTCCGTATGCCAACGCGGCTCGGAAGGAGTTCCTTGTGCGCTTTTCTCCGGGCATGGAGCGGCGAAGGTCGTGTGCTTGTCCGGAGAGGGCACGGACAGATTCCCACCCATCCCGCTGGGCCTTCATGGCGGAAACACAACGCTTCCTTTTGGTTCGTCCTCCTGCGCCTCCCCGCGTGGGGCTCGAGAGGCGGCACCGTTGCACTGGCTGGACGCCTGGCGTCCTGTAGGGCAAGTGGCGGCCCTGGCCCGCGTCCAGAGTAGACGGGGTGTCTTTAGGAGTGCTCTGGCTCCCCCGGGTTGCAGCTAATTAGTTCTTGCCCCAGCACAGGAGCCACGTCATGTCCTCTGGTGGGGAGAAGGAGGCCCTTTCAATGTCAGGAGAGCGCCTGTGGCCTGTGCTGCCGGGGCCTGGGCGATGGGGCATCTGGAGCCCAGCCGCTCCTCCCTGGGGAGGTAGTGCCGATGCCTGCCTTCCGCACTGGGCTTCTGGGCCTGCCGAGCCAGCCCTCTTCCAGCGAGCCGCCAAGTCCCTTCGCCAAGGGTCCCCAGAGCGCGTGTTTTGCGCAAGCCCTTCACGGTCTTCCTGATGCCGTCTCCCTCAGGATGCGTGGAAGTCATGGGTAAGGCCGAGAGTGTCTCAAAGCTTTCGCTGCTTGTGTGGGACGGGTTGATGTCCAGGCGGACCTGGCACTTCCAAGTGACCCTCAGCACCCGCTTCTCCTAATTCCCCTTGCCATGGCTGGGTGCGAGGAAAGTGGCTCCCTCAGGTGCGGCTCTCTCCCCAGCAAGCTCTCAAGACTTCGCTCCCACAGGGGTTCCCCAGGCGGGTCCTGGGCACAGCAGCAAGCCGCTCCACCTCCGGGGGGGCCTCCGCATCCTCCTCGTCTCCCTCGCTGGTCGCCTGACCAGCACCCAGGATTTGCTTTCCAAGACCTCCGAATCTCTGGTACTGTACGCCTGGCCCTCCCGTGCGCCGGGCCTTTATATACTTCCACCGCCCCCTTTCCAGGCTCCGGACTCTTGGCTCGCTGGGATTCTCATTGGCCACCCGCGCTCCTTGGCGCCCAAGATCCCCCCTGGTCCCCTTCGCTTTCCCCCCACAGCTCGTCCGGGCCAGACCCAGGGGACGTGCGCCTTCACGAAAGGAGAGGGCCCTGTGCTACACTTGCCCACCACTCCTTCACGGGCTGGCGTGCCACAGGTTGTGCTTCTCGCCCTCAGCTCCGTGTCACTCATCTCGGCCTGCGGAGCTTGCAGAGCCTCGTTTTCTAGTCATCACAACATCAGCTTCTTCTCTTCTAGGGACTCGATGTTCGAACATTCCCCTTCCCTTCATTCAAACAGCTACTAATCCTGCTTCCTTTTTCAGCTGTCGCTTTGGCTGCTGTTCTCGGTATTTGTTTGTTTGTTTGTTTGTTTGTTTGTTTGTTTATTCATTTATTACTTATTTCCTTTCCTTCTTCTTGGTTGGTTGGTTCGTGAAATTCCTCCGGGGACCAACCAGATAACTTTATGGAGGCAAAACGCTCTGCCCCTCCCGGCCCCACCCCAACCCCGCCCGTCTCACATTTCCCCTAGGTGCCTGGTTATAGGCCAAAGGAATTGATCAGGTTATTCTGGGAGGTTATGGCACATCCAGTTTTAATTCAGTGACCAGGTAGAATGGAAACGTTTGCTATCTGTGGTGTAGAAAGTATCCATTCATATCCAACTACCCACATGAAGGGCACGCGGGGGAGGGGCCGGGCGGATGTGAAAGATTCCAGAAGCCTGTGCAGCTTGCCTCCAATATCGGCCCTTGGGAGGATGCTTGTGATTCCCTGCCATGTTCAAGACAGTTTTGTGAGATCCCGTGGCAGCCAGGGCCACGGCGAGACCCTCGACCAGCGACCGATAAGTGAATCAACAACCCAACACAAACGACGACCAACCAACCCAATGCACGAATAGACAGTGAGATGAATAACTACCATTACAAAACTAGGGATAGTGTGGAAAGATTGCTCTGCAAATTCAACCGGTTGGGTGTGCTGCTGTGTGGCCACAGTTTGAAGCATCGGGTGCAGGCTGGCCTGGGCAGCGGGGAAAGATAGACAGGGCGATGTGAATGTGAGGCTGTGTGTGATTGCACTGGTTCCAGGGCGAGGAGGGGGCGCGGTGATGGAAATCCTTCGATTTACTGATGTGACCTGCCTCTGAACAGCTATGGTGGAACCTAAGCGAAAAGGGATCGCGAGTTCCCGTTGAAAATTCAACCGGCTCGTGGGGCTCGGAAGCCGGTTGCAGTGTGGCCTTGTGTCTGTCCTGTGTCTGTGGATTCATGGCGGCGTCCGCATCCTTGCTCCGCCACGTGCTAGCGGGGGATATGTCTGGCCTTCACGCCTTGGTATTGCCCGGAGAGTAGCCCGTACTTCCTGGGCAGGAAGACTGTGAGGCACGGCCTCAGTGGTGCCCCTTGGCCCCGGGCTGGGACTTGGGATCCTTCCAGCGCAGCAGTGGAAAAAGGCCGCAGCAGAGGGGAAAGAAGCCCAGTTTCCTTCCCGGGCCATGTCCATTGCTTCCTGACATGGGTCATCTCCTGGAAGCACATTCTTCTTGTAACCTTCATTATGCTCTTGGCATGAGTGGGGCCGATTTTCTTGGTGCTGACCCTGCCGCCTTTGGGCGCTGGCCCGCAGGGAGCCCGTGAGAGGCTAGGGCACAAGCAGAGAGGTGTGGTTTGGGCACTGGGCGGGAAGGGACTGGAGTCTGAGCCGCAGGCTTCTGGCTTTCCCAGGGACAGCGCCCCTCCTGCGGCACAGTGCTCCTGTCTTTGGGGGAGGGAGAGAGAAGGCTGCTGCCTGGTGGAGCTTACGCTGTTGGGCAAGGTTCGCGTGGGATGTCAGGCTCTTGGGGCCTCTGCGCCTCAAGCAGCGTCCCGGGTGCTGCGGCTCCATGCTGGGAGCCCCTGCTCAGGAGAGTCCTGCAGCCTCGGGTCGATTGGCGCCAGGTTCTCCCGCCCCTGGGGTCTTTCTCCTCCGTTCGAGGGCTCCGTGGCAGTGAAGCCTCCGTAAGCCACGCGGTCGGCAAGGAGTTCCTTGTGGCTTTTCTCCAGGGCATGGAGCGGCCGAGGTAGTGTGCTTGGTCGGAGAGGGCCACCCGACAGGATTCCCCCCATCCCGCTGGCTTCCAAGGCGGAAACACGCTTCCTGCTCGTCCTCCTGCTCCTCAGCATGGGGCCTCGAGAGCGGCACCGTGCACTGGGCTGGACGCCTGGACGCTGTTTAGGGAGTGTCGGCCCTGCCCGCGTCCAGAGTAGACGGTGTCTTAGAGTGCACTCTGGCTCCCCGGGTGCAGCCTCATCTAGTTCTGCCCCAGACAGGAGCATTGCCATGTCCTTGGTGGGGGAGAAGAGGCCCTTTCCATGTCCAGGGGAGCGCTGGGTGGTGCCTGTGCTGCCGGGGGGCCTGGGCGATGGGGCATCCTGGAGCCCAGCCGCTCCTCCCTCGGGGAGTGTGCCGATGCCTGCCTTCCGCATGGGCTTCCGGGCCCTGCCGAGCCAGGCCTCCTTCAAGCGGGCCGCCAGTCCCTCCGCCAAGGGTCCCAGGAGCGCGTGTTGGCGCGCCCTTCACGGTCTGCCTGATGCCCGTTTCTCTCAGATGCGTGGAGTCAATGGGTAATGCCGGAGAGGTTTCTCAAAGCTTTCCGCTGCTTGTGTGGTACGGGTTGATGTCCAGGCGGACCTGGCACTTCCACGTGACCCTCAGCCCGCTTCTCACCTCATTCACTTGCATGGCTTGGTGCGAGGAGGGCTCCCCTCAGGTGCGGCTTCTCCCCATGTAAGCTCTCAAGCTTCGCTCCCACAGGGGTTCCCCAGCCGGGTCTGGGCACTGCGCTAGCCGCTCCCACCTCCCGGGGGCCCTCCGCGATCCTCCTCGTCTCCTCCCTGGTCGCCCTGCCCAGCACCCAGGATTCTGCTCTTCCAAGACCTCCCGAATCTCTCGGTACTGCGCCGGCCCCTCCCGTGCGCCGGGCCTTTATATACTTTCCACCGCCCCTTCCAGGCTCTCCGGCTCTTGGCTCGCTGGGGTTCTCAATTGGCACGCGCTCCTTGGGCGCCAAGATCCCTCCCCTGGTCCCCTCGCTTTCCCCACAAGCTCGTCCGGCCAGGACCCCAAGGGGGGACGTGCGCCTCCACGAAAGGAACGGCTGTGCTCCACATGCCCACCACTCCTTCACGGGGCTGCGTGCCACAGGTTGTGCTCTGCCCTCAGCTCCGTGTCACATTCATCTGCGTGCCTGCGGAGCTTGCAGAGCCACGTTTTCTAGTCATCACCGATACATCAGCTTTATTCTCTTCAGGGACTCGATGTGCGAACATTCCCCTTCCCTTCACTTCAAACAGCTACTATCCTGCTTCTTTTTCAGCTGTCGCATTGCTGCTGTCTTCGGTATTTGTTTGTTTGTTTGTTTGTTTGTTTGTTTGTTTATTCTAAGTACTTACTTATTTCCTTTCCTTCTTATTGGTTGGTTGGTTCGTTGATATTCTCGGTGCCAAAACCAGAATAACTTTTGGAGGCCAAAACGCTCTGCCCCTCCGGCCCCCCACCCCACCCTCGCCCGTTCCTCACATTTCCCAGGGTGCCTGGTTATCAGGCTAAGGAATTGAATCAAGTTATCTGGGAGGTATGCCCATCCAGTTTAATTTCAGTGGACCAGGTTTAGAATGGAAACGTTGCTATCTGTGGGTAGAAAGTTCCCATTATCATCCAACTACCCACATGAAGGCAACGCGGGGGCAGGAGGCGGGCGGATGTGAAAGATTCCAGAAGCCTGTGCAGCTTGCCTCTCAATTTTCGGCCCTTGGGAGGTTGCTTGTGAATTTCCCTGCCATGTTCAGGACAGTTTGTGAGATCCGTGGCAGCCAGGGCCTCCGGCCCGCCAAGACCCCCTAGCTCCAGACGACCGAATTAAGTGAATCAACCAACCAAACAACCGACCGACCAACAAACCAATGCACGGATTAGACAGTGAGATGAATTAATCCCATTACAAACTAAGGGATAGTGTGGAAAAGATGCCTGCAAAATTAAACCGGTTGGGTGTGCTGCTGTGTGCCACAGTTGGATGCAATCAGGGAAGCAGGTGGCCAGGGCAGGGGGAGGGGGAAGATAGACAGGGCGATGTGAATGGAGGGCCTGCTGTGGTGTGATTCACTGAGTTCCAGGGCGAGGAGGGGGCGCGGTTGACTGGAATCCTCGATTTCCTGATGTGGACCCTGCCCTCTGAACAGTATGGAACTAGCGAAAAGGGATTCGCGAGTTCCGTTGCAAATCTCACCGGCTGTGAGGGCACGGAAGCACGGTTGCAGTGTGGCCTTGTGTGTCTGTCCCTGTGTCTGTGGATTCATGGCGGCGTCCGCAATCCCTTGCTCCGCCAACGTGCCAAGGCGGGTGATATACGGCCTTCACGCCTTGGAATGCCCGAGAGTAGCCCGTACTCCTGTGCAGGAAGACTGTGAGCCACTGCCGTCATGCGTGCCCCCTTGCCCCGGCAGGACTTTGATCCCTTCCAGCGGCAGCAGTGTAAAGGCGCAGCAGAGGAAAGAGCCCAGTTTCCTTCCCCGTGCCATGTCCCTTGCTTCCCTGACCTGGATCATCTCCTGGAGCCACATCTTCTGAACCTCTTATGCTCTTGGCCATGAGTGTGGCGATTTCTTGGTGCAGGGGGACGACCCTGCGCATATGGGGCTGCCCGCAGGAGCGCCGTGAATAGCTAGGCACAAGCCGAGGGTGGTTTGGGCACTGGGGCGTGACTGGAGTTCTGAGCCGCAGCTTCTGGCTCCCAGGGACAGCCCGACCCTCCTGCGGCACAGAGCTCCTTCTTTGGGGGAGAAGCAGCCGCCGGTGGCGCTTCCGCAGTTGGCAAGGACGCGTTGGGATGTCCAGGCTCAGGGGCCTCTGCGCCTCAGCAGCCGCCGGGTGCTGCGCTTCCATGCTGGAGCCCCTGCTCATGAGAGTCCGCAGCCTCGGGTCGATCTGGCGCCAGGTCTCCCGCCCCTGGCTTTCTCCTCCGACGAGGGGCTCCGTGGCAGTGAAGCCTCCGTAAGCCACGCGGCTCGCAAGGGTTCCTTGTGGCTTTTTCCTCCAGGCAAGGGGGCGGCGAGTCTGTGCTGTCCGATAGGCCACCCGACAGGGTCCACCCCATCCCGCTGTCTTCCAAGGCGGAACACGCTTCCTGCCTCGTCCTCCTGCCTCCTCCGGCATGGGGCTCGAGAGCGGGCACCGTGCACTGTGCAGGACGCCTGGCTCCTGTATGGAGTGTCGCCACTTTAGCCCGCGCCAGATTAGACCGGTGTCTTAGAGTGCACTCTGGCTCCCCCGGTGCAGCCTCATCTAGTCTGGCCCCAGCACAGGAGCAAGCCCATGTCCTCTGTGGGGAGAAGGAGCCCTTTCCATGTCCAGGGAGCGCCTGGTGCCCAGTGCTGCCCGGGGCCTGGGCGATGGGGCATCCAGGAGCCCAGACCTCCTCCCTCGTGATTCGTGCCGATGCACTGCCTTCCGCACTGGGCTTCCGTGCCTGCCGAGCCACCTCTCCAGCGGGGTCCGCCCATCCCTCGCAAGGTCCCAGAGCGCGTGTTGGCGCAAGCCGCTTCAACGGTCTATCCCTGAGTGCCCGTACTCCCTCAGTGATGCGTGGAGATCATGGTAAGGCCGAGAGTTACTTCTCCAAAAGCTTTCCGCTGCTTGTGTGGGTACGGGTTGATGTCCAGGCGGACCGGCACTTCCACGTGACCCTCACACCCGCTTCTCCTTCCCATCCCCTGCCTGGCTGGTGCGAGAGTGGCTCCCCTCAGTGCGGCTCCCCCAGCTAGCTCTCAAGACTTCGCTCCACCTACAGGGGTTTCCCCAGCCGGTCCTGGCTCAGCGCAAGCCGCTCCCCACCTCCCGGGGCCACCGGCGGATCCTCCTCGTCTCCTCCCTGGTCGCCTCCCAGCACACCAGGATTCTGCTCTTCCAATACGCTTCCCGAATCTCTGTACTGCGCCTGGCCCGCCCGTGCGCCGGGCCCTTTATATACTGCCCACCGACCCCCTTCCAGGATCCCCCCGCCCTCTTGCTCGCTGTGCTCTCTTTGGCCACCCGACCGCTTCTTGGGCGCCAAGATCCCTCCCCTGGTCCCCTACGCTTTTCACCTCAAGCTCGTCGGGCCAGACCCAGGGGGACGTGCGCCTTTCGAAAGGAGGCCTGTGTCTTCCACTTGACCCACCATCCTTCACGGGCTGCTTGCACTGGTAGTTGTGCTCTGCCCTCAGCTCCGTGTCACTGATATGAGGCCTGCGGAGCTTGCAGAGCCACGTTTTCTAGTTCATCACAACATCAGCTTCTTCTCTTCTAGGACTCGATGTTCGAACATTCCCCTTCCCTTCCTTAAAACCAGCTACTATACTGCTTCTTTTTCAGCTGCGCTTTGTTGCTGTTATTAGGTATTTGTTTGTTTGTTTGTTAGTTTTTAGTGTTATTTCAGTTACTACTTATTTCTTTCCTTCTTTTGGTTGGGGTTCGTTGAAAATTCCTCCGGGACATCCAGATAACTTTTGGAGGCCAAAACGCTCTGCCCTTCCTGGCCCCACCCCACCCGCCCGTCCTCACATTTATCCCCTAGGTGCCTGGGTTTCAGCAAAGGAAATTGGTCAAGTTTATTCTGGGAGGTTTGCACATCAGTTTAATTCACGTGACCAGGTAGAATGGGGAAAACGTTGCTATTGTGGGTAGAAAGTATCCCATTCATCTCCAACTACCCAACCTGAAGCGCACGCGGGGGCAGGGGCCGGGCGGATGTGAAAAGATTCAGAAATGCCTGTGCAGCTTGCCTCCAATTTCGGCCCTTGGAGAGGAAGCGGTGTGAATTCTGCCTTGTTCAGACAGGTCTGTGGATCCGTGGAAGCCAGGGCCACGGCGAGACCCTCGCTCCAGCGACCGATAATAAGTGAATCAACCAAACCTAAACAACCGACCCGGACCAACCAACCAATGCACGAATAGACTGATGAGTGAATAAACTACCATTACAAATAAGGGATGTGTGGATATGATGTTGCTGCAATTAAACACGGTTGGGTGTGCTCTGTTGTGGCCACAGATTTGGAAGCATCAGGGAGCAGGCTGGCCAGGGCAGCGGGGAAGATAGACAGGGCGAAGTGAATGTGAGGGACTGTGTGTGATTGCACTGAGTTCCTGGGCGAGGAGGGGGCGCGGTGACTGGAATCCTCGTTTCCGATGTGACCCTGCCCTCTGATCAGCTATGGAACTAAGCGAATAGGGAGGATCGCAAGTTCCGTTGCAAAATTCACGGCTCGTGGGGCACGGAAGCACGGTTGCAGTGTGGCTTGTGTCTGCTGTGTCTGTGGATTCATGGCGGGCGTCGCATCCCTTTGCTCCGCCACGTGCCTAGGCGGGGGGATTATCGTCTGGCCCTTAACGCCTTGGAATGCCCGGAGAGTAGCCGTACTTCTGGGAGGAAGACTGTGAGCCACGGCCTCAGTCGTGCCCCCTTGTCCCCGGGCAGGGACTTGGGATTCCCTTCCTGCGGCCAGCAGTGAAAGGCCGCAGGCAGAGGGAAGAGCCCAGTTCCTTCCCCGGGGCCATGTCCTTGCTTCTGAGCTGGGCTCATTCTCTGGCAGCACATCTTCTTGTAATCTTTATGCTCTGGGGGCCATTGAGCTGGGGCGATTTTTTTTGGTGTGACCCTGCCGCCTTGGGGCGCTGGCTCGCAGGGAGCCGAGAATTGAAGAGGTAGGGCACAAGCAAGAGGGTGGTTTGGGCACTGGCGGCGGGACTGGAGTCTGAGCCGCAGCTTATGGCTTTTCCCAGGGGTCAGCCGCCCTCCTACGGCCTCAGTGCTCCTGTCTTTGGGGGTGAAGGCTGTCGCCTGCGTGGCCGCCTTCCGCTGTTGGCAAGGGATCGCGTGGGTGTCAGGCTCTGGGGCCTCTGCGCCTCAGCAGCCGTACCGGGTGCTGCGGCTCCATGCTGGGAGCCTGATCTGGTGAGTTCCTGCAGCCGCGGGTGATCTGGCGCCAGGTCTCAGCCCCTGGGCTCTCCTCCGTCGAGGGCTCCGTGGCAGTGAAGCCTCGTAAGCAAACGCGGCTCGGCAAGGAGTTCCTTGTGGTTTTCTCCAGGGCCTGGAGCGTGCCAAGGGTCGTGTGCTTGTCCGGAGAGGGCCACCCGACAGGATTCACCCATCCCGCCTTGCTTCCAAGGCGGGATACACGCTTCCTGCTCGTCCTCCTGCTCTTCCCGCGTGGGCTCGAGAGCCGGCCACCGTGCACTGGCTGGACGCCTGGCTCCTGTAGGGAGTGGCGGCCCTTGCCCGCGTTTCCAGAGTAGACAGGTGTCTTAGAGTGCACTCTGCTCCCCCGGGTGCTGCCAGCCTCATCTTGTTCTGCCCAGCACAGGGAGCAGTCATGTCCTCTGGTGGGGAGAAGAAAGAGGCCTTTCCATGTCCAGGGAGCGCCCTCTGGCCCTGGTGCTGCCCGGGGCCTGGCGATGGGGGCATCTGGAGCCCAGCCGCTCCACCCTCGGGGAGTCGTGCAGATGCCTGCCTTTCCGCACTGGGCTTCTGGGCACTGCCGAGGCCAGCCTCTTCCAGCGGGCCGCCAAGTCCCTCGCCAAGGTTCCCAGGATGCGCGTTTGTTGGCGCAATCCCTTCACGGGTGGTCTTCCTGATCCCGTCTCCCTCAGGATGAGTGTGAGTCATGGGTATAAGGCCGAGAGTTTTCTCCAAAGCTTTTTCGCTGCTTGTTGGGGGTACGGCGTTGATATCCAGGCCGGACCTGGCACTTCCACGTGACCTTCAGCACCCGCTTCTCCTCCATCCCTTTGCCTGGCTGGTGCGGGAGTGGCTCCCTCTGGTGCGGCTTCCCCAGCTGCTCTCCAAGATATTCGCTCCCACAGTGGTTCCCCAGCCGGGTCTGGGACACAGGCAAGCGCTCCCACCCTCCGGGGCCTCCGCGATCCTCCTCGTCTCCTCGGCTGGTCGCCTGCCAGCACCCAGGATTTACTCTTCAAAGTCCTCCCGAATCTATGGTGCTGCGCCCGGCCGCCCGGTGCGCCGGGCCTTTATATTGACCACCCCCCCCCTTCAAGGGCTCCGGTCCTCTTGGCTCGCTGGGCTTCTCATTGGCCACCCGCGCTCCTTGGGCGCCAAGGATCCCTCCCCTGGTCCCCTCGCTTTCCCCAAAGCTTCGTCCGGCCAGACCCAGGGGGACGTGCGCCCTTCCACGAAAGGAAGGCCTGTGCTCCACATGCCCACCACTCCTTCACGGGGGCTGCTTGCGTTGCCACAGGTTGTGCTCTGCCCTCAGCTCCGTGTCATCTCATCTGCGGCGTTCTGGCGGTCTGCGGCGCTTGCAGAGCCCCGTTTTCTAGTCATCACACATCAGCTTCTTCTCTACGAGGGACTCACGGATATTGGTTCGAATAGTTTCCCCTTCCTCGACCTTCCTTAAAAAAACAGTAGTATTCTGGGTTCTGTGGTCCTCAGTGCAGGAGCGCGTGTTGGGTGGTAGTGTTTTTCTTAAGTATTGATTTTATTAGTTAGTTTTTTATTTATTTTATTTATTCATTTACTTATGATTTCCTTCCTTCATCTTTCTTCGTTGGTGGGTTGTTGAAATTCCTCGGGACCCACAGAATAACTTTATGGAGCCCCAACGCTCTGCCCCTCAGGCCTCCCCCACCCCGCCCCGTCCTCACATTTCCTAGGTGCTGGGTTAATAGGCAAAGGAATTGATCAAGTTTATTCTGGGAGGAATGCACATCCAATTTAATTCAGTGCCCCAGGTAGAATAGGAAACGTTGCTATCTGTGAGTAGGAATAGTATCCCATTCATCATCCAATACCCACATGAGGCAGCAGGGGGACGTGGCCGGGGCAGGATGTGAAAGATTCCAGAAGCCTGTGCAGCTTGCCTCCAATTCCTGCACTCGGCCGATCCTTGTGAATCCCTGCCAGGATCAGACAGCTTGTGAGATCCGTGGCAGCCAGGGCCTCGGCGAGACCTCGCTCCAGCGACAATAAGCGAAATCAACAACCAAAACAACGACCGACCAACCGACCAATGCACGATAGACAGTGAGGTGAATAACGACTACCATTACCAACTAAGGGATTGGTGAAAAAGATGCCTGTAAATTAAACACGGTTGGGTGTGCTGCTTGTGCGGGGACGCAGTTTGGAAGCATCAGGTGAGCATGCTGTTTTTTTTTCCTCCCCCCCCCCCCCCCCCCCCCCCCCACCCCCCCCCTCCTGCCGGGGCAGCAGGGAAGATACACAGGGCGATGTGAATGTGAGGGCTGTGTGTGATTGCACTGAGTTCCATGGCGAGGAGGGGGCGCGGAGACTGGAATCCTCGATTTCCTGATGTGACCCTGCCCTCCGAACAGCTATAGAACTAAGCGAAAAGGAATCGCGAGTTCCCGTTGCAAATTCACCGGCTCGTGGGGCACGGAAGTACGGTTGCAGTGTGGCCTTGTGTCTGTCCCTGTGTCTGTGGATTCATGGCGGCGTCCGCATCCCTTGCTCCCGCCACGTGCCTAGGCGGGGGATATGTCTGGCCTTCACGCCTTGGAATGCCCGGAGAGTAGCGCGTACTTCCTGGGCAGGAGGACTGTGAGCCACGGCCTCAGTGCGTGCCCCCTTGCCCCTGGCTGGGACTTGGGATCCCTTCCAGACGGGCAGCAGTGGAAAGGCGCAGCAGAGGGCAGAGCCCAGTTTCCTTCCCCGGGCAATGTCCCTTGCTTCCTGAGCTGGGCTCATCTCCTGGAGCACATCTTCTTGTAATCTCTTATGCTCTTGGCCATGAGTGGTGCGATTTTCTTGGTGCTGACCCTGCCGCCTTTGGGCGCTGGCCCGCCAGGGAGCCCGTTTGAAGAGGCTAGGGCACAAGCAGAGGGTGGTTGGGCACTGGGGCGGGGACTGGAGTCTGAGCCGCAGCTTCTGGCTTTCCCAGGGTCAGCCGACCCTCCTACGGCACAGTGCTCCTGTCTTTGGGGAGAAGGCTGCGCCTGGTGGACGCTTTCCCGCTGTTGGCAAGGATCGCGTGGGATGTCAGGCTCTGGGGCCTCTGCGCCTCGCAGCGTCCCGGTGTGCTGCGGCTCCATGCTGGGAGCCCCTGCTCTGGGGAGTCCTGCAGCCTCGGGTCGATCCTGGCGCCAGGTCTCCCGCCCCTGGGGCTTCTCCTCGTCGAGGCTCCGTGGCAGTGATGATGCCTCCGTATGCCACGCGGCTCGTGCAAGGGGTTCTTGTGGCTTTCTCCTGGGCATGGGTGCGGCTGAGGGTTGTGTGCTGTCCGGAGAGGGCCACCCGACAGGATTCCACCCCATCCCGCTGGCTTCCAAGGCGGAACACGCTTCCTGCTCGTCCTCCTGCTCCTCCCGCGTGGGGCTCGAGAGCGGCACCGTGCACTGGGCTGGACGCCTGGCTTCTTGTAGGGAGTGGCGGCCCTGCCCGCGTCCAGAGTAGACAGGTGTCTTAGAGTGCACTCTGGCTCCCCCGGGTGCAGCCTCATCTAGTTCTGCCCCAGCACAGGAGCACGCCATGTCCTCTGGTGGGGAGAAGGAGGCCCTTTCCATTTCCAGGGAGCGCCTGGTGCCCTGTGCTGCCCGGGGCCTGGGCGATGGGGCATCCTGGAGCCCAGCCGCTCCTCCCTCGGGGAGTCGTGCCGATGCCTGCCTTCCGCACTGGGCTTCTGGGCCCTGCCGAGCCAGCCTCTTCCAGCGGGCCGCCAAGTCCCTCGCCAAGGGTCCCAGGAGCGGTGTTGGCGCAAGCACTTCACGGTCTCTTCATGTTGCCGTCTCCTCAGGATGCGTGGAGTCATGGTAAGGCGAGAGTTTCTCCAAAGCTTTCCGCTGCTTGTGTGGGTACGGGTTGATATCCAGGCGGACCTGGCACTTCCACGTGACCCTCAGCACCCGCTTCTCCTCCATCCCCTTGCCTGGCTGGTGCGAGGAGTGGCTCCCCTCAGTTGCGGCTCTCCCCAGCTAGCTCTCAAGACTTCGCTCCCACAGGGGTTCCCCAGCCGGGTCCTGGGCACAGCGCAAGCAGCTCCCACCGCCCGCGGGCCTCCGCGATCCTCCTCGTCTCCTCGCTGGTCGCCTGCCCAGCACCCAGGATTCTGGCTCTTCCAAGACCTCCCGAATCTCTGGTACTGCGCCCGGCCCGCCCGTGCGCCGGGGCTTTATATACTGCCCACCGCCCCCTTCCAGGCTCCGCCCTCTTGACTCGCTGGGCTTCTCATTGGCCACCCGCGCTCCTTGGGCGCCAAGATCCCTCCCCTGGTCCCCTCGCTTTCCCCCACAAGCTCGTCCCGTCCAGACCCAGGGGGACGTGCGCCTTCCACGAAAGGAGGCCCTGTGCTCCACATGCCCACCACTCCTTCACGGGCTGCGTGCCACAGGTTGTGCTCTGCCCTCAGCTCCGTGTCACTCATCTGCGGCCTGCGGAGATTGCAGAGCCACGTTTTTTAGTCAGCACAACATCAGCTTCTTCTCTTCTAGGGACTCGATGTTCGAACTTCCCTTCCCTTCTTCAAACAACTATATCTGCTTCTTTCCCAGGCTGTCGCTTTGCTGCTGGTTTCTTAGGTATTGTTTGTTTTGTTGTTTGTTTTGTTTCTTCATTTACTTACTTATTCCTTTCTTCTTCTTGGTTGGTTGGTTCGTAGAAATTCCTCCGGACCAACCAGAATAACTTTATGGTGGCAAAAAGCTCTGCCCTCCGGCCCCCACCCCACCCCGCCCGTCTCTGATTTCCCTAGGTGCTGGTTATCAGGCAAAGGCCATTGATCAAGTTTATTCTGGGAGGTATGCACATCCAGTTTAATTCAGTGACCAGGTAGAATGGCAATACAGTTGTATCTGTGGGTAGAAAGTATCCATTCATCCATACAACTACCCACATGGAAGGCACGCGGGGGCAGGGGTTCCGGTGCGATGTGAAAGATTCCAGAAGCCTGTGCAGCTTGGCTCCAATTTCGGCCCTTGGGATTAATGCTTGTGAATTCCCTGCCATGTTCAGACGTCTTGTGAGATCCGATGCAGCCAGGGCGACGGCGAGACGTCGCTCAGCGCAACCGATAAGTGAATCAACCAACCAAACAAACGACCGACCAACAACCAATGCACGGAATAGCCAGTTAGATGAATAATACCATACATAACTAAGGGATAGTGTGGAAAAGATGCCTGCCAAATTAAACACGGTTGGGTGTGCTGTCCTGTGTGGCACAGTTTGGAAGCATCAGGGAGCAGGCTGGCCAGGGCAGCGGGAGGGAAGATAGGACAGGGGGGCGATGTCGAATTGTGAGGGCTGTGTGTGATTGCAATGAGTTCCAGGGCGAGGAGGGGGCGCGTGTTGCGGATATCCTCGATTTCTGATGTGACACTGCCCTTCTGAACAGCTATGGAATAAGCGAAAAGGGATCGCGAGTTCCGTTTGCAAATTCACCGGCTGGGGGCACGGAAGGAAGCACGGTTGCAGTGTGGCATTGTGTCTGTCCTGTGTTCTGTGGATTCCATGGCGGCGTCCGCATCCCTTGCTCCCGCAACGTGCCTAGGCGGGCGGATATGTCTGGCCTTCAGCCTTGGAATGCCGGAGACTAGCCCGTACTTCCTGGGCAGGAAGTCTGTGGAGCCCGGCCTCTTGTGCGTGCCCCCTTGCCCCGGTCAGGGGACTTGGGATCCCTCCCAGCGGCCTTGCAGTGGAAAGGCGGCAGCAGGGGCAGTGCCCAGTTCCTTCCGGCATGTCCCTTGCTTCCTGAGATGGGCTCATCTCCTCTGGAGCACATCTTTTGTTTTCTTATGCTCTTGGCCATGAGTGGGGGATTTTCGTGGTGCTGACCCTGCCGCCTTTGGGCGCTGGCCCGCAGGGGTGCCGTAAGAGGCTAGGCACAAGCAGAGGGTGTTTTGGGCACTGGGGCGGAACTGGAGTCTGAGCCGCAGCTTCTGGCTTTCCCAGGGTCAGCCGCCTCCTGCGGCACAGTGACTCCTGTCTTTGTTGGGAGGAAGGCTGCCGCCTGGTGGACGCTTCCCGTGTTGGCAAGGATCGCGTGGGATGTCAGGCTCTGGGGGCAGTGCGCTTCAGCGCGTACCCGGGTGCGTGCGGCTCATGCTGGGAGCCCCTGCTCTGGAGAGTCCTACAGCCTCGGGTTCGAATTGGCCTGCCAGTTCCCCGCCCCTGGGGCTTATCTCCGTCGAGGGTCGTGGCAGTGAAGCCTCCGTAAGGCCACGCGGCTCGGCAAGGAGTTCTTGTGGCTTTACTCAGGGCCATGGAGCGGCCCTAGGTCGTGTGCTTGTCCGGATGAGGGCACCCGGACAGGATTCACCCCATCCCTGCTGGCTTCCAAGGCAGAACACGCTTCATGCTCGTCCGCCTGCTCCTCCCGCTGTTGTGGCTCGAGAGCGGCACCGTGAATGGGTGGACGCCTGGCGTCCTGTTAGGGATGGCGGCCCTGCCCGCGTCCAGAGTAGACGGGTGTCTAGGAGGCATATCTGGCTCCCCCGGGTGCGCTCATTTCTAGTTCTGCCCCAGCACAGGAGCACGCCATGTCCTCTGGTGGGGAGAAAGGAGCCTTTCCATGTCCAGGGAGCGCCTGGTTTGCCCTGTGTGCCCGGGGCCTGGGCGATGGGGGGCAATCCCTGGAGCCCAGCCGCTCCTCCATCGGGGAGTCGTACCGAGGCCTGTCTTCCGCACTGGGCTTCTGGGCCCTGCCGAGGCCAGCTCTTTCCGCGGCCGCCAAGTCCCTCGCCTCCAAGGGTCCAGGAGCGCGTGTTTGGCAGCCCTATCACGGTCTTCCCGATGACCATCTCCCCTCAGGATGCGTGGATGGTGTCAGGGGAAAGGCCGAGTGTTTCTCCAAGCTTTCCGCTGCTTGTGTGGGTACGGTGTTTTTGATGTCCAGGCGGACCTGGCACTTCCACGTGACCATCAGCACCCGCTTCTCCTCCATCCCCTTGCCTGGCTGGTGCGAGGAGTGGCGCCCCTCAGGTGCGGCTCTCCCCAGCTAGCTCTCAAGGACTTCGCTCCCACAGGGGTTCCCAGCCGGGTCCTGGGCCCAGCGCAAGCCGCTCCCACCTCCGGGGGCCTCCGCGATCCTCCTATCTCCCTCGCTGGTCGCCTGCCCAGCACCCAGATTCTGCTCTTCCAGACCTCCGGAAATCTCTTGGTACTGCGCCCGGCCCGCCCGTGCGGCCTGGGCCTTTAGATCTATGCCCACCGCCCCCTCCTGGCTCCGCCCTTTGGCTCGCTGGGCTTTTCTCATTGGCCACCCGGCGCTTACTTGGGCGCCAAGATCCTCCCCTGGTCGCCTCGCTTTCCCCACAAGCTCGTCCGGCCAGACCAGGGGGGCGTGCGCCTTCCACGAAAGGAGGCCCTGTGCTCCCACCATGCCCACCACTCCTTCACGGGCTGCGTGCCACAGCTTGTGCTCCTGCCCTCAGCTCCGTGTCACTCATCTGCGGCTGCGGAGCTTGCAGAGCCACGTTTTTAGTCATCACACCATCGCTTCTTCTCTTCTAGGACTTCGATGGTTCGAACATTCCCTTCTTCCTTCAAACAGCTACTATCCTTCTGCTTCTTTTTCAGCTGTCGCTTTGCTGCTGTTCTTAGGTATTTGCTTGTTTGTTTGTTTGTGTGTTTTGTTTGCTTTATTCATTTATTACTTATTTCCTTTCCTTATTCTTGGTTAGGTTGGTTCGTTGAAATTCCTCCGGGACCAACCAGAAAAACTTTATGGGAGGGCCAAAACGCTCTTGCCCTCCGGCCCCACCCACCCCTCCCCGTCCTCACATTTCCTAGGTGCCTGGTTATCAGGCAAGGATGGATCAAGTTTATTCGTGGGAGGTATGCACATCCCAAGTTTGATTCAGTGACCAGGTTTAGATAGAATGAGAAAACGTTGCTTTTTGTGGTAGAAAGTATTCCCATTCATCATCCAACTACCACATGAAGTCACGCGGGGGGCTAGGGGCCGGGGGGATGTGAAAGATTCCAGAAGCCTGTGCAGCTTGCCTCCAATTTCGGCCCTTGGGAGGATGCTTGTGGAATTCCCTGCCATGGTCAGACCAGTCCTTTGTGAGAGCCGTGGCAGCCAGGGCACGGCAGAGACCCTCGCTCAGCGATCCGATAAGTGAATCAACCAACCCAAACACGACTCCGACCAACAACCAATGCACGAATGACAGTGAGTGAATAACTACCATTACAACTAAGGGATAGTGTGGAAAGATTGCCTGCAAATTAAACCACGGTTGGAGTTGCGCTGCTGTGTGGCCACAGTTTTTGGCTGCTTTAGGGGCAGGCTGGCCAGGGCAGCGGGGGGAAGATAGACATGGGCGATGTGCATATGGGGCTGTGTGTGATTGCACTGAGTTCCAGGTCGAGGAGGGGGCGCGTGTGACTGGACATCCTCGATTTCCTGATGTGACCTGCCCTCTGAACAGCTATGGAACTAAGCGAAAAAGGGATCGCGAAGTTCCCGTTGCAATTCACCGGATCGTTTGTGGCACGGGACAAGCACGGTTGCAGGAGTGGCCTTGTGTTGTCCTGTGTCTGGGGATTCATGGCGGTGTCCGCATCCCTTGCTACCGCCAAGTGCCTCGAGCGGGGGTTATGTCTGGCCTTTACGCCTTGGAATGCCCGGAAGAGTAGCCCGTACTTCCTGGGCTGGAAGGAGACTGGAGCCACGGCCTCAGTTGCGTGCCCCTTGCCCGGGCAGGGACTTGGGATACCTTCCAGCGGCAGCAGTGGAAAGGCGCCGCAGCAGAGGGCAGAAGCCAGTTTCCTTCCCAGAGGCCACTGTCCCTTGCGTCCTGAGCTGGGGGCTCATCTCCTGGGTGCACATCTTTTGTAATCTCTTATTACTCTTGGCATGAGTGGGGCGATTTTTTCTGGTGCGGACCCCTGCCGCCTTTGGGCGCTTGGCCCGCATGGGGCCCGGTGAGAGGCTAGGGCACAAAAGCAGAGGGTGGTTTGGGCACTGGGGCGTGACTGGAGTCTGAGCCGCAGCTTCTGCTTTCCCAGGGTCAGCCGCCCCTCCTGCGGCACAGTGCTCCTGTCTTTGGGGGAGGAAGTGCTGCCGCCTGGGTGGACGCTTCCGCTTGTTGCAAGGATCGCGTGGGGGATTGTCAGGGGACTTCTGGGGCCTCTGCGCCTCTGGAGCTCCCGGCGGGCTGCGGCTCCCATGCTGGGAGCCCCTGCTCTGGAGAGTCCTGCAGCCTCGGGTCGTATCTGGCGCCAGGTCTCCCGCCCCTGGGGCTTTCCTCCGTCGTGGCTCGTGGCAGTGAGCCTCGTTTAAGCCAAGCGGTCTGCAAGGAGTTCCTGTGGCTTTTCTCCAGGGCATGGAGCGGCGAGGGGTGTGGCTTTGTCCGGTGAGGGCCACCCGACAGGGATTTCCACCCATCCCGCTGGGCTTCCAAGGCGGAACACGCTTCCTGCTCGTCCTCCTGCTCTCCGGGTTGGGGCTCTGGAGGGCCACCGTGCACTGGGCTGAATCCTGGCCTCCTGTAGGGAAGTGGCGGCCCTGCCCGCGTCCAGAGTAGACGGGTGTCATAGAGTGCACTAAGGCTCCCCCGGGTGCAGCCTCATCTAGTTCTGCCCCAGCACAGGAGCACGCTTGTCCTCTGGTGGGGAGAGAAGGAGGCCCTTTCCATGTCCAGGAGCGCCTGGTGCCGTGCTGCCCGGGGCTGGGCGATGGGGCATCGGAGCCAGCCGCTCCTCCCTCGGGGAGTCGTGCCGCGGCCTGCCTTCCGGCCTGGTCGCTGGGCCCTGCCGAGCCCAGCCTCTTCCTGCGGGCCGCCAAGTCCCTCGCAAGGAGTCCGGATCGCGGTCGGTTTGAGCAAGCCCTTCACGGTCTTCTGATGCCCGTCTCCTCAGGATGCGTGGAGTCAGGGTAAGGCCGAGAGTTCTCCCAAGCTTTCCGCTGCTTGTGTGGGTACGGTGTTGATGTCCAGGCGGACCTGGCACTTCACGTGTCCCTCTGACACCCGCTTCTCCTCAATCCCCTTGCCTGGCTCGTGCGAGGAGTGGCTCCCTCCAGCGTGCGGCTCACCCAGCTAGCTCTCATGACTTCGTCCCTCAGGGGTTCCCAGCCGGGTCCTGGGCACAGCGCAAGCGCTCCCCCACCTCCCGGGGCCTCCGCGACCTCCTCGTCTCCTCGCTGGTCGCCTGCCCAGCACCCAAGGATTTGCTCTTCCAAGACCTCCCTGAAACTCTGCGCTACTGCGCCGGCCCGCCCCGTGCGCCGGGCCTTTATATTACTGCCCACCGCCCCCTTCCAGGCTCTGCCCTCGTTGGCTCGCTGGGCTTCTCATTGGCCACCCGCGCTCCTTGGGCGCCAAGATCCTCCCCTGGTCCCCGCGCGTTCCCCCACAAGCCGTCACGGCCAGACCCAGGGGGACGGTGCACCTTCCACCGAAAAGGAGGAGGCCCTGTGCTCCACAATGCCCACCACTCCTTCACGGGTGCGTGCCACAGGTTGGTGCTCTGACCTCAGTCCGTGTCACTCATCGCGGCCTGGCGGAGCTTGCAGAGCCACGTTTTCTAGTCATCACAACCTCAGCTTCTTCTCTGCTAGGGATCGGTGTTCGAAAACATTCCCCTTCCCTTCCTTCAAACAGCTACTATCCTGCTTCTTTTTCAGCTGTCGCTTTGCTGCTGTTCGTAGGTATTTGTTTGTTTGTTTGTTGTTGGCTAGGTTGGTTTTGTTTATCATTTACTTATTATTTCCTTTCTTCTTCTTGTTTGGTTGGTTCGTTGAATAATTCATCCGGGGACCAACCAGGAATAACTTTATGGTGGCCAAAACGCTCTGCCCTCGGCCCCACCCCACCCGCCCGTCCTCACATTTCCTAGGTGCCTGGTTATCAGGCAAAGGAATTGATCAAGTGTATTCTGGGAGTTATGCCAATCTAGGTTAATTCAGTGCCAGGTAGAATGGAAACGTGCTATCAGGGTGGGTAGAAAGTATCCCATTATTCATACAACTACCCACATGAAGGCTCGCGGGCAGGGGCCGGGGCGGATGTGAAGATTCCAGGAAGCCTGTGCAGCTTGACTCCTAATTCGGCCCTTGGGGAGGTGCTTGTGAATTCCCTGCCATGTTCAGACAGTCTTGTGAGATCCGTGGCAAGCAGGGCCAAGGCGAGACCCTCGATCAGCGACCGATAAGTGAATCACCAACCAAACAACCCGACGACCAAACCAACCATATGCACGAATAGACAGTGAGATGAATAATACCATTACTAACTAAGGGATGGTGGGGATAAAAGATGCCTGCAAATTAAACACGGTTGGGTGTGCTGCTAGTGTGCCTCAGTTGGAAGCCATCAGGGTGAGCAGGATGGCCAGGGCAGTGGGAAGATAGACAGGGCCGATGTGAATGTGAGGGCTGCTGTGTGTTGAGTGCACTCAGTTCCAGGGCGAGGAGGGGCGCGCGGTGACTGGATTCCTCGATTTCCTGATGTGACCACTGCCTCTGAACAGCTATTGGAACTAAGCGAAAGGGATCGCGAGTTCCCGTTGCAATTCACCGGATCGTGGGGCACGGAAGCACTGGTTGCAGTGTGCGCCTTGTGTCTGTCCCGGTGTCTGTGGATTCCATGGCGGCCGTCCGCATCCCTTGTCCCGCCTCGTGCCTAGGCGTGGGGATAATGTCTGGCCTTCACGCCTTGGATTGCGGAGAGTAGCCTGTACTTCCTGGGCAGAGGAGTCTGTGAGCCACGGCCTCATGTGGCGTGCCCCTTGCCCGGGGGCAGGGATTGGGATCCCTTCCAGCGGCAGCAGTGGAAAGGCGCAGAGAGGGCCAAGAGCCAGTTTCCTTCCCCGGGCCATGTCCCTTGCTTCTGAGCTTGGGCTCATCTCCTGGAGCACATTCTCTTTTGTAATCTCTTATGCTTTGGCCTTGAGTGGGGCGATTTTCGTTGGTGCTGACCCTGCGCCTTTGGGCGCTGGCCCGCAGGGAGCCAGGGTGAAGAAGCTGGGCACAAGCAGGGGTGGTTTGGGCACTGGGGCGGGGACTGAGTCGGAGCGCTGCTTATGGCTTTCCCAGGGTCAGCCGCCCCTCCTGCGGCCAGTACTCCTGTCTTTGGGGGAGAAGGCTGGCCGCCTGAGTGGACGCTTCCCGCTGTTGGCAAGGATCGCGTGGGTATGTCAGGCTCTGGGGGCCTCTGCGGTCAGCAGTGTCCAGGGTTGCTGCGGCGCCCATGCTGGGAGCACCCCTGCTCTGGAGAGTCCTGCAGCTCGGGTCGATCTGGCGCAGGTCTACCGCCCTGGGCTTCTCCTGCCGTCGAGGCTCCGTAGCCAGTGAAGCCTCCGTACGCACGCGGCTCGGCTAGGTGTTCCTTGTGACTTTTCTCCAGGGTATGGAGCGGCGAGGGCGTGTGCTTGTCCGGAAGAGAGGGCCACCCGACAGGGATTCACCCCTCCCGTGGCTTCCAAGGCGGAACACGCGTCCTTGCTCGTCCTCCTGCTCCTCCGCGTGTGGCTCTGAGTGCGGGCACCGTGCACTGTGGTGGCGCCTGGCGTACCTGTAGGGAGTGGCGGCCCTGCCGCGTCCAGAAGTAGCAACGGGGTCTTAGGAGGGGCACTCTGGACTCCCCCGGGTGCTAGCACTCATCTAGTTCTGCCCCAGACAGGGCACCGCCATGTCCTCTGGTGGGAAAGAAGGAGGCCCTTCCATGTCCAGGGAGCGCCTGGTGGCCCTGTGCTGCCCGGGGCCTGGGAGATGGCGGCATCCTGGGCCCAGCAGCTCTTCCCGCGGGGGAGTCGTGCCGATGCCTGCCTTCCGCTCTGGGGCTTCGGGGGCCCTGCCGAGCCAGCCTCTTCCAGCTGGCCGCCAAGTCCCTCGCCAAGGTCCAGGAGCGCGTGTTTGCGCCAAGCCCTTCACGGTCTTCTGATTGCCCGTCTCCCTCAGATGCGTGGAGTCATGGGTAAGGCCGCTGAGTTTCTCCATAAGGCTTTACGTGCTTGTGTGGGTACGGAGATGTCCAGGCGGACCTGGATCCTTCACGTGACCCTCAGCACCCGCTTCTCTCCACCCCTTGCCTGCTGGTGCGAGGAGTGGCTCCCCTCAGGTGCGGCTCTGCCCAGCATAGCTCTCAAGACTTCGCTCCCAGCAGGGGTTCCCCGCCGGGTCCTGGGACACAGGCAAGCCGCTCCCCCTCCCGGGGCATCCGCGATCCTCCTTCGTCTCCTCGTGGTCCTCCTGCCCAGCACCCTGGATTCTGCTCTTCCAGACCTCCCGAATCTCTGGTACTGCGCCCGGACCGCCCGGTGCGCCGGGCCTTTATATACCGCCCACCGCCCCTTCCAGGCTCCGCCCTCTTGCTCGCGGGGCTTCTCATGGCCACCCCGCGCTCCTTGGGCGCCAAAGATCCTCCCCTGGTCCCCTCCGCTTTTCCCCCACAAGCTCGTCCGGCCAGACCCAGGGGGACGTGCACCTTCCACGAAAGGAGGACCTGTGCTCCACATGCCCACCACTCCTTAACGGGCGGCGAGCCACAGGTTGTGCTCTGCCCTCAGCTCCGTGTCACTCATCTGCGGCCTGCGGATCTTGCAGAGCCACGTTTTCTAGTCATACAAATCAGCTTATTCTCTTCTGGGACTCGTGTTTCGAACATTCCCCTCACTTCTTCAAACAGTACTATCCTGCTTCTTTTTCAGCTGTGCTTTGCTGCTGTTCTTAGGTATTTGTTTGTTTTGTTTTGTTTGTTTGTTTGTTTATTCATTTACTATCTTATTACCTTTCTGTCTTCTTGGTTGGTTGGTTCGTTGGACATTCCACCGGACCAACCAGAATAACTTTATGTGGCCAAAAACGCTCTCGCCCCTCCGGCCCCACCCCACCCCGCCCCGTCCTCACATTTCCCTAGGTGCTGGTTAGCAGCAAAGGAAGTGATCAAGTTTATTCTGGAGTTATGCCCATCTAGGTTAATTCAGTGACCAGGTAGATGGATAACGTTGCTATATGTGGGGCCTTTGAAAGTTTCCCATTCATCAGCATTACCCACATGAATGGCACGCGGGGCAGGGGCGCGGCGGGCGGTGTGAAAGATTCCAAAGCATGTGCAGCTTTGCTCTCCATATTTCGGCTTGGGAGGATGCTTGGTTGCATTCCCTGCAAGTTCAGACAGACTTGTGAG
>JAEEGE010000301.1:0-27652 GCA_036346955.1 Dipus sagitta | reverse complement strand
CAGTTTTTCGGGGAACGACCTCCGTAACCTGACATCACTACGGCCAGCTCTGCCTACATTTAAGCAAGAAGGCAGAAAAACACACATGCAGATAAGAAGAAGATTCACGCCTCGCTCGACCAAAATGCGTCTAAAAATCAAAACAAATGGCGGCAGGCAGGGCGGGCCTGTGGTATTAAGGGATCACTGGGTGGTTTTGGGCTCTCTCTTTTTGTAACCTGTACGTGAACTGAGGGAGGCGGGGTGGGGGTGGTGGGACCCATGGGCCCTCGGTTCAACACTCAGTAACATAATAATAATAATAATAATACGAATCTATACAACATACGCATAAGGAAATAATCATTGTCAGCTAACCAATCTTACACACAAGATTTTTTATGTGGGGAGGCAGGATCTGAACTCAAGTTCTCAGAGTTAGTTGCATCACGCAGCAATGCAGTTTATCCACTGAGCGATCTCCCCAGCCCAGTTTTTAATTTAATTTAATTAATTTTATTCATTTTTACTTTTATTATTATTTACTTATTTTTGGTTTTTCGAGGTAGGGTCTCTCTCACTCCAGCCCAGGCTGACCTGGAATTCACGCCAGAAAAATTTAATTACTTTGCACTGGTTACATTCATCACTGATTTCATTTTCTAAGATCACAGCGATCCAGAATTCTGCTACCGAAAAACAAGCAGACAATTCAGTATAAAAAAAAATAAAACTGGAGCCGGGCGTGGTGGCGCACGCCTTTAATCCTACCATCAGGGAGGCAGAGGTAGGTGGATTGCTGTGAGTTCTTGGCCACCCTGAGACTGGGCTAGAGTGAAACCCTGCCTCAGGAAAAGAAAGAAAAGAAGAAAGATAGAAAAGAATAAGAAAAAGAACTCGAAGAAAGGAAAGAAAGATAAAGAAAGACATAAAAGAGAAAAGCAAAAGAAAGGAACCATTTTTACAGTTTCTATTTGATTGCACCTGGAGGTGAGCAGGACTTTTCGTTAGCGCCCTTACCAATGAGCCGTCAGCCCAGTCATTGGAAATTTTTTTATTTTCTGAATTTTATATTTATTTACAGGTGGTTTTTTTTTTCTTTGCTTATTTGATGGAAAGATATATATGCACAGAGACTTAGAGAGAAACATGCCCAAATTAAAGGCATGTGTCACCATGCTCGGCTTTTATTCTTGCTGTTGTCATTTGCAAGAAGAGTAGAGACACAGTACAGAGAGGGAGGGAGGGAGAATGGGTGTGAACCTTTGCAAGCAGGCAAGATGAACATCTCCCCAGCCCTTAGAAGTGTTATCTCTCTCTCTCTCTCTCTCTCTCTCTCTCTCTCTCTCTATCTCTCTCTCTCTCTCTCTCGCCCAGGCTGGAACTCACTCTGTAGGCCCACACTGGCCTTCATTCTTCCCTGTCATCCTTGAAGCAAGACTGATGAGATCAGTCAACTCTAGTGCTATTTACTCTTAGTCTGTGTGGCTTGCAAAAATTCATCATGTATGGAAGGATGTTTTGGTTTCAGACTACTAACATTCTCTAATCGGGAAGTACTTTGGCAGGAAGCACCAAGAGGTGTCTGTTTACTTTACTTTGCAGCAGCAACAGGCCCCCTGGTGCATGCGCTCTCTCTCTCTCTCTCTCTCTCTCTCTCTCTCTTCTCTCCACCTTCCCCCCAAATTTCAAAAGTGTTACAGTGAGACATGAGACAAATGAAACACAAAAATGTGCAACTAAAGAAAAAAGAGGCCACAAAAGCTCTTTCTGGCATCCCAAAGAATGAGAGAGACAGCTGATTCTGGGCCAGCTGTGAGTAACTTTGGCCCGGGAACAGACATTCAAGTTCTCTGGAATCACGAATCTTTCACTGTGGAAACAGTAATATTGACCTTTAAAGAAACGGGAGGAGAAGCCGGGCGTGGTGGGCACGCCTTTAACCCAGCACTCGGGAGGCAGAGGTAGGAGGATCGCCGTGAGTTCAAGGCCACCCCGAGACTCCATAGTGAATTCCAGGTCCCGCCTGGGCTAGAGTGAGACCTACCTCGAAAAGCAAAAAAAAAAAAAAAAAAAAAAAAAAAAAAAGAAACGGGAGGGCTGGAGAGATGGCTCTGTGGTGAAAAGGGGCTTGCCTGCAAAGCTAGGTTCCATTCCCTAGTACCCTTGTGCACAAAATGGCAAATCATCTGGAGTGTATTTGCAGTGCCTGAGGCCTTGTGGTCATTTTCTTTTTTCCTTCTCTCTCTCTCTCTCTCTCTCTCTCTCTCTCTCTCTCTCTGTCATAAAATGAACAAAAATAAAATTTAAAATAAACAGCCGGGTGTGGTGGCGCACGCCTTTAATCCCAGCACTCGGGAGGCAGAGGTAGGAGGATCGCTGTGAGTTCAAGGCCACCTGAGACTCCATAGTGAATTCCAGGTCAGCCTGGGCTAGAGTGAGACCCTACCTCGAAAAAGCAAAAAGAAAACAAAAAAGAAAGAAAGAAGAAGAAAGAAAAGAAAGAAAGAAAGAAAGAAAGATAAAAGTAGTGTATGTGTCTGGCAAGAAGTGATCCTAGGATGCTCCTGCATTCACATGTAATTTAACAAAAAGGAATGGGGAGTGGTGGTGCATGCCTTTAATCCCATGCTGAAAGGTTCTTGCCCGCAAAGACAGGTTTCGATTTCCCAGTACCACAGTACAGGCACGTGCACAAAAATGGTGCATGTATCTGGAGTGCATTTTTCAGTGCCTGGAGGTCTCTCCATTCCCTCCTCTCTGTCTCTCTCTGTCTCTCTTTTAAATAATAAATTAAATAAATAAATTTAAAAGAAAAAGTAGTGTATATGTCTGGCAAGAAGGGATCCTAGGGTGCTACTGCCTTCACATGTAAATAAAAAAATAAAAGGAGTGGGGACTGGTGGTGTATGCCTTTAATCCCATGCTGAAAGGTTCTTGCCTGCAAAGACAGGTTCGATTTCCCAGTACCCACAATACAGGCATGTGCACAAAAATGGTGCATGTATCTGGAGTGCATTTGCAGTGCCTGGAGGTCTCTCCGTCCCTCCTCTCTGTCTCTCTTTTAAATAAATAAAATAAATAATAAATAAATAAATAAATAAATTTAAAAGAAAAAGTAGTGTATATGTCTGGCAAGAAGGGATCCTAGGGTGCTACTGCTTCACATGTAAATAAAAAAAAATAAAAGGAGTGGGGACTGGTGGTGTATGCTTTTAATCCCATGCTGAAAGGTTCTTGCCTGCAAAGACGGGTTCGATTTCCAGTACCCACAATACAGGCACGTGCACAAAATTGGTGCATGTATCTGGAGTGCATTTTCAGTGCCTGGAGGTCTCTCATCCCTCCCTCTCTGTCTCTCTCTGTCTCTCTTTTAAAATAAATAAATAAAATTTAAAAAAAAAGTAGTGTATATGTCTGGCAAGAAGGGATCCTAGGGTGCTACTGCCTTCACATGTAAATAAAAAATAAAAGGAGTGGGGACTGGTGGTGTATGCTTTTAATCCATGCTGAAAGGTTCTTGCCTGCAAAGACGGGTTCGATTTCCCAGTACCACAATACAGGCATGTGCCCCAAAATGGTGCATGTATACTGGAGTAAATTTTTTCAGTGCCTGGAGGTCTCTCCCTCCCTCCCTCCCTCTCCTCTCCCTCAGGTTTGTCCTGAGTTCGAGGCCATCCTGAGACTGCACAAAGAACACAAGGATGCCTATACATGCACGTTTAAATAAAAAAGAAAAAGTGAGGGGGGTGAGGAAGTCTGGAGAAATGGCTCCATGGTGAAAGGTGCTTGCCTGCAAAGCTGGGTTCGATTTCCAAATACCAACAATACAGCCATGTGTACAAAATCACACATGCATCTGGAGTGCATCTGCAGTGTGTGGAGGCCCTGCCGTGCCCATTCTCCTCTCTCTCTCTCTCTTTCTCTCTCTCTCTCTCTCAATAAAAATTTAAAAGAAAACATAGAGTGTATATGTTCTGGTGACAAGACAGCCTAAGGTGCCTATACATGCACATGTAAATAAAAGAAAGAAAGAGAGCCGGGCGTGGTGGTGCACGCCTTTAATCCCAGCACTCAAGAGGCAGAGGTAGGAGGATTACTGTAAATTCGAGGCCACCCTGAGAATGCAGAATGAATTCCAGGTCACCCTGGGCTAGAGTGAGACCCTACAAACAAACAAACAAAACTGAAGGAAGGGCTTGAGAAAGGACTTGAAAGGCTTGATAAAGGTGCTTTCTTGAAAAGCTAGGTTCAAAACCACCTCCCTCCATAGGTGAGCTTTTGGATTTTGAGTCGGTCGGTCTGTCTTGTCCTAAGAAGATCATATTTTAAAGTTCTGTGATTTTCATTTTTCTTTCTTTGAAGTGTTGCCAGCTTCGTAGGGTTTTGGTTTGTTTGTTTTTTTTGTTTGGTTGGTTGGTTGGTTGGTTGGTTGGTGGTGGTTGTTGTTGTTGTTGTTGGGTTTTTGTTGTTGTTGTTAACTTCCATTCCAACTCACTCTGTAGCCGAAGCTGGCCTGGAACTCCAAGAGCTCAGAGCTTGGGGGTTGTGTGGCACGTGCCTTTAATGGCAGCACTCAAGAGGGGCGCAGGGACATACATAGGAGGATCCCCGTGAGTTCCATGCCAGCCTAGGCTAGAGCGTAGATTTCTTCTGCCTTGGAAACGATGACAGCCCGCCACAAGAAATTTTGAGGCTATCTATCAGTGCTACAGGGAGGTGTACCCATTCCTCCACACCCACCCACCCACCCACCCACCCACCACCCACCCACCCACCTACCCACCACCTCATTTGCAAATAAAAAAAGTTAACACATGGTGCATGTACAAAAACAAAGAACACCACACACACAGAACCCAAGAAATCTGTGCCTCACGGATGGGTGGTGACTGCCACTGCTGGAAAGATGGTGGTACTGTTTACAAGTGGAATTGCACAAGAATGGGGGTCAGACGGATGGGACACAGGGAAACGGAGGTTGGGGGGGATGGGACAAAATGGATGGAGAAGCACTAGGCGGACCGTACTTGAAGACTCTGTCGCAGAAATCTGTCCAGTATTGACCATCATTGAATGTCAAAAAGCCCCGACTTAGGCAAGTTACAGTCCCTCCCCCAGGGAGGGAGGGAGGGAAGAAGGGAGGGTCTTGCTCCAGGTCTGGATCACTTAGAATCCACTATCAGGGTGCCATCTAACTCCTCACAGGCATTCTTTGATCTCTGGCCCTCCCCCTCCTTTCTAGAAAACAAAACAAAACAAAACAAAAAACAAAAAAAAAAAACAAAAAAAAAAAAAAAAAAAAAAAAAAAAAAACTGCTCAGAGCTTCTTGTATCAAAAGAAGAGACAGCTGACTCAGCAGGTGTGGGTAAATTTGGCCCAGTAACACAAGGATCTTTCAAACGTGGAAACAGTAATATTGACCCTTATAAGAAACCGGAGGGCTGGAGGATGATGGCTCCTTGGTGAAAGGTGCAGCCACGTGTACAAATGGTGCATTTGCAGACAAGAGATCCTAGAGTGTCTATTCATGCAAATAAAAAAGAAAAAGAAAAAGAAAAAAAAAAAACTGAAGGAAGGCTTGAGAAAGGAGTCCGTGGATAAAGGGATCAGACATGAAAAGCTAGGTTCGATTTCCAGTACCCACTTACGGCCATGTGCACAAAATGGCGCATGCTTTGGAGTGCATTTGCAGCGCTGGAGGCCCATTGTCGTCCCATTTCTCCTTCCTCTCGCAAATAAATAATAAAAATAAAATTTAAAAGGAAAGTACTGTATGTGTCTGGGGAAGGAGATCCTAGGGCGCCCATATGTGCACATGTAATAATAATTAAAAAAAAAAAAAACTTATTCCCAGCAGTTTGGAGGCAGGCAGGCAGAGGTAGGATGGATCGCCCACCGTGAGTTCAAGGCACCCTGAGACTACATAGTGAATCCGGGTTAGCCTGAGCCTAACTGGAAATTCAAAACAAAACGAAATGAAACAAAACAAAACACCTGAAGGAAGGCACTCGTGGATAAAGGTACTTGCTTGCATAGCTAGGTGTGATTCCCCAGGCAGGGCCCACAATACAGGCATGTGTATATAATGGTGCACTTGCAGTGCCTGGAGGCCCTGCATACCCATTCTCAGTCCCCGTCTCCCCTTCCCTCCGCCCCCCTCTCTCTGTCATAAATGAATGATAAATAAAAAATACCTGCACGCGTAAATAACAAATTAAAGGGGGAGGGGGCAGAAGAGAAAGGAGGAAGGCTGAGAGATGGCTTCGTGGTGAAAAGTAGCTAGCCCCTCAGTAGCTTCAATGACTACATGAGATAATAATGGAGCCCAGAGCCTGGTGTAGTGGCACGGCAGGCCTTTAATCCCATGCACAGAGGGGGGGGGTGGAGGAGATGGTAGTACTGTTTACGTGTGGAATTGCACCAAAATGGAGTCAGATGGATTGGACCACAGGGACCGACCCGCGGTTTCGGGGAGATGGGGCCGAGAATGGATGGAGGAGCACTAGGGCGACTGTACTTGAAGACTCTGTCGCAAAATCTGTCCAGTATTGACCATCATTGAATATCAAAAACCCCTACCTTAGGCAAATTACACTGCCCTCCCCCCAGGAAGGAGGGAGGGAGGGAGGGGAGGGAGGGAGGGATGGAGGAAGGGCGGGTGGGTCTCGCTCCAGGTCAGGCTCACTTGGAATTCACTATCAGGGTGCCATCTAAATCCTCACAGGCAGTCTTTGACCTCTACCCCCTCCCCACTCCCTCCCATTCCTTCTAAAAAAAAAAAAAAAAAAAAAAAGGCTCAAAAAATTCTGATCTGAGCCAGCTGTGGGTAACTTTGGCCCAGTAACACATATTCAAGTTCATCTTGAATGAAGAACCTTTCATCCATCGTGGAACACTAATATTGACCTTTATGATGAAACCGGAGGGCTGGAGTGTGGCTCCTTGGTGAAGGTGCAGCACGTTACAAAATGGTGCAATCTCTCTCTCTCTCTCTCTCTCTCTCTCTCTCTCTTCTCTCTCTGTCACAAATAAATAATAATAAAATTTAAAAGAAGAAGTAGTGTATGTGTCTGGCGACAAGAGATTCCTAGGGTGCCTATACATGCACATGTAAATAAAACAACAAAAACAACTGAAGGGAGGCTTGAGAAAGGATGTCCGTTGGATAAAGGATCAGACGTGAAAAGCTAGGTGCGATTTTCAATACCCAGTACGGCCATGTGCACAAAATGGCGCATGCTTCTGGAGTGCATTTGCAGCGCCTGGAGGCCTATTGTTTCCCCATTCTCCCTTCCTCTCGCAAATAAATAATAAAAATCAATTTTAAAGGAAAGTAGTGTATGTGTTGGGCACAGGAGATCCTAGGGTGCCGTATGTGCACATGAAATTTAAAAAAAAAAAAGAGAAGGAAGAAAAACCTTAATCCCAGCAGTTCGGAGGCAGAGCAGAGGATAGGAGGATCGCCCACCGTGAGTTCAAGGCCACCCTGAGACTACATCAGTGAATTCGGGTCAGCCTGGCCTAGAGTGAGAGCCTAACTGGAAAAAACAAAACAAACACCTGAAGGAAGGAATCCGTGGGATAAAGGTACTTGCTTGCAAAGCTTGGTGTGATTCACCAGGACCCCCCCCCCCCCCCCCCCCCCCCCCCTAAGGCCACGTTTTAAAATTCCTGCACCTGGGGCCCTGCTTCCCTTCTCCCCCCCTTTTTCTTTTTCTCTCTCTCTTTTCTTTTCTCTCTCTCTCTCTCTCTTCTCTCTCTCTGTCATTAAAAGAATAAAAAATAAAATTTAAAAGATAAAAGCCGGGTGTTTGGGGGCGCACGCCTTTAATCCCAGCACTTGGGGGCATGAGGTAGGACTCAAAAGTGGAACCAGGTCAGCCTGAGCTACAGTGGGAAAACCCACTCGAAAAAAACCCCAAAAAAAAAAAAAAAAAAAAAAAAAAAAAAATTAAAAAAAACAAAGGGGGGAACTTTCTCTTGGTGAAAACGTGCTTGCCTGCAAATTAGGTTCGATTCCCCAGGACCTACCTACCTACCTACACTACCAACTACCTACCTACCTTTCAAAATACATTCTCTCTCTCTCTCTCTCTCCTCTTTTCTCTCTCTCTCCCCTCTCTCATAAATGAAAAAAATAAAACTAAAAGCAAAAGTACTCTATGTATGTGTCTGGTGAAAAAGAGAGCCTAGGGTGCCCATTACATGCACGTGATAATAAAAATAAAAGGGGGGGGGGGGAAAAGGAGGAAGGCTGGGATGGTTTTGTGGTGAAAAATACCCCTCAATAGCCTAAAATGAGCTCATGAATAATAAATGGAGCCCGGGACAACACAACGACAAAACGGGACCACACACACACCACACCAACACCACACTCACATATCCTGCCTTACAGATAGGTGGTGAATGTCACCAGTTGGAAAGGTGGTGGGTAGTTTACATGGGGGAATTGCACCAACCAAACGGGAAATCGATTGGATTGGGGCCACGGGGGTATCGGGAAGTCTATAGGGGTCTGTCTGTTCGGGGGAAAAGAGATCCTAGGGTGATTTCTAGGCCACCCTGAGAATACATAGCGAATTTCCGGTCACCCTGAGCCTGGGAGTGAGATCCTAACTCAAAAAGAAGAAGGAAAGCAAGCAAGCAAGAAAGCAAGAAAAGAAGCACCCCAGCCAGCCACCCGGGCCAGCCAGCCCAAACAAACAAAAACCTGAAGGTAAGGACTGGGGAAATAAAGGGGGCTTCCCTAAATCTGGTTAAATTTTTTCCAGTTCCGTTAAAGTACCTCCCAAACAGCACCCTTTTGGGGAGGCATTTGCAGGCAGCAGTGCAGTGCCGTTGCCTGGAGGCCCTGTTGTGCCTACTCCCTCTCCCCATACATAAAGAAAAATTTAAAATTTTAAATAGAAATTTAGGTATGTGTCATGCACATGTATGTATGTAAATAAAAAAGAAAAGGCAAAAGAAAAGAAGGAAGGACTAGCTGGAGTGATGGCTATGGGAAAGGTGTTTGGGCTTGCAAAGCCTTTAGGCCCAGGTTCGATTCCCCAGCAGGACACACAAAAAACACACACATATGTAAAGCCGAAAGGGGAATTACCAGGAGAAAAAAAGATGGATGGATGGTTGGATGGATGGATGGGATGGATGTGACAGGATTTCCAACGTGTTTTGGGCACTGTGGCCACTGAGGCCAGCAAAACCACCCTCCCTCCATAGGTGTAGCTTTTGGAATTTGAGTGAGTTTACCCCGTCTTCTTTTTCTGTGTCATTTTTTTTTTAAATGTCTGCCTGCTTCTAAGCTTATTTTTTCTTTTGTTCATGACTTGAACGCTTTTACCCCCTCATTTCATTTAAAAAAAAAAAGAAATTATTTTTTGAAACCCTAAGCTCTGTATGTTTTGTTTGTGAGGAGAGAGGAGATGAGAGAGGAGGAGAGAAGAGAGAGGAGTTTACTTGTTTGGTAATTATTTGAAAGTGTGTGTGTGTGTGTGTGTGGGGGTGGTGTGTGATAATCATGGCTTCATTCAGCCAGGTCAGGGTGTAGTCAGCAAGCTTTGTATTTATGCCTGCCGCTCGCTCTCTCTCCCCCCCCCCTTGTTTTATAAAATTGCATTTGAAGTCTGGCCAAATGTTGGTCTTCTTCTGTCAAGGACACTCACTCCAGATAAAAGCGGACCATTTCAAGATTCCACTTTTGTTAAACAGCATGAATGAGTTTATTTCTCTGTTTTTACAGAGCCCAGGTAGTATGAGGTAGTGCCTGGAGATTTTGAACACGTTTAACGCTCCCCACCCCCAAAAAATTAGCGACAGCAGCCAGCACCGAAGTCACAAAGGTTCTTCTGGCAGCGTTTTATACGGCATGTGTTCGGCCATTGGTTCTGTCGGTTTGCCGTGTTTCAAAGGCTGGGCAGCTTGGGGGGGGGATCGTTAGGCTCTGTGGTGTCAGGTGGCTACGGGCCGCTGGCTTTGTAGAAATGTCAGTCTAAGAGGGGGCCCCTTTTTCCAGGCATGTGGGGCGCAGTGATTATCCCAATCATGGTTGAAGGGGGAGAGCCGGGCAGGGCTACAAAGGTGAGAAAGCAAAGGAGGGAAGCGGGAAAGGGGCTCCCCTTTAACTGCCCTTTTATACCAACGTGTGTTAAATGCCCGCCTTACATTTGAGAGGGTGTTAAAAATGGAGAGATGGCTTAGGGAGGGGTTAAGGCTTTTCCCGGGGAAAACTAAGGACCAAGTTTGAAATGAATGATTGAATGATGAAATGATTGGATATGTAAAAAAAAAAATTTCAAAGTCAGGCATGCATGGAAAAAAAAAAAAAAAGAGTAGTAGTAAAGGTCCCTGGCATGGCCCGGGTTTGGCTCAGCTTTAAAATACGAGGGCGGCAGAGTTTACGGTTTTGTGATTAGCTGCAAGGTAGACAGGCAGCAGAAGAAAATTACCCAAGGGTCTCTCTCCGCGGGACACGTGGTGGCATGCTTGGTGGCGGCAGCGTGCATCCACCGGTGTGAGTAGGTCGTATGTATAAACAAACAAACAGACAAGCAACTAAATAAAGATAAAATAAAAAATGAGTCAGGCGCGGTGGGGCAGGCAGAGCTTCCTCATTGAGTCGACAAAAACAGAAATCTGTAAAAAAAAAAAAAAAGTACGTATTTAAGCCGTTTGGTTGAAATTGAAAAGAAAAAAAAAAGAAAAGAAAAGAAAGAAAAGAAAAGGGAAAATCCACCCCACCCACCGACATAGACAGCTGCCCTGCCGTCCTCAAGCACTTGACCCGCCCCACTTCCCGGCGGCCGTGATGTAAATGAAAACCTGGTCGACCTTCCTTTTTTCAAGAAAATGGCGGACAAGGGGGGAAAGAAGCAAAGGTTAATTAAAAAACGGGCCCCGAAGAAAGAAAAGAAAAAAAAAGAAAAAAAAGAAAAGGAAAATAAAAAAAAAAAAAAAGAAAAGAAAAAAAAAAAAAAGAGGGAGAAGAAAAGAAAAAAAAAAAAAAGAAGGGGAAAAAAACACAACAGGGACATGGCGAAAAGAACACACAAAAAAAAAACACAAATCTGAAAGAGGGGGAAATACAAAAGAAAAAGGAAAAAAAAGGAAAAGAAAAGAAAAGAAAAGAAAAGAGAAAGAGACTGGAGCGCCCCCTTACGGGGGCTTTAATGGAATGGGGAAATGGTCGACCACCTAATTCGCCCGGGAATGAGCAGGACAAAGGGTCCGGGCGGAGAACTGGCGCCCTGTTTGACCAGGGAGAGAGAGGGAGGAGACAGGATCGATGGGGTGGAGCCTGCTGGTGGGGCCCCCTCCGATCGGGAGAGGGGAGGGGGAAAAAGAGGGGCAGCGGGAGAACTCCCTTCTCTCCCCCCCCCCCGCGGCTCCCCCACCCCCACCGGGCGGCAGGGAAGGGGCGGGGGAAGGGAAAAAAGGGAAAAGAGAGACTGCGGCCCGGGGACGCCCGTGGACCGGGCCCGGGGTCCCCTCCCCCTGGGAAAGGGAGGCCGGGGAACGGGACCGCACGCTCAGCGACCCGCCCCCCTCGCCCTCTCCACGGACCCCGTCCCAGGCCGGGACGGGCGAGAGGGACCCAACCCGGCGGGGCCGCGGAGAGCGGACGACAGGCACCGAGCGGAGCAGGCGGCGAGGGGCCAAACCGGGGAAAGGCCCCCGACCCACCGGATCTCTCTCCCCCCCCCTCCCCGGCAGATCGGAGCGACTGTGGGAAAGCACCCCATCGCCCTACCGGGGGGAGGAACGACCCCGGGGAAGCCCCCCGATTCCCGGTACGGGCCGGGGAGGACGCGCGCGAAACCCCGCGAAAGGACCCGGGAACGACTCCATCCGACGATCCGGGAGAGACCGGAGAGGGGGTCCGAGGGGGGCACACCCGGGATGAGGTAGGGGGACGCCTTCGGGGAAGGGCCCCGCCTCCCCGCCGAGAGCGAGCGGGGCGGACAAGCGAGCTTCGGGACGGGGGCCCGGCCAACGCGCCTCCCCGTGCGCCGGGGTGCCAGGGGAGCGCCCCCGACCCGCGCGACAGACTGGCGAGATCGGGGCGAGGAACAAAACCAAAACCCCCGGAACAGCTTTGACAAACCCTTTGTGTCGAGGGCTGCTTTCATTGGGATCGCTGCGGGGAGGCTCTGTTACGTTCGAAACCCCGACCCAGAAGGCAGGTCGTCTACGTATGGTTTAAGCGCCAGGTTCCACACGAACTTTTGCGTTACGTGACGGGCGAGAGGGCGGCCCCCTTTCCGGCCGCGCACCGTTTCCCGGGACGAAGGGCTCTCCGCACCGGACCCCGGTCCGAGCGCGGCGGTTGGGTGGCCCGCCGCCCCGCGCGAACGCGCGACGGCCCCGCGGCGGGGACGGACGGGGACCCGGCTATCCGAGGCAACCGAGGCTCCTTCGGCGCTGCCGTATCGTTCGCCTGGGCGGGATTTGACTTAGAGGCGTTCAGTCATAATCCCACAGTTGGTAGCTTCGCCCATTGGCTCCTCAAACCAAGCACAATACCCAAATGTCTGAACATGCGGTTCCTCTCGTACTGAGCAGGGTTACCATGGCAACAAAAACATTCTCGTAGGGTAAAACTAACCTGTCTCAGGGCGGTCTTACCCGCTCACTTCCCTATTAGTGGGTGAACAAACCACGCTTGGTGAATTCTGCTTCACAATGAAAAGGGAAAAGCCGACATCGAAGGATTTAAAAAACGACGTCGCTATGAAAGCTTGGCCGCACAAGCCAGTTTTCCCTGTGGTAACTTTTTGAACTCCTTTCCTTAAACCCCAAAGGTCAGAAGGTTTGTGAGGCCCCGCTTTCACGGTCTGTTTTTGTACTGAAAATCAAGATTTAAGCGAGCTTTTTTCCCTTCTTCTCCACGGGAGGTTTTTGTCCTCCCTGAGCTCGCCCTTTGGACACCTGCGTTTACCGTTTGGACAGGTGTACCGCCCCAGTCAAACTCCCCACTGGCACTGTTCCCCCGGGCGGGTCGCGGCCCGGCCGCGCGCCGCCGGGCCGGAGCCCTTTTGGGGCCAGAAAGCGAGAGCCCCCTCGGGGCTCGCCCCCCCCTCACCGGGTCAGTGAAAAAACGTTAAGAGTAGTGGTATTTTCACCGGGGGGCCCGCGGAGGCCGGGGGTACCCCCCCCCGCCCCTCGCGGGGCGGAGGGGGCGCCGGGGGCCTCCCACTTATTCTACACCTCTCATGTCTCTTCACCGTTGCCAGACTAGAGTCAAAACTCAACGGGTCTTCTTTCCGCTGATTCCCCCAAGGCCCCTTCCTTGGCTTTTGGTTTCGTGGATAGTTTGGGAGGGACAGTGGGATCTCGGTTTATCCATTCATGCGGTCACTAATTAGATGACGAGGCATTTTTGGTCCTTAAGAGAGTCATGTTACTCCCGCCGTTTACCCGGCTTCTTGATTTTTTTCACTTTGACATTTAGGAGCACTGGGCAGGAAAATCACATCGCGTCAAAACCCGCCGCGGGCCCCTTCCCCGATTTCTTTGTTTTAATTAAAAACTCGGATTCCCTGGTCCGCACCAGTTCTAAGTCGGTGCCCAGGCCCGGCGAGGCGAGGGCCGCGCGGAACCGCGGCCCGGGGGGGGACCCGGCGGGGGGGACCGGCCCCGGCCCCCCGCCGAGGACGGCGGGGGGGAGGGCCGCGCGACGGGCGGGGCCCGCGGCCGGCCCGGGAGGGGAGGACCCCCCGCCGACCCCGCGGGCGCCCGCCGCCGCCCCCGGACACGACCCCCCGGGCCCCGCCGCGCGGCGGGGGGGGCGCCGGCGCCCGCCGGGCTCCCCGGGGTACGGCCGCGACGCCCGCCGCAGCTGGGGCGTTCCACGGGAAGGGCCCGGCTCGCGTCCGAGTCGCCGCCGCCGCCGGCCCTCCCGGGTGCCCGGGCCCCGCGGTGGACCGCCCGGCCTCCGCCGCCGGCGGAAACCCCGGTCGACCCGCGCCGCCCCGCCGCCCCGCCGGGGCGGGGGGCGGGCCGCGCCGGGGGCCGGGGACCGGGGGAGGCGGACGGGACCGCGGGGGCGCCCCGGGCGTGGGAGGGGGGGCGGCGCCTCGTCCAGCCGCGGCGCGCGCCCAGCACCGCTTCGCACCCAGCCCGACCGACCCAGCCCTTAGAGCCAATCCTTATCCCGAAGTTTACGGATCCGGTTTTGCCGATTTTCCCTTACCTACATTGTTCCAACATGCAGAGGCTGTTCACCTTGGAGCCTGCTTCGGTTTTAGGGGTTACGGGCCCGGCGCGAGATTTACACCCTCTCCCCCGGATTTTAAAGGGCCAGCGAGGAGCTCACCGGACGCCGCCGGAACGCGGTTTTCCCAAAGGGCACGGGCCCCTCTCTCGGGGCGATAACCCATTCCAGGCGCCCATCCCCTTCACAATAAAAAAGAGAACTCTCACCGGGGCTCCCCCGGTTCTCGGGATCGGTCGCTTTTACCGCACTGGACGCCTCCCCGGCGGCCCGTCTCCGCCACTCCGGATTCGGGGATCTGAACCCGACTCCATTTCGATCGGCGAGGGCAACGGAGGCCATCGCCCGTCCCTGGGAAACGGCACTGCCCATCTCTCAGGAACGACTGCCCCCATGTTCAACTGCTTTCACTTTGGGAAAACCCTTCTCACTTCGCTTAAAGTTCTCTTTTTGAATTTGCTACTACCACCGTTCTGCCACCTGCGGCGGCTCCACCCGGGGCCCGCCCCCTTTGGCTTAAATGGTTTTCACCGCACGGCCCTCCTACTCGTCGCGGCCGTAGCGTCCGCGGGGCCCTCGCGCGGCGGAAGTTCCCCCGCCCGCTCCTGTCCCGTTCCCGACTGCCGGCGCCCGGCCCCGGGTTTGGGCCGACGCTCCAGCGCCATCCATTTTCAGGGTAGTTGATTCGGCAGGTGAGTTGTTACCATCCTTAGCGGATTCCGCCCTTCCATGGCCACCGGGTCCTGCTGTCTATTTCAACCAACCACCTTTTCTGGGGTCTGATGAGGTCGGAATCGGGCGCCTTACCCGGCGTTCGGTTCATCCGCAGCGCCAGTTCTGCTTCCCAAAAAGTGGCCCACTGGGGCACTGCATTCCACGCCCGGCTCCACGCCAGCGAGCCGGGGGCTTTTTACCCATTTAAAGTTTGAGAATAGGTTTGAGATCGTTTCGGCCCAAAGGAACTCTCTAATCATTCGCTTTTACCGGATAAAACTGCGTGGGTGGTCGCGGCTTTCTGCGAGGGGCGCCAGTATCCGAGGGAAACTTCGGAGGAGCCCGTACTAGTTTGGTTTTGATAGTCTTTCGCCCCTTCACCCGGTCGGACGATCCGATTTGCACTCAAGGACCGCTACGGGACCTCCACCAGAGTTTTTCCCCTGGCTTCCCCTGGGCCCCGGCTAGTTCACCATCTTTGGGTCCCCAAACGATTGCGCCTTGCTCCACTCCCCGGGGGCGGGCGGGACGGGCCCCGGGGGTGCGCCCTCGGCGGGACTGGAGGGCCTCGGGATCCCCCCTCGGCCGGGGGGCGGGCCGCCGGGCCTCACCCTTTATTGCGCCACGGCGGCTTTCGTGCGAGCCCCCGCTCGCGCACGCGTTAGACTCTTGGTCCGTGTTTCAGAGGGTCGGGTGGGTAGCCGACAATCGCCGCCGACCCCGTGCGCTCGGCTTCGCCCCCGTTCGAGACGGGGGGCGGCGTGGCCCGGTAAACCCCCGGGCCCGACGGGCCCCGACCCGCCCCGGGGCGCCACTGGGGACAGGGCCGCCCCGCCCCCGCCCGCCCCGCGAACGGGTGTGGGGAGGCGCGGGGGTGGGAGACGGTCGCGCCGTGGGAGGGGCGGCCCGGCCCCGGGAACTCCGACGCGCCCCCGCGGGGGAGGAGCCCCCTCGCGGGGGAACCCCCGCGGGGGGGGGAGCGCCCGGGGAGGGGGGAGAGCGCGGGGAAAGGGTCGTCTGCTTCCTCGGCCCGGGATTCGGCGAACGCTGCTGCCAGCGGGGGCTTGTAACACCCGGGGGGTGGAAACCCCCCCGGGCCGCCGCGACCCGGGAGGAGCGGGGGCCCACGGAGCCCCCCCGAGCACCTCCCCCCGGGGCCTTCCCGCCGTCCCGGAGGGGCCCGGTCCGCCGGCCCCACCGCGCGGTGGATATGTCGCGCCGGCGGCGGCCGGTCGCCGGCGGGGGGCGGTCCCCCGCCACCCCACCCCCGGCCCCCCCCGACCGCCCCTCCCGCGACCGCCGGAGCGGGCGCGGGACGGAAAACGGCCGGGGGGGGAGGGGTCGGGAGGAACGGGGAGCGGGAAAGATCCCCCGGACCGGCCGGCCCGGGCCCGGACGCGCGCCGCCGGTTTAATTTCCCCGGGCGGGACTGCTGCGGACCCCCCCCGTTTACCTCTTAAAAGGTTTCACGCCCTTTTTGAACTCTCTCTTTCAAAATTCTTTTCAACTTCCCTTACCCCGCTCTTTGTTGACTATCGGTTCGTGCCGGTATTTTGCCTTAGATGGGGGTTTTCCACCCGTTTTTGGGGTGCATTCCCAAGCAACCCGACTCCGGGAAGACCCGGACCCGGCGCGCCGGGGGACCGCTACCGGCCTACACCGTCCACGGGCTGGGCCCTCGATCAGAAGGTCTTGGGCCCCCCCGAGCGGCGCCGGGGAGTGGGTCTTCCGTCGCCACATTCCCGCGCCGCGCCGCGCGGCGGGGATTTCGGCGCTGGGCTCTTCCCTTTTCCTCGCCGTTAAAGAGGATTCCTGGTTAGTTTCTTTTCCTCGGCTGACTATTAGGCTTAAATTCGCGGGTCCCACTCGATCTGGGTCGCGTCCGAAGGAGGAGGGGGAAGCGAGCGAGAAGGGGCGAGGGGGACGGGGGCGGGGAAGCCCCGCGCCCCGGGCCCCATCCGCAGCGCCCCGGAAAACCGGGGGAAGCGTGCGAGAGGCGCGAGGGGGACGACGGGACGGGGTGCCCGCCCGCTCGGGAGAGGAGCGAGGAGAGGAAGACCCCACGGAGGGGCCCCACGGCCCCCCGAGGGGCACCCGGAGGGCCTCACGCGCGACGACCCCCTTTCCCCGGGGGGCTCCCCCAAACGACCGGCCACCGCGGGGGAAGATAACCCCCACGCGCCGCACACGGGGCGGGGAGCGCGATGGCGAGGGGAGCGGGGCGCGGGGAGGGGACGCGCACCGCCGCCCCCCCCGGGCGGCCAGGAGGGGAACCCGGGCCGGTGACCCGGTTTCGTCGGGCTCGGAGCTCGCGGGACCACCGGGGCCCCCCCCCCCGGGGGGAAAGGCGCCATCGGGGGAAACGGGAACCGCAGCTTTCCCGCGGTGCCGCCCGCCGGGGGTGCCCCCCCCGAGGGGGGGAGAGGGCGGGTCGGGACCCGCGGCCCCGTTTGGCGACGCCTCGGGGGCCTCGACGCAAACCCCCAACCGCCCCCCGTGACGCAGAGGGGGGATCGCGACCCCCCCCGGGAACGGCGGCGGCCGGGGACGCGGGACACGTGCGGCGCGAAGGGACAACTCCCGGGGGGGGACCGTGGACCGGGGGGCCGGGAGCCTCGGGGACGGACCGCAACCCCCCCCCGGGAAAAGCGGAGCGACCCTGGGCCCCCCTTTTTCTGCTCTCTCAAAGCACACCGGGAGGGCGCAGGGGCACGACCCACCGCTTCGCAGACCATTCCACCCCAGAGCAAGCACGGGGGCCCGGGCCGGCCGCCCCCCCCAAACGCCCACGGAGGGGGGGTTCGCGGGGGGGGACGGGCCGCCCGGAACCCGGAGTGGGGTTTAAGGGGGAGGGAAGGGAGGCAGCCGGGCGGGGGAAAAGTCGCTGACGCGCTACGGTTCTTTTTCGGGGGGGCGGGGGCCCCGGGGGGGCCCTAGGAAAAACCCCCCAGCGGGACCCCCGGGCGCGCAAGACCCAGGGGCGATTGATCACAACGAGCTCAGACGGCGTAGCCCCGGGAGGGAAACCCGGGGCCCCAAGGGGTTCGAAGTGTCGAGATCAATGGTCCTGCAATTCACTTTAATTCTCGCAGCTAGCTGCGTTCTTTATCGACGCCGAGCGAGTGATCCCGCAAGAGTCGACGAGTTTGACGGGGGTTGCTGAAACGGGGAATCGGCCCCACCCCGGGGGGGTTGGGAGGGGGCTGCCTCGGGCCCGGCACGAACAGCAAACGAGAAAAGGAACTCCGAGGGGTCGGGAAGGCCGGGCACGGGGGGACGCCCGGCGCCACGGCCCGCACGGGGGGGGCGCGGGACGACCCCACAGGCGGCGGGGGGGTTCCCGCCCACAAACCCTTTACGCGGCCAAGGGCCGCGGCCACGGAAGGGCGGAGCCGAGGGAAGGGGAACGGGAAGGGGGGCCCCCCCACGGCTTTTCCCCACGGCCCGCGCCCCCCACCCCGCGGGCGGACGGGCGACCCTCCCGCGGGTCTTTTAACCTCCGCGCCGGAACGGCTAGGTACCTGGACAGGGGGGGGGGACGCGTGCGGCGACGAGTCGGGGGCCGGGGCGCCCGCCTCCTCCCCTCGCCGTCCCAGGGCCCCACGGGGCCCCCGAAGACCGCCACCGGCCCCGGGGTGCTGCCCCAGCCGGAAACCATCCAGGGGCGGGGAAAGGGGAGGGGCCCCCGGGCGTGGCGGCCTCCACCCTCTCCGCGGACGGAGGGGGGGAGGGAGGGAGGGAGCCGGCCGAAGCGGGAGACGGGCCACGAGACGCACACCGGGGGGGGCACAGCGAAACTTCGGGAAAAAGGCGCGCGTGGGCGAGACGGGGAGGGGGTTTTATAGAGACGGGGGACACGCGGCCCTCTCTCCCCTCCACCACGCCCCGGGGCCGCCTAGGGACGGGAAAACCGCCCTGAAAAGGGACCGCGGCAGCGCAGCCGGTGCCGCCTCTGCAAACGACCCCCGGCCCTCCGGCGGACCCCGGGGCCTTGCGGGGGAAAGGGGGCGGAGGACGAAAGGGGAGGGCGGGGCCAACGCGTCGGCAACGTCGGCCCCGACGGGGTAAAGACCGGGGAAAACTCGGACGCCCCCCTTCCCCAGGGGTGGGGAAGGGGGATGAGGGGAAGGCCTGGACCACGGGAGAGGGGGCGCGGAGCCCCCGGCGGCAGCAGCAGCAGCAGCAGCGGCCGAGGAGGAGCGGGGCCCGTCTCCTCCCGTGTCGCCGTCGCACACCGCGACACCTGAAAGTCCCGCGGGTACTCAACGGCCCACCGCCTCCCTCGGGCAGACAGCCCGGCTCTACCGGTACCCGCGCCCGGGACGAGCCCGCCGCGGGGCCCGGAACCAGGCGCCCTCTTCTCTCTGCCCCGACTCACGCGCCGGCCCGACCGCCGCACGCGCGACGACGCCGGACGGCTAGGGCCCGGCCCGGGCCCCAGCGGCCCGGGCCCCCGGGCGAGACGAGGACTTTCTCGTGGGACGTGGCGGGGGGGGGGGCGCCAGACGTCCCGCTCCACTTTTAATGATCCTTCCGCAGGTTCCACCTACGGAAACCTTTTTACACCTTTTTTCTTCCTTTTGATATTCAAGTTTCGACCGTCCCCTCAGCGCTCCGCCGGGGGCCGTGGGCCAAACCCCGGGCGGGGCCGATCGGGGCCTCACTAAACCATCCAATCGGTATTGCGCGGGGGTGTTTTACAAAGGGCGGGACTTAAACAACCAGTTTATTGCCCCACTTACGGGGAATTCCCTTTTCAGGGGAAAATTGCAATCCCGATCCATCACGAAGGGGGTTTCAGGGGTCCCGCGCCTGCGGCGTGGGGTTTAGGCAAACGCGAGCCATCGGGTGTAGCGCGGTGCAGCCCCGGACATCTAAGGGCATCACAGACCTGTTAATGCTCAATCTCGGGTGGCGAACGCCACTTGCCCCTTTAAAGGGAAATTTGGGGGGAAACCGCCCCGCTCGGGGTCGCGTAACTGTTAGCATGCCGAGTCTCGTTCGTTATCGGTTTTTAACCAGACAAATCGCCCCCAACTAAAACGGCATGCACCACCACCCTGGGAAAAATCGGGGAAAGAGCTATCATCTGTAAATTCCTGTCTTTGCCCGGGGGTGGGGGTTTTCCCCGTTTTGGGAGTCAAATTAAACCCGCGGCCCCCCACTTGGTGGTGCCCTTCATTTAAATTCCTTTAATTTCAGCTTTGAAAACCATACTCCCCCCGGAACCCAAAACTTTGGTTTTCCGGAAGTGCCGGGGGGTTGGGAAATTTACGCGCCGCATGGGCCCAGTCGCCTTCGTTTATGGTGGAAAACAAAGGCGGTATCTGACCCCGTCTTCGAACCTCCGACTTTCGTTCTTGATTAATGAAAACTTCTTGGCAAATTTTTTCGCTCTGGTCGTCTTGCGCCGGTCCAGAATTTTCACCTTAGGGGCGCAATAGGGTTTTTGCCCGGGCCGTCCCTTTTAAATCATGGCCAGTTCCAAAACCAACAAAATAGAACCGCGGCTATTCTTATTCCGCTGCGGTTTCAGGCGGCTCGGGCCGCTTTAACACTCTAATTTTTTTAAGTAAACCTTTGGGGGCCCCCCGGGGCACTAGCTAAAGCATCGAGGGGGCGCCGGTGGCAGGGGCGGGGCGGGGGGGGGACCGCCTCGCGGGGGACCGCCGCCGCTCCCCAAAATCCACTACGGCTTTTTTAAAGCAGCAACTTTTAAAATACGCTTTTTGGAGCTGGAATTACCGCGGCTGCGGCACCAGACTTGCCTCCAATGGGTCTGTTAAAGGATTTTTAAAATGGACCATCCAATTACAGGGCCTCGAAAAAGTCCTTATGTTATTTTTCGTACTACCTCCCGGGTCGGGGGTGGGTTATTTGCGCGCCTGCGCCTTCCATTTTTTTTTGGAAATTTTTTTTTTTGGTAGCCCCGTTCTCTGGTCCCTCTCCGGAATCGAAAACCCTATTCCCCGTCACCGGGTACCATGGAGAAAGGGGGACTACCACGGGAAAATTGATAGGGCAGACGTTCCCATGGGTTCGTGCCGCCACGGAGGCGGCGACGGCCGAGGTTATCTAAAAGTCACCAAAGGGCCCCCGGCCCTCCCCCAGCCGGAGCGGAGGGGCTAACGGGTTGGTTTTTTTTCTGAAAAAGCACGCACCCCCCGAGGGGGGGCAGCGCCGTCGGCATAAATTTGCTCAGAATACACAGTTATCCAAGTTTGGAAGGAGCGAGCGGACCAAAGGAACCATAAAATGATTTAATGAGCCATTCGGGAGTTTCACTGTACAGCCGTCGTATTTTGGGCATGCATGGCTTATCTTTGAGACAGCAATGTACTGGCAGGATTTAACCAGGTAGGACGCGGACGAGCCGGCGAGAGAGGGAAAGGGGGGGGGGCGGTCGGGTTTCCCCCCTCCCCCCGCGTCGGGAGCGGGGAAAAGCCGACCGAAGCGCGTACCGTGGGAAGCAGAGGGCGGGGGGGAGGACCGCGGACACCCGGCTCACGGACGACCACCCCCCACCTCACCGGGGCCCGGGGGGCGGGAGGGGGAGGGAAAACGAGGGGGGCCACCCGGGAAGGCCCAATCCCCCGCAAGCAACTCACCCGTCGTCGCGAGACGGGGCCCCAAACCCGCGGGGGGACCCGCCCCAATCCCGGGGACCGGGACACCCAGACCCCAACGCTCCAAGAGGGGGGGGAGGGAAGAGGCGGGGGCCCCCCTCGAGGGGGCCAACCACCGGCGGGGGACGGCGGGCACCGGGCGCGGGGCCGCAGCGGCCTCGGCCGCGATACGCCGGTGACCGGCCCCCCCCCGCGGGGGCGGGAGGGCCCAGCGCCGGGATGCACCGGACAGGCCCGGAGGAGTGCTGCAGAAACCTCGGGAGGCGGGGGGAAAAGGGGCGGTAAAAGGCACGGCGACCGGGGGGACGGGACCCCGTCCGGCGGCCAGCGGGCCGGGAAAAGGGGGGGCACCCTCGGAGCCGGGCACGACCGGACGCGCCGGGGCCCGCGGGTTTCTCACCAAAGGGCGCCCCCTTGGCGCAGCCCATGGTCCCCCGCGACCCCGGGACGGAGCCGGCCCGAGCAAACCCCCCGACGCCCCACAACACAGCTGACGCCCCGCACGGAGCCGGGGCCGCCCCACGCCCCACCGCAGTCGCACCGGCCGCGAACCCCCTCCAAACGTCTCTCCCGCCCGCCGGGAGGGACCCGAACAGCCCCGCGGTGACAAAAACCCAGGCCGCGCGCGCCAGCGGGGGCCCAGAGACCCCAGGGGTCACGGCAGGGGCCGGTAGGGTCGACGACGGGGAGGAGGGCCTGGTGTCAGGCGGGGAGGGGGGACCACGGCGGGCCGGGCCGGGCGACACAGAGGGCTAAAGGGGAACCCGGAAGGCCCTCCCCACAAAAAAACCCAAAACCCACCCCACCCGGGCCGAAGGTAAACGGTGGGATCCCCAACGCCCACAACACCGAGGGGCGGTCCCCCCACGCCCGACGCGAGCCGGCCCCCTTAAGGGGGGGCAAAGACCGTGGAGGAACCAACCGGAGGAGACCACTCCACCCCCGGACCCAACCCTCGCGCGACAACGCACGTCCACGACCGACGGGGAAAACACATCCCTCCTCGGGCCCCACCCCGGGGTATCCCGACGCCCGGGTTTCCCGCTCGAGAAGGGGAAAGCCGGCATCCCCTTGGACCGCGACCGGACCAGCGGCCCAGCCCCCACGGCCCGGGCGAGGGACCACCGGCAGCCCCGACACGGGGAGCAGGGGAGGCGAGCGGGAGGGCACCCTTCCGGGGGGCCGGGAAGGGAGAGGGGGGAGGGGGACGGCGGGGGACCCCAACCCCAAAAACCCCCTCCTTCACGGACTCGCGCCCCCACCGGGCGGGGAGGAAAGGCCGCGCGCGCAAAACGGGCGTACGCGGGGACCCAACGACAGCACCCCCAAAACACAGCGCACAAAAGGAGCATCGACTGGGCCCACCCCGTGACTCCCGAACTCAAGAGCGGGGAAAGACGAGGGCCGCGCGGGCGAAGAGTCACGCAAGCCCCACCGCGTGACCGGCAAACCCCTCACACGCCCCGGGAGGGTTGGGGGGAGGGCAAACCCGGCCTAACCCCCCTCGACCCAAGGGCACGAGAGACGGGGGGGTACTACCGCAGACAAGGCGGGGGCCAACGGGGGATTCGGGATCCCGCCCCCAAAACACACCCCTGGTCCAGATCGCTTAAAGTCTATTTCTCACTGAGGGCGGGCCGAACCCGACCCTCCAGCACTCCACGCGTCCCAGCAAGCCGACAGGGATCGGGAGGGCGGGGGGGTGCGGTACGGTAAGCCACAGGGCCCTCTTGACACCGCGGCCGGGGCCCGGGAATCAAGGGGCCCGAACTCCCAAGAGGAGTCAGGGCCGGGGCCCGCACGATCGCTCGGGGGCACCCGACATCCCTGCTCAGCCCGGGAAGGGGGCAGGGGAAAGGAGGGCATGCGCTCGCCCAAAAATTCCCCGCCACACACCCGGGGGGGTTGGTGGAGCAACACAGCTTTTTTTTTTTCCCCCTCGACCCCCCGGCGCAGCAAGACCTTTCGCCGCCACCCAAACCCCGGGGCAACAGCACATCCAACGGGTGGAAAAAAGGGAAAGGGCTCGGGGCCCGGAACGACCCCCACCCTCTCCCCAGGGACCTCGGGGCCAACCTGGGGCGCTCAGGAGCACCCCAAAGGGGCAGGGCAAAGGCGCAGCACAACACCATCGGGGGGGGGAACGGGCGCGGCAGCGGGGACAGCCCCTTCCGGGGACGGAGGGGGCAACCAACCGGGACCGGGGGCGGAGACCGAAACGGCAAGCGAGATTTTTGGGGCCTGCCGCCCCGCAAACGAGGCCGCAGCCACAGTCAGGGGGGAGGTTAAGCAACGTCGGGCCGGGGTTTCCGCACCCCTTCCTTCCACACACCACCAACGGGTGGGAGGAGAAGCGAGGGCCCGCAGGCAAAACGGGAAAAAAGAGCGGTCCCAATCGCCAGAAGTCCGTCCCCCGCCGGCGCGGCCCTTAGGCCCGGCCGAGCCCAAACACACAGAACCCATCATCAAACGGGACACCGGCCAGAAGCACAAGCGGGAAAGGCACAGAGGGCCACCGCGGGACGGGGAACCAAGACATCGGAAGGAACGAGGGAAAACGCCGAGCCCGACCGGCAAAGCACACGGGAGAGGTCGGACTCAGGACTACATGATGCTCACAAGAAATCCACACAACCAGAGTGTTAACTCGGGAGACTCAGCAGTGGGACAAACGAGGGCTTCGGGTCAAAGAGGCCCCCGTTAAGAAACCTCCTGAAGGGAAAAGGAAAAAAAATCCACCACCAGCCAAGCACTCGGGAGGGCTCCAGCGCGGCGCCCGCGAGAGTGGAACAAGCACAGGAGAAAAAAGAAGCCTCACGGTAAAAGAAAGGCCCACCAACAAACCAACAGCACTTGGAGTCTCCAGCCGGCGGCTACCAAGGAGTCAGGACATGAGTCACGGAAAGGTCTGCCTCACAAGGGGAAAAAACTTAAAAATAAAAAAAATAAAAAATGAAAAATCACCCAACCACAGCACTCGGGAGAGACTGTAGCCGGCGGCGCCCAAGGAGCCATGACGTTCAAAGGCACGAAAAAGCTGCCACGGCAGGAAAGAACAATCACCAACAAAGCACTCGGGAGGCTTCAGCTGGCGGCCGCCGCCCCAAGGAGGTGGCATTAAAAAGATTGCATCTCGCAAAAAAGGGGGGGGAACGGAGGAAAAAAAAAATAATCACCAAGGTGCTGGAGGAGAGGACGGCCCAACAACACACACAAGCACACCCCGTTTTTAGAAAAGCCTCGCCACAAGCCCCACAGGGGCACCGGCGGTTGGTGGAAGAGCGATGGACAACCGCAGGGAAGGGTTGATCGGGATTGCCTGAACAGTCCACAGCAAAGCACCACGGAAAGGTGTGGGCGGTTGTCAAGAGCATCATCGCGGCGGCACCTGCAGCGGGAAGAAAGAAAGCGGGGGAAAGCACACGGGGAGGAAACAGCAACCCCAAGGACAACCACAGCAAGCAGGTTCCAGAGGCCTGGAAAAGACACGGACGGGACCTGAGCGACCAGCAGCGAACGCCGCAGAGCACCGGTGGGAGATGCGTCACAAAGCCAACAGCGGGACTAGGGCACAACGTCACAAGGGCAACCCACAGCCTTGGCGGCAACGGTATCGACCAAAAGACCGCGCACTCCTAACAGCTTCACAGACCCGAGGAACAAGGTGTCAGCACCATTCTGCAGGTCAAATTCTACCAATAGTGCCGATTAAATCATGACGCCCAGACAGCGGGGACAGTCCACGGACCACTGGGATTTCCTGGAACCAGGGGCAGGGGATACCTGGCCCTCAGATGTTCCAATCCACGAGAGAACCGGTGTCTAAGAGACAAACTGGTCGACCCCTCAGTGGCAAAATCAATTCTCAAAAACCGGAGAGATGGGCGAACGGGCGCGGGGGACATCTCCTACCACCGCGGCCGATCGGGACGCCCCTGGCCGGCACAAACACCCAAGAGGCAGGCTCGGTTCCCCCCGACCACAGCCCTACCACCAAGGCCCCCCCGGACAAGGGGAAAGTGCGGGGCCCGGGGAAAAACCGGGGAAAACCCCACCCCGGGGGGGGCGCTCCAAACCCGGGACAACGGGGAAAAGGACAGGTGAAAGGGGGCCCCCCCTCCGGGGCCCGGGGAAAAAAACCCTCCCCTTTCGTCCCCCACGGGCCGGTTTTGTCCCCCGGGCCCCGCCGGCCCCCGGGGGGTAAGGCCCGGGCGGGGCCGGCCCGGTATCAGCCGGGGGGGAACACCATCAGGTCTCTGGGCGGAAGGGGGCGCGCCGAGGGCGTAAGGGAAAAGGGAATGGCCCGGGGGAGCTTCCTCAGAAAACCACAGGGGGAACCCCCCCCCCCCCCGGCGCCAAAATGAAAACAGGGGGTTGGGGCCGGCCCCCCCGCGAGAGATCCGGAGAGGTAGGTCGAGTGCGAGCCGTCCATGGGGAAAAAGAAAGGGCCCGCCAACGGGGAGCACACCGGGGGCTCTAAAAGGGAGGGGGCGGGGAGTCGGTCCGGACCCAGGGGGGCGGCGGTAACACGGGGTCGGGGGGCCGGGGAGCGTGAAGCACGCCCTTTCGGGGGTGGCCAGCAGACGCAGCCGGCACCCAGCGGGCCCGGAAAGGGTTTAGACGCATAACAGAAAGGGGCTTCTGGTCGACCCGCCAAAAACGCCCCCCCCACCCTCTCCCGTTCAAGGGGGGTGGCCCAAAAACCCCCCTCACACGAAATTTTGCAGGGCCCCAAACCCCCGTAAGCAGACGCCTTGCGCCCAAAGCGGCACTTCCAGGGCGATCGCGTCTGTCACAGCGGGGGGCTAGTAGACAGTGTCGGTCCACGCGGCCAGCTAGCTTCCCTTCCCGGTGTCAGGAAGGGGAGGGGTTTCACGTCAAAAAAACCGGGGCCCCCGATTGGGGGCCCGTTTTGGGCAGCCGCCTTTGGGAAAGTTTCCCCAGCTCCTGCCAAAACAACGGAGGACCGCGGGCAATCTTAACGGCCCGACGACACGCACCCCGGCCAAGACGACCCGGGGGGGAGGGGGGGGTGGGGAGGGAAGTTCCCTTTTTCACCCTCGAGTGGGGGAAAAAATTGGTTTTTTTCTGGTTTAAATGCCCGGGGGGAAAAAGGCCCCCGGTACCGGCCCATCCGGCTGGGAAAAACCCAAAAGTATGAGTTAGACCGTGGAAGAAACCCCCCGCCCCTTTCCCCACCCCCGGGGAAAAAAAGGGGGAAAAAGGGGCCCGGGGGCGGACTCGAAAAGCAACCCCCTCATCCGCCCTCCCTCTACGAGTGGGAAAAATGGCGGCGGGGGCGGGGCGGCCCGGCGGCGGCGGCGGCGGCGGCGGGGGGCCCGGGGGGGGCGGGCGGGCGGGTGGGGGGGGCCGGCAGCCCAACCGAATCCCCACAAAGGGGTAAGGGGTCCCCCGCCAGGAGTCTTGGGGGGGGGCTTCCCGCCTTTGCCCCCCCCTCGAGTGGTTTAGGACAATTGTTTTCGTGGGGGGAAATCCCCCCTGGACACGAAATCGCTTCAGAGGGACCGGGCACCCCCAGCTTTTAGAACCCAAAATTTTTGGCACGTACAAGAATTGCAGGGACCCCCACCCGCCCTAACTTCCCTGAGGAAAAAGGGGCAAATGGCGGGCCCCTTCAAAGGGACCCCCCCCCTCCCTTGTCTGGCTTAAAAATTGGGGGCCCCGCCCAGGCGCCCGGCCCGGGGGTGCCTGGGGGGAAAAACAGGGGCGTGCCTGCCAGGGCCAGGGGGTCAGAAAAAAGCCCTAAAATGCTTTAAACATGCTGGGTAAAACCAGCCCTTTTTCCCCTCTCCGTTCCAAACGAGGATCCCCTAGATGCTTATTTTTCCCAGGATCTCTCCTTCTTCCCCCCCTCCCCGCTAGGTAGCTCGCTCCCCTCGCTCGCTCGCTCGCTCCCCTCATCAAATCACTCTTGCTTTGTCTCCCAATTTTCTCTCAAACTAAAAAAAAGGCCCCCTTTTCCAGTAGGATTTAAAATCTTTAAAACAAAAACCTTTCCACAGGTGATTATTAAGTATGAAATTTCTTGGGGCCCTTTTTCCCTTTACGGGGTTTTTTTTTCTTTAAAAGTTGCTCCCCCACAAAAAAAAACCCTAG